>OX424573.1:93263524-93581024 GCA_949152435.1 Gastracanthus pulcherrimus | reverse complement strand
ATGTGCTCATCCCTTCTAACACCACATATGTATCTCACACATGAATTTTGAAGTCGTTGCAACTTCGTCTCGAGCTCATCAGACACATCAAGGTGAACCACGGAACAATAATCTAAATGTGGCACTACCAGCGCGCATGCAAGCTGCTTTCTCAACGCCTGAGTTGTGCATGAACTAAAAAATCGTAGGCTGTAAAGAGCACGATTTACCTTTTTTCCAACTGCATCAACCTGCAGTTTCCACGTGAGTTTAGAGTCCATGACAACACCAAGGTTTGTGACCGAGTCAGAGAAAGGCACATGTACACCTTTCTGAAACTCAATGCCCGGCAAACCAAGATCCTACAACCGATTGATGTTGTGCTCGGAGCCGAAAATGATCGCTTTTGTTTTGCCGACATTGAGTCACAGTCCGGATGCTTCAGCCCACTCCGACACTGCCCGCGCAACAGCCGACATGCATCTGATACCCACATAAAGATCTCGCCATGTCACTTGAGTGTAAGTTTGCAAGTCGTCCGCGTATAGCAAGTGTTTAACATCACCACCAGTCAGTACGTCTTGTAAGTCATTGATATAAAGACTGAATAGCAAGGGCCCCAGGACTGAACCCTGTGGCACACCTAGATTGGTGGTTAGCCAATCAGATTCCCCGTTGTTGTCAGTTATGACTTTTTGCCTGCGACCAAAAATGTATGATTTGATCCACAGAAGAACACTCCTGGAAAAGCCCATGCGAATCAGCTTACGAAGTAATTTAGATGGTGATATAGTGTCAAACGCCTTACTAAAGTCGAACAGTAGCAGTATAGTCATTAGTTTCTTATTGTCGTTTATCCCAGTTCGTATGTCCTCGGTTAGTTTTAGTAGAGCTGTCTGGGTGCTCTGATGCTGTCTGAAACCGGTTTGCAGAGGATCCAAGATATTTTTGGATCTAAAGAAATCGGTAATCTGGTTGTGTACTATCTTCTCCAGCACCTTGGAGAGAAAGCTCAATAGTGCTATTGGGCGAAAATCTGATAAAATAGATGGCACTGAAACCTTTTTTAGAGGCACCAAGTGAGCCCCCCTCCAAGCCCCTGGGAAGACACCACCAGACAAAGAGGAGTTGAAGACCCTCGCTATATGATGACTTATATACGGGAGAGCCTTAGCTACAACGCTTTGGGGAATACCGTCCTCACCCCTAGCCTGCGACGAGAAATGAGCAACAGCCAGGACTACGTCCGTCACTGTAACGTCTTTGAAAACAAAGCCGTCGTCACTGGCCGAGTCCAAGATGCTACCCAAATCAACGTCACCTTCACTCTGGGAGACCGATGCCCCCGCAAAGTGCGAGTTCAGCTCACCCGGCGAGAAGCCATGCAACCCCCCTCCCCGTGCCCTTGGCAGGAGCCCCAAGCCCTTTAGTTCTTTCCAAATATCCTTCTTATTTTCTAGGGCTTAAAAAATCTTATTCTGCATGTAAGTCTCCCGCGCGATTTTCATGCGTTGTTCTGCTTCGACCGCGAGAGATCGGTACTCCTGCCAAAGATTACCGTTTTTTGTGCGCTGTCAATCCATGTTGAACACCTTCAGATCTAACCAGTCCAGTTTTTTCCTGTAGGCGGTGATATGCTCATCTCGCCTAACACCACATATGTATCTCACACATGCATTCTGTAGACGTTGTAGTCGTGTCTGGAGCTCCCCTGACACGTCAAGAAGAACCACTGAGCAATAGTCTAAGTGAGGTAGTACCAGTGCACATGCCAGCTGCTTCCTCAGTATCTCTGTGGTGCTTGAACGGAAAAGTTTTAAGCTATACAGAGCTCTATTTGCTTTTCTACTGACCGCATTCAGTTACGGCTTCCATGTCAACCTTCCGTCCATCACCACGCCGAGGTTGGTGACTGTATCGACAAAGGGAACGTGTACGCCGGTCTGTATCTCAATGCCTTCCAAGTCAAGGTTCTGAACCTGTTTGATGTTGTGATCAGATCCAAAAATGATCGCCTTTGTCTTGCCGATATTGAGGCGCAGGCCAGTTGACGTTGCCCAGTTCGACACTGCTTGTGCTATAGCCGACATGCGACTGATACCATCACGAAGACCCTTCAGGGTTACTTGTGTGTAGGTTTGTAAGTCGTCAGCGTAAAGTATGTGTTCAACACCATCTAAGTCGAGTGCGTCTTGTAAGTCGTTTATGTACAGGCTGAAAAGCAGGGGTCCCAGGACTGAGCCCTGTGGAACGCCAAGATTGGTGGTTAGCCAACCTGAATCCCCGTTTGTGATTGTGACGACTTTCTGTCGTCTCCCCATAATATATGACTTAAGCCACAGGAGAACACTCCTGGAGAATCCCATGCGCATCAGCTTACGCAGCAGTTTAGTGTGTGAGATGGTGTCGAATGCTTTGCTAAAATCAAACATTAACAAAATAGTCCATAGTTTTTTGTTGTTGTTAATGCCTGATCTTATGTCTTCCGTCAGTTTTAGTAGTGCTGTCTGTGTACTGTGATTCTGTCGAAAACCAGTCTGCATCGGGTTCAAAGTATTATTTTCTCGTAAAAAGTCAGTTATTTGGTCGTGTACTATTTTTTCAAGGACCTTAGAAAGGAAACTCAGTAGGGCAATTGGTCGGAAATCTGACACCGTAGATGGGACAGGCTTCTTCTTCAAAGGCACCAACTGAGCTCCCTTCCAAGTTCCCGGAAAAATGCCACTGGACAGAGAGGAGTTAAAGATCTTAACAATATGATCTCCCACAAACGGAAGAGCCTTAGCCACTATACTTTGGGGAATGCCGTCTTCCCCTCTGGCTTGTGATGAGAAGTGGGCAACAGCCAGAACCACGTCCGAGAAGCTGACTTCTCGGAAAACACAGCCGTCATCACTGGCAGTGGTCAGGACGTTGTCAAGTTCTTCATCACCCTCATTTTGGGAGATCGACACCCCTGCAAAGTGGGCATTGAGCTCTTCCGGTGAGAAACCATGAAGCTCCTCTCTTGTCTTTGGCAGAAGGCCCAGAGCCTTGAGCTCTTTCCACATATCTTTCTCATTATTAATCGCTTCAGAAATTTTATTTTGTAAAAATCTTTCCCTTGTTTCCTTCGTTCGTAATTCAGCTTCAGCTGCAAGGCCCTGATACTCCCGCCACAGTCTGTCGCCATTGGTCCGCGCATAGCGTCTTCGTACGGAGTCACGTTTTTTGTAAAGATATATTAGTTCAGCATCAACCTATGGTGCATTTGTTTTCTTTTTCGGCGTGAATTCTTTTACCGGTGCAATTTTATCTATCACAGCCATGATGTTGACACTGAGGCACTCTAATTGACTGTCAACACCCGCCGCGGGACCATCGATCCGCGACCAATCACAGTCAGCTAGGTAAGACAGGAGGTCGTCTTGCTGGATCGATTTAAAATCCCTGTAGCTGAAAGATTCAACCACAGGGGATGCAGCAGTTTCGACCCCAATCTCGACCTCTATGATGTTATGATGACTGGGAAAAGGCGCCGGCCGATTGCCCCTGCTCAGTACAACGTCATTATTATCTGTAAAGATCACATCAATCCACGTGTGAGAATCCGTGAGATGATGAGTCGCACCATGATCAATTATTTGAAGGTTAAGATCGTCAGCCAACCGCCTAACAAATTTTGCATCGGCTGACGTTCCGAGTAGGTTCGCATTCAGATCTCCGACAATAATTTTGTGACTAAAGTCTTGAGTATGTATCGTTAGTTTATCTGTTAAGTCAGAGCCCTGTAACAACGGTACGTGTGGTGGTCTGTATATTAAAGCAACAAAGACGGGGGGAAGGCTGCCCTGCTGAACACTGCACATTAGATATTCAGGTATAAATGGCCTTCCCTCCTGTGTTGTTGGAGAGCTGCATAGTAAATTGGCGTTGAAAGTGTTATGAATGTACAGGACTAGCCCGCCCCCTAGTTTGTTGCGATCAAGTATAAGTAGTGAGTAGTCATCGATCTGAATGAGATCACTCCCAACATCAGGGTCAAGGTGCGACTCAGCAACCCCAAAGAGGTGGTAGGAAGGACGAGCTGAAAGGTGTTGTTTAATCATGCCAATGTGCCCCATCAGTGAGGTAACATTGACAAAACCTGCCCTCAGTCCCTTACAGTAAACCCCCCCAGCAGTGTCTGCGGATAGTCAATTTTTTGCAGCAGTTGACGGAATTACATTTTTATCGATTACGATTTCATTATCAACGGTTTTATTTACAGTATTTAAAGTTTGAGATGGCATATGATGCCACTAATGATTACTGGCATATGATGCCACTATTGTCTGTAAATCAGCCGCAGATGAAAATTCATGAGAGACGTCGCCATCGCACCCCTTCACCAGGAAACGGCCCCCTCTATGCCAAACATATTTAAAATTAAGTCTCATCACAAGGGCCTTGAGACTTCTATATTTAATAAAACATTCTTTTGTTAACAATTCATTTATAAAAAATTTCCCATTTATAATCCCATCCCTTGTGTCCTGGTCAAGAGCTGCAATGTCGACATCTCTAGCATAAAAGCCAGTGATAAGCTTTTCGTCTCGCATTATTTTCTCGCCTAACGCACTGCTGGAAATGGTAACAATCCATGGTGACCGTCTACGTTCGCTATTTGTATCTGCTAATGCCGCAGCTGTCGATTCTTCTGATCGAAGCAGGCGTGTGCCTATTATATCAATTTTTCGTGTTGATGGAAGGACACGGTACAGTATCGCGTGTGCGACGTCAACACGCTTAGAGACATCACCGTCGAAAATGTTTGAAATAATGAGCTCCGTATTACCGCTTTTAATGTTTTTACTGTGCATTGTCCCCCCATCAATCGTTTGCACCCGCGTGCTTCGTGCAGGTGATGCTGCAGCATCAGCATTGTCGATATTGTACTTATTCAAACGACTAGATGTTTTATTTCTACTATTTACAATTTGGATAAACCCGTCATTATTGATATTACAATTGTCAATTGTGTCGCTTATATCACTATAATTGTCGAGTAAGGTACTATTTGTAGCAGACGTATTATTAACATTATTAAATTTTTTTGTACTTATCAGAGAAACGGTATTGTTTTGTGTACTGGGGAGTACTGCGATTTTTTGGAATTCAATTTGATTTAATATGAGTTGGTTATCTTTTTGGATGTTCTCAACATTTCTTTCAATTTTCTCGATAGTAGTAGTATATACAGAGGTAAAATCTTCTTTTGTTATTATTTTTTCTATTTTTGTTATTATTTCCTTGTTGTCACATTCAACTCTATTGATTTTATTTGTTAAATTTAGGAAATTGTTTTCAAAAGTGTTTAATATAAAATTATCAATTTTAGTATGTGACTCAAGATTTGTCTGCTCTAGATTATCGATTTTTTCAATTAACATGTTATAATTTACCTCTGTATTGGTCAACAAAATGTTCGTTTCGACGTTATTATCATGTAATTTTCTATTTTTAATTTTTAGGTCATCTATTTCTTGACAAAGCACTTGCATCTCCTTTTTCATCTCCTCCAGCTGGGAGTGGTGTTTCGACAGTTTTTCCTCAACTTTTTGCAGCTTGGATTCAATTGAAAGTGCCAAAGTATGTACTGCTGGTAACGTATTTAGCCTATTTACAATTGCCTCCAATCTGCCTTCAATACAGGTGCAATGTCTAGCAAGTGCATTGTCAATGTTTCTTGAAGTAGAATTCGCGTACTCCACCAGGCAGGAGACCGTTGTTCCCTTTTTTAACGCGATGCTATCTAGCATACGGATGACGGACGCATTTATGTCATTCATACTGCTGTTATTTTTGGAGAAGGAGGACTGCGAAGTATTATTAGCTCGGTCCGCACTCTTGGCCGTGACGTCACTCGGGGATTCCCCGCTGTGCTCTGATCCCGTGCTGGAAATGGGCGGGCCTAGTGACGCCACAGGAGACTGCGCGGCCAACCGGAGTAGGCTGCTGGTTGGGGCGGGGCCTAGCCGCTGCAAAGGAGAGAGTGAGGAGTTGGTGGGCGCGGCCTTGCTCGCCTAATTGGTGCGAGCAGCTGTTGCAGGCCTTTTATTGGCCGGAGTGGACGCGGCTAGCTCCTTCTCTTTTCCCCTCATGTTGTTGCTGGCGTTCGTCGCGCGCGTGACTGCCGACTCGAACATCGACCTCTTCGAGCGGATGCATGCCTGGCACGCTAACGCTTTAGTTTGTAGCTGTAGTGCACTTCTTTGAACGCGGGTAAGCACTGCAAGAGGCTTGCACGCCGTATGGTATGTAATATTGCATATGCAGCACTTACGGAGCGAGTTGCTGCTCCTAGGAACCTCCCCGCAGATGGCGCAGTTGTCAACTTTGGTGTTAGTGGCGACAAAGATGAGTCGTGGAAGGTAATGATGGTGTGTCTAGGATGCAGCAGGTGTCGCCTCGGTAGTCACGTAGTTGCAGTTCGAGTCGGCAGATGGCGCCTTGATAGTATGGCGCTGCGTGCTGTGTGTCCAGAATGAAGTGGTACCTCTGGATTATTTATGCTTCGTGCTTGGCTCCCGTCACTCTGCCGTATTCACCTCACTTAACCTCAAAAAACACCTGGCCGGGTGTTGTTGCTTGGATGTTGAAAGCCGTGCCGATGGACCAGTGGAAGCTGTGATTTATTATCACAGCTATAGTTAGAATGTTTCACTGTGCAGACAGCACAACAGACCGGCTCACAGACGCAGGAGGCAGCAGAGTGCGGTGTAAATGCAGGAGCCAAAACACGAGTAGGTGCACCTAGCAGATGCGCGTGAGAGAGAGAGAGAGGGAGAGAGAGGGAGAGAGAGGCGAGTAGTCGACGCACGCAAGTGGCGTGAAGTTACATGCGCGCGAGAGATTGAGAGTATATTCAAGCCGCGCACACACCAACTATGAAGCGGCGGAACTACTCCAGTGCCGGGCAATGCATATATATATATATATATATATATATATATATATGCGCTGAGGTGAGAGCAGCCGTAATTACAACCTGTATAATTTCGCGCGGGTTCCGCACATGGCGCACGTGTAGTAGTAGGACCTTTAGGAATTAGCTACATAAATCATCGGAGCCTAGCCTTGATTTCCAAATTTGAGTGAAATCAGGCCAATGAAAAGCAAAATAAGAAGGATTCAACAAGTAGTCCAGTCAACAGAGCCTTTCAACAGAGACTCCTGTTTAAATCGTATACGTTTTTTATTTTTGAGTGATTCCCGTTTAAAGTTTTTCGTAGAATTCGAATTTGATATTGCTCAGTCAGTAAAAAGTGCTCTTCAAAAGTTGTATAAACAAACTAAGGTCGAAAAATAACGTTTTTCTCATATTTCTTGAAATAATTTATCCGTATTGAGTCGCAGAGAATAAAGTTATTTTTACAAGTTGTTCCTTATTAAATTCTCTAAAAAAAGTGTTATATGGTGATATATATTTCGTGCAATAGTTTACTCGCAATTTAAGCATAAACATAAGAAAGGTAAAAAATCAGCTATTTTCAATATATAGAAATAATTGACTGAAATAAATATAACTCTGGAAAATTAATCATTTTTTATAGTAAAATAAGAATACGTGACTCCATTTCTGTCGGAAAAGTATTTCAAAAGTTATGTAGTTTTAAAGTATTTGTAGGCGCATATGTTGCGCTATGGTTCTCACGGGAAGTTGCGTGAAAAATAGCGGTACAGTTTTTAAATATAGTTAAAGTATCTAGTTATCATATGCAATAAGAAAAAAAAAAATTTTTTTAAACTTGACAATTTCTTAGACGGCAAAATTTTTTTTCGATTTTCTTAAGTTGATAGAATCGTTGTTATTTTGAGTTTTTAGACTTTTTGAAATCTGTATTATATATCTCAAAAGTTCTTGGAAATACATTTAATTTGAGTACCGACAGACCTTTGTACGATAAATAGATCCTGAGATAATAAAATTCTGCATAATCTATGGTTAATACGATCATGCAATAAAATAAGTTCCAAAATGTCTCAAGCGCGCAAAGCTACCCACCGAGCGCGCGAGTGTATGCATAGAATCTATTGAATGAGCGACTTCAAAATCGTACTTGGGATTTAGACTGTGTATTAGCGGCTTCTAAATTACACAAGACGATGATTTAATATATAGTTTGATGTAAAAATTTGAGTAGTACTCGAATCTTGCATCTGACGCCACGAAAATGTAAGGGATTCAAAGTAATTATTTGTTTACAAAAATTACTGCTTTTGCGTGTTAAATTATCGACTTTAATTTGATCGTTCTTCAAAATAGTTTGCTATGTAGTCAAGCATAGATTATAAATAAAAAATATTATATAAATTTAAATTAAGGTATTATTAAGGTTATTATCTTTCATATTACTTAGTATACTGAATTTTTTGTATATGTATATAGTAGATTCTCTCACTAATTTTCTCCATTTTTTTGATTTAAGTTACTTAACTCTCTTAGAGTTATACAGCTATAAATTATTATTTACATAATCTTGTCTATTATATTTGGCTTATTTTACATTACAATTTTACATAATTTTACATTGTTATATTTGTAAGTTACAGTTTTTTAAGAAATTTAGAATATATGCAAAGGCTACAGTGTTCGGTTCGTACAGAAGAGATGTAGAATTAAGTCGTAAATAGAGCTTAAATTTTTAAATTTTTTAATCAGTTCTATTCTTTAGGAGTCAAATAAGGTACATTGCCAGACAATGCGATCTAAGTCTTGTGTCTCGTAGTTACAGAGGCATTTCGGAGTGTTTATAAGTCCGACGCGTGAAATGATGCGACCACATTATAGTGGCCTGCACGCAGCGATTTATAGATTCAATAAGATCTCTTGATAATTCTTTATTTTTAAACCATGGTTTAGAGCAAGTATTGTAAAAATGTTTAAAATATTTGTTGCCTTTTGTTCGGCCTTATGCATTTATGATATGATTTGTTGTATTTATGACTTCTTCTTTATAAAGAGAATAAAAATCTGTCATAGGAATAGCTAACTGATCTGGGACTAGTTCTGTAGTTGCATTTTTGGCTAAAGTGTCTACTGCTTCGTTGCCATAAATTCCGATGTGAGCTGGAATCCAGACGAATTTAATTACCGTATCTTGACGGGATTCTTTTATTGAGTTATGCATTTCTTTTATGTCTAAAGTATAAGGATTGGTTTTCATACACATTTTGCTTGAGCCTAGGCTTTGTAAAACACTTAATGAATCCGTAAAGATAGTAAAGTTTTCGTCTGGATTATCTTTCGCTATTTGTATTGCATCACGAAGGGCGATACACTCTGCTGTGTACACAATGGCATTTTTAGCAATTGTTCTTTTTAGTACTATATTTAAGGACGGGCATATACAAGCGGAACCCACAAAACTGTACGGAAACTTACTGCCATCTGTGTATACTGTCTTTGAATCAGTCCTGGACATATATTCTTGCATAATGATATGTGGATCTGCGGCGGTACGCCGTTTTGCTGCTAAGCTAGTATCATAGTTAATAGATGTAGTAATTGTTCTGTAATCATAACAGTAAATACTATAATGGTCTAGTGTATTCTGCGTATTTGTCAATACTTCGTCCATACAAACCTTGATGAGTCTTACTTTTTTGTTTTGATTTTTTTTCTTTTTATGATTTTTATAAAATTTATGAATCGTTTCGTACGCAGTTGTATTCCGATTGGACAAGACTTTGATGATAAAGCATTTACATTGAAACGTTGTACGTTCTTCAATTAATTGGATTTTAGACTCCGCGAGTAATACGTTTGTTGGAGTAGTAATATGGTAGCCTAAGGCTGATCTGATCGCAGAAAGCTGAATTTTTTTAGCGCTTATATGTTTTTTTTTTTTTGGAAAATAAATATAGCTACCGTAGTCGATTAAAGAACGAACAAAGCTTTTATACAGTATAAGTAATATGTCAGGACGATTAAAGAACGAACAAAGCTTTTATACAGTATAAGTAGTATGTTAGGACGAGATCCCCAATGTGTACCGCATAAATATTTTATTATATTTGTCACTTTTTAACATTTCTTTTTTATATGCTCAACGTGTTGCTTAAATGATAATTTGTAATCGAAGATTATTCCCAGAAAACGAACAGATTTACTAGATTTAATAATACAGTCGTCGATTTTGATTTCCATTTCGCCAGGTCTAATATTTTTTCTGTTAAAATGGATAAGAACTATTTTCTGGGGCGCTAGTTGTAAACCTAGTTTAGAGAGATTTTTCTTAATTACTTTAATCGCTTTGACCATAATACTTTACATCTGACCAACGGAGCTAATTTGGAATGTATAGCAATATCATCAGCGAACTGTGACGAAGTAACGCTCTTAGGAAGATCGGCCATGAGGTTTTTAACATAAATCAAATATAGCAAGGCGCTCAAAACTCCATCTTGCGGTACGCCCTTGTAAATTTTTCTATACTTTTGACCTAAGTGATATGAATAAATCTCACTTTCGTAGGTTAAGAACTTTACAAACTTTATTACGCTTTCGGGGCATCCTATAGATGCGAGCTTATCCAGGAGGATATCACAGAGACCATTGTCGAAAGCGCCGCAGACATCAAGGAAGGCAGCGAGCAGATCTTTATTATCAATTAAAGCCTGATCTGCGAGAAGCGTCAGATTGATGAGGTTGTCCGAGCATGATCTGCCTTTTCTAAATCCTGACTGATTTTTCGAGAGTACATTATTATATTCGCACCACTACAGTAATCGAATTTTGATCAAAGCTTCAAAAAGTTTGCACAAGCATGATGTTAAAGTAATAGGTCTACCGCCTTTGTTATCCGGCTTTTTTATAAAATGGACATATGACTTTTGCCAAGAGTCTGAATATTTACCCGCTTTATACATATCATGTATATATCTAACAAAAGGAGCTTAAATTTAATAGGAAGTATTTTTAATATTTAATAATCTATACCGTCCATATCAGGCGCGGATTTGTTTTTTGTTGAGCTTAAAGCTATGTTGAACTCTTTAAAATCAAAGGGGGGGCTAAAAAATTCATTTTTTTTACTTGATGGCAACCAATCTGGATTGGTGCTAACCCACGGAGGACTAATTCTTTCCATTGTTTTGCTAATCTCATTATCAAACTGTAGATTCTCTTTCACATTATCGGAACTTATTTTAATCCATTTATTTTAGAATATCTTACACTTACTACATACATACGTAGGATCGTTTGAAATATTTATAGTTTCTGCAAAGTTTTTGAAGCTTTCTTTCTTTTTTGTCGCGAAGGTTTTAATAGCAGTGGTGACAGAGTTTTTATAAGCAATAAGATCTTCAAATTCATGAGAATATTTCCATTTATTAAACGAGGCGTTTCTGAGACGTTTTGGTTTGTCGCATTCATCGTCCCACCAACGGACGGAATTATTCTGTAATGTGGGATTAGCCCTTTAGTACTACTTTAACAAATTTATCGTATTTATTCTTAGGTATAGATTTTTCATAGTCTTCAGAAAAAAAATAAAATACTGTTTTTCTACCTCATTTTCAAATTTGTCCCAATCGTTTTTTTTGTTTTTCATTTTAAACGATTTTTTATATAATAGGAATTTTCAATGTCAACAGAAAAACGAATTGGGTAATGATCTGAGCCCCAAGTTTCATCTAGAGTTTTTACGTTTATTGAATGAGCTATATTAAGAGTAGAAAATAAGAGGTCAATGTTTGAATGAGTATTTTTATGAAAATCTGATCGAGTAATAGAGTTATAGTTATGTAGAAATAGATCGTACTTGTCCGTGCTTTTTAATAGACGTTTACCATTATTATCTGTGTCATTGCAATTCCATACCACATTTTGAGCTTTAAAGTCACCTACGAAAATACAAGAACGATTTATATCTACATTTTTTAATATTGTATCCCACTGATCTTGTGATAAAATATGACCTGGGGTTCTATAGCATACAAAAATATCTAGAATCGGATTAATGTTAGTGAGACGTATCGCGCAAAGTTCTACAGATAAGTCGAGTGAATTGATGTTATTTAATTCTATAAATGCAATATTTTTGCGAACTAAGACTAATATACCGCCTCCTTGAGAATGGCTTCTATTCTTCTTGAGTTGAACAAATCCTTCAGCAAAAACGTAGTCCTTGTTTTTGTCGTTATCATTAAGCCAGGATTCTACGCAAATGAAAATATCGGTGTCTTGTAGTAGACTCGGAAGTTCGTACTTGCGTTTGTTGATACTGCGAGCATTCCAAAACAAGATTTTTAGAGATTGAAAAAACTTTTTATTGCAAGGCGCCAATTGCATAGATTTCTGTTTCTTCTCTTTAAATAGCTTATAAGTATTAATTGGTAAGTTGTCATCTGTGGAATTCTCATAAATCACTAGAATCAAGCTCTGTATTTGTATTCATTGGGGATGTGAGGCGGTTTTTTAATTTTGTTATTCTTGACATATGTGTATGCTTGTATAAGTGTGCGCAATTTCTAATACGCTAGCTTTGCCGTACGATGTTACCAGGAAATCAGTAAGATTATCGAAAGTAACAGAGTATTTGTTTGTGTTTTCAAGTAGGAATGTCTTAGCTGGCTGTAGTTGTTGTTCAATTTCCTCTTTGCTTGTAATCGGTTGGTGTACAGGCTTTTTAGTTGTTTTATTTGTTGCGCTGACTTTGTCGATTCTTTTATCCTTGGTTGCGTCACTACTAGATGCCGTTGATGTCGCGCTAGAAAGCGGTCTTTTAAAACGAGAGTGAGTAGATATGGCGGGAAAATCTTTCTCTTTTATTTGTGCAAGTGCTGTATTTTCTGTTTGAATGAGTTGTTCTAGAAAGTCTTTTGTTTGAGTATTCTCAATAACTTTTTCTGTTAATGAATCGTTAGGCTCTTGGGACGTCGGCATACTTTGAAGAGTTGATTCACTTTCCTTGCAATGTTTGGCAAAATGCCCTTCTCCTTATATAATTTTTCAAAAAAGTGTAATAGTCATTTTTTAAATAGATTTAATTACATTTATATACTAAAGAGATAATATTATTCTTGAGAAAATATTAAAACCCTTTGACCACCATTTATGATAAGAGTTTGTATACATTTGAGTTAAAGAAATTGCACACATAAGATTTTTGTATACCAGGCAAAAGTTCAACCTGTTCAGGACCAAGCATAGGAGAAAAACTGTAATCCACGAAAGAAACAGAAATGTATATAATAGGCAAAATACCGAAGCCGACTGATATATCGATGTACACAATTTTTTCAGTATACTAAGTAATATGAAAGATACTAACATCTTAATTACATGTATATAACACGTTTTATTAATAACGTATGCTTTACTACATTGCAGACTATTTTGAAGAACAATCAAAATGAAATCGATATTTTAACATGCAAAAACAATGATTTTTGTAAACGAATAATAACTTTGAATTGCTTACATTTTCATGGCAAGATTCGCATTCTACTAGTTTTCTACATCAAACTACATATTATATCATCGTCTTGAGTAACCGAGAAGCTAATAAAATGCAGTCTAAAATCCAACTACAATTTTTAAGTCGATCATTCTGTTTGCGCTATCAGTAAGCGCGCTTGAAAATTGCCGGGCGTAGGAAGCTGAGTGAAATCGGGAAAATAACAGAACACTTGAATAAACAATAACAATCACTATGTTTATTCCTAACAGTTGAACAATAACTATAAATAAAATCTGCGTTAAATACTAATGACTTGTGTCGTAATAATTAAAATGCGCGTGAAAAGGTCGAACGCGTCGCGCGTGCTGGAGAACGCTTGGTCTGATCAATACCCAGAAACGCGGAAGAAAGTCGGAGAAAAGCCGCGAACCGCGGAAGAATACATCGCTTGATTTTGGGGGGCGTTAACCGCGGAACACCACAATTAATACGCGCGTTATAACTAGTCCGGCCCGAACATATCTCCCGCCACGAACTAATCGACAAATTTGATCGTAAAACGATAAGACAAGGAAAAAAGCTAGAGTACAAAAATTCGGCCGTAACAATAAGTTTCGAAAACTATATATCTCACGAAAAGCAACTTATTGAAAAACAGTCTTAACTTTTATCTTATGCAAACGTACTGTACGCGCAATTCGTTAATAAATAGAATAAAATGACTATACATCAAAGAAATAAAAATTTGTAAACATTAATCGTGACTAATACAATAAAATAATACAAAATTCAATTCGAAAATTTGACGGAAATACAAATTGAAAATCTAAATCTTCACTCTTCAGTCTTCCCTCTTCATAATTCTCTCTTCATGAAGAGTCAGTGTGTAGGTCAGCCATTGAAAGGTCATGACCGCCCGCCATGACGAGACGCACCTGAGAGAGGTGAGCCACAGCCTCCTGATTGGTGGGTAACAAGATTAACTTGTTGATGGGTCGCTTGTACTGCGAAGAGGCTGACTCAAGCCAATCCGTCGGAGCCCAGATGCAGACGGGTTATCCTCGCCAATGGCCACTTTGTTGGTGGCAACAATCCGTCCTTGAATAAGACGACGTCTCCCATCTTGAAGTCTCGATTGGGATGAAGCCATTTACACCGTTGTTGAGCCTGGGAAAGAAACTCCCCATGCCATCTCTTCCAGAAGTGGTTCCGCATGAGTCTGACCAAATGCTATCTACAAGATGCAGAACAATTTTCATTATTTTCAATAAAAGGTTCAGCAGGTGAGGTGAGAGGGGCCCCTATCAGAAAATGTCCAGGAGTCAAAGCAGAGACATCCTGTTCACTAGAGCTAAGCAGAGAGAGAGTGGGCGAGAGTTTAGACAAGCTTCAATCATAGCCGCGACAGTAGAAAACTCTTCGAAAGTCAACTTTGACTCTCCTACAATCCGTTTAAGATATCTCTTGAAAGATTTAACAATCGCCTCCCACAAACCTCCAAAATTAGGTGCTCTAGGTGGAATAAAAGACCACTCCACACCGTCACGAGCAATAGCAGCAGCCAAAGCCCGCAATTCAGCCTCAGCCCCTTGGAAATTGTTACATTATGACTGAAGATAGATTTACACAGACCTCTACGTGCTACAAATCGACGGAAGGCAGTTAGAAAGGCTGCAGATGTGAGATCGGATACGACAACAAAAATTGCGACGTATCCTTTGAAGGACTTCTGACCTCTTCCTCCAGGTGATCTAATGAAAAATGGACCTGCAAAATCGACGCCTGTGAAAGTAAAAGGTCGGGCAGGTCTGGTCCTAACAGCAGGCAAGGGTCCCATCTGCTGCTCAAGCGTAGCTGCATTGAATTGAGCACATCTCACACACCTGCGAACAATACCTCGACAGACATTAAGCCCTTGAACCAACCAGAATTGACGTGCGAGGTGACTCTGAACCACAGTAGGTCCACCATGCAGAGTAGTTAAGTGGGCCTGATGAATAAGAAATTTCGATACATGATGTTTTGCCAAGAGAATTATCGGATGTTTCTCATTCTCCGACAAATAAGCATTCTGTAATCTACCTCCCACTCTCAACAAAACCTTCAGAGTCCAAAAAAGGGTGATAAACGCCTAATCGAGCTGGAGGCTGACACAGATACAGCAGATTGCAAAGCCTTAATCTCAGCACTAAACATCTCTCGCTGAACCAACAACAGTAATGACCTACGACCCTTGGCTATTTCTGACGCTGATAACCAGGTGACTCTTCTCTCAGACTTGGGAGACACATTGAAACACCAACGATGGACATAAGCCAAGATACGGATGAGCTTGTCGACCGAAGAAAAACGCCCTAACCACTCCGACCAATCGTCAGGTAAATGTGCCAAAAATGCACTGACCTGATTTGACTTACGTGCCTCCAAATCCGTACTGAATTCCTCAGATGAAAACTCAGGCCACTCAGAACGTGGACGACGCAACCATTCCGGGCCGTGCCACCAAAGTGCGGAGTCTTTCAAAACAGTCGGCGAAATACCTCGAGTCGCTAAATCAGCTGGGTTGTCAGCGGAACGCACGTGCCTCCATGTTGCAGAAGGTAGCAACGTCAAAATCTGGCTTGCCCTATTGTCAATGAACGGCTTCCATCGAGATGGATAATCATGAAGCCAAGCTAAAACTACTCGAGAGTCCGACCAACAATGAATATGTACAGGCTGTTTATCTAGTTTTGGTAAAATGTATGAAGCTAAACGAACCAACAAATGAGCGCCACAAAGCTCTAGCTTGGGAAGGCTGATAACTTTTATTGGAGCGACCTTGGATTTTGCAGTGATCAGCTTTGAACAGCTTCCCTTTTCAGAATGCAAAACAACGTAAAGAGCAGCAGCATATGCTCTCTTGGAAGCGTCACTGAAACAGTGCAATTCTCAATCAGATGATCTAAACGAGCCTAACCACCTCGGTACTCGAATCGACTCTAAGTGCACCAACTGATCTCTAAACTCAATTTAAGCCTGTCTCAGCCCTTCATGAACCGGATCATCCCAATTCACCCTTTGCATCCAAAGCTTTTGGAGCATGATCTTTGCACAGACGATAACAGGTGCAAGCCAACCTATAGGATCAAATAGCTTAGCAATTTCCGATAGGATGGATCTTTTTGATACTTTGGCATTCAATTCCGAGTGAGCTACTTTGAAACAAAAGGCGTCCTCTGACGAAATCCAACGTAAAGCCAACGTTGATACAGCTTCCTGCTCATTAATCGAAGCGCCATCAGAGTTTTCCTGAGAAGACCCTAACTTTTTCAACAATCGCGGATAACTAGCTGCCCATTTCCCGACTGACATACCAGTTGAAGCCAAGATTTTTACAAGTTGCTCTCTGACTGCAACAGCTTCCTCCAGAGTGTCTCCCCTTGCGAAAAAATCATCGGCATATCGATTTTTTTGAAGAGCTTCAGCGGCTTTTGGAAAATTGTCCTGCTCACACTCTGCAAGTTGAAGCATACATGCATTGGACAAAAAAGGGGCACAGTCTGTACCATATGTGACCGTAGTCAATCTAAAAGTTTAAATCGGTAAATCAGCTGCTCTGCGCCACACGATTCTCTGCCAATCTACATCCTGTTTATCCACCAAGAATTGCCTAAACATTTTGACAACGTCGCAAGAAAAGACGAAAGGCAGAGAAGACCACCGAGCTATCAGAATAAGAATGTCCTCCTGGAGTTTAGGACCAATGTGCAGAACCGAGTTCAGAGACACGCCCTCAGAATTCCGTTGTGATGCATTAAAGACTACACGGATTTTGTTGCTATCATCTCTTTTGAAAACAGCGTGATGTGGAAAGTAGTAGGAATCTGAATTGGTTACCTGATTCGACGGTACTACTTCCATGTGTCTCAACTCACGATACTCCTCCATGAAGGCCTCACACGCCTTGGCAAGGTCCGGTTGCTTGCAGAAACGACGCTCTAGACGTCTGAAGTTGGCCTCAGCGATACCTCGAGTAGCGATGCCAGAAAGTTGCTGAAGGAAGGGTAAACGCACGACAAAGCGTCCCTCATCGTTGCGTATACAGGTCCTCCAGAAGTGCTCCCAGCATGCCTCCTCCTCAGGTGTGAAACGTGTTGAAGACGGAACCTCTTCGATCTCCCAGAACTTGGCGACAATGTTGGTCAGTTCATGGTTCACTGACACCAAGTGTGAAGCCGCATAGCCAGACGAATTTCCCGGCTTCCTAGAGGCACCCATCAGCACCCAGCCAAAAACAGTAGACAAGGCAGCAGGCGTGCCTGGTTGGCCCTTTATGAGCCTGGGTAGCAAAGCCTCAGCGTAGACTTCGCTGTTCAGAATACAGTCCACTGGTCCTTGGGTTCCAATGTACGAATCTGCCAGGTCGAGTCCCTGCAAATGAGTCCACTCCTCCACCCTCGTCTCAGAATGCGGGATGAAGGCAGACACCCTTTTGACGACCAAGGCTGTAAAATTTAAAAAAAATCAGATACTCGGTCAGACTTGAGTATGAGATTAACCTGACTTCGAGCGACCACAGTCTCCGCGTCTCCGACTCGTGTGATGTTTGTGGCCACATACAAAACACCTGCCTTTTGAGTTGCAATTTTCCACTGAATGACAAGCATTTAAACAGATGTAGCAGAGCTTCGCTGCGACTGTGTGAGCTCTCCTTTCATCCTATGAACATGAAGAAAACCTTTCACAATAACCGACAAAATGCTCCCCTCCACAAAATGAACATTTTACACGAGAGGCTTTAGTCTGTTTGCGAGTGGCTATATTAACAGAAGTGCCCTTTGGCTTCTTAAAATGATGATTTTTTTTAGATCCTTTGAGAGAGAGCCACTCTCATAGCCACCTCCACTCAATTCAGTTGATCGTACGGTCATATGCGAATCTGCCTCCACCAAGTCCAGCGTTCGAATTCTATCTTCGATAAAAGATTTAATTTCAGCGTATTTTGGGAAACCCGATTTATATTTCCTCTCGATCTCTCTGGCCCAGTCTAGTCGAGTCTCTGACGGCAGTTTGCTCTCCACAAAATAAACGAGGATGTCGTCCCACTGGTCAACCGGTCGGTCCAGTGATTTGAAAGTGTTGATACTTTCGTTGACCGTATTCAATAGTTGATTAAGGTGCTTTCCTGACTCCTTGGTAGCAGACGGAAGATTGACCAGAGACTGCATTTGCAACGAAAAGCGAAGAGATTTATTATCATATCGACTGCAGAGCGTGTCCCAAGCTGTTTGAAAGTTTGCGCCAGTCAAACTAATACCGCTCAATTTTTCAGCTGTTTCTCCTCCTAGACAATTAGATAAGCGTTGAAATTTAACGATAGGAGCCATAGTATTATCGGAGATAACCAGCGATGTAAACTTCTCCTTGAACGTCTCCCAGCCACGCTGGTTTCCATCAAAATGAGGCAGCTTCAGTTTCTCCAGCGAAGCCTGTGTTGACATCATGTTGGGCGACGGGTTGACAGAGCCGACCGTAGACTGATTAGTAAACGACCCTCGCAAACTCTGAATTTGGGTTCTCATCCATGTTTTAGTACGCAGATATGAATCCAGAACCGTATCATGTGTGTTCTCCTTGAGTACGTCCGCTCCTTAAGGCTGTCAGATGACCGCTGAATTGTGAAATCTCGCTGGCTAAACTCCGTCCAGTAAGACTCCAATAAATCCAGATGCACCTCTAGGTCAACTACAGAAAAATGTGCACTGCCTGCAGTGCTCTGAATAGCTGCCAAGTTTGCAATTAAATTTGCAGTTCGCTTTTGATCCGCCAACAAATTATTGATTTCAGTCATTTTCATCGGTATAGAGGACAGAGAATTATTCTTCATGAATGTAGCAAATGCTGTGGAGAAACGCTATAGCGTGCGCAAATTCAGCGCGAAGAAAAAATGAATAGAAAAGCCATTGCGTTACCATTTAAATGTCGCTGTACTCTAGAGCGACTGCTGTGACTGCTACGAAGAGACGCATAAAAGGAAGAGTCGATAAGAGCTCCCCGGCCGCTTGCCGTAAATAAGAATCACCGTGTGAAGAGTAGAGGCCGATAGCCGCTGCGCGCCGGCGATACGAATAGCCGTGTGAAGAGGAGAGGCCGATATCCGCTGCTCTCCGGCGATACGAATAGCCGTGTGAAGAGAAAAGGCCGATAGCCGCTGCGCGCCGGCGATACGAATAACCGTGTGAAGAGGAGAGACCGATAGCCACTGCGCGCCGGCTACGAAGATCCGCACAAAGGAGAGGAGGCGATAGCTGCCTCCCACCTGCACGCCGTCGACTCTCCAAGATTTTCGCCGCTCGTCTCCCTTCTTGATCGTGACGTCACAGCTACAGCCGATTTGAATTTTGCCGTTGCAAATCTTCTTGCTCCAATTTTTGCTTGGGCTTTTCCAGCAATTTTTTTTACAGAATTTCACACCCACTCACGCAGAATATGTCCCGAGAGCATGAAAATGCGTTTCACACTCTCCATGAGCCATGTATGCTTCCCGAATTTATTTTAGCACGACGCACCTTTTCACATTTTTTTAATGTTCGCACTTTTTTACAGTTTTTCCCGATTTTCCAACACTGAATGCGGCTCAAAGGATCAAAAATGTTTGCGCTATCAGTAAGCGCGCTTGAAAATTGCCGGGCGAAGGAAGCAGAGTGAAATCGGGAAAATAACAGAACACTTGAATAAACAATAACAATCACTATGTTTATTCCTAACAGTTGAACAATAACTATAAATAAAATCTGCGTTAAATACTAATGACTTGTGTCGTAATAATTAAAATGCGCGTGAAAAGGTCGATCGCGTCGCGCGTGCTGGAGAACGCTTGGTCTGATCAACTTTCTTCTCCGGCGGCTCGTGTACATCTCAATACGCAGAAACGCGGAAGAAAGTCGGAGAAAAGCCGCGAACCGCGGAAGAATACATCGCTTGATTTTGGGGGGCGTTAACTGCGGAACACCACAATTAATACGCGCGTTATAACTAGTCCGTCCCGAACACATTCAATAGATTCCGTCTGCGGTTATAGATGCCCGCGCCGCTGCCGCAGCTTGCCGCTAAACAACCGTCCACTTCGAAGATTATCTTGGGATCTATTTAGCGTACAAAGGTCTGTCGGTGCTCAAATTAAAGGTATTTTTCAGCACTTTCGAGATGTAAAACACATATTTCAAAAAGTCTAAAAACTCCAAAAGAAAAACCATTTTTTCAACTTCAAAAAATAAAAAATAAAAATAAAATACAACCGTCCAAGAAATGGGCAATTTTGAAAAGAATCGATTTTTTCTTATTGCATATGATAATTAGATATTTGAACTATATGTAGAAAGTACTTAAACTATATGTCGAGAATACTTCAACTATATGTAGAAAGTACTTCAACTATATGTAGAAAGTACTTCAACTATATGTAGAAAGTACTTCAACTATATATAGAAAGTACTTCAACAATATGTAGAAAGGGCTTCAACTATATGTAGAAAGTACTTCAACTAGATGTAAAAGTAGTGGTGTGACATATATATATATATATATATATGTGTGAGTATTGGTAATTATATACAACGAGCAGGTGCGCGGCGGGGGAAGTGAACAGAGTGTGATAGCAAGAGCCAAACACAGCGGCGACGACAGACACAAAAGTGCGCTTGGCCATTGTACACAGTGGCGAACTGTAAGTCAAGAGAGAGGCCCCAGTGCTTCTATCAGCGGCCTCAGAGCAGTGGCGAAATTTGCTATAGATTTTTTATATATTTGTGTCAGTGTTTAAATTAGGTCAGACTTTGAGTAAAAAAAATCGATATAATAAATCATACATAAGAAAATAAATTAATTTATTATACTAACTGATTGAATTATTATAATGAAGAAAGTTTAGCGGCATCACTAGAGGGGTCCGGTGGTGCGCGAGCTTTCGATTATCGAAGTTAAGGGAGGAAGCTACATTAGGAGGTTCAAAGAATCGGATTTTTTTTTATTGAATAAATTGTTAGTATAATCATTCAAGAATACGCTGCAAAAATTTCGAAACTCTAGCTCAAAAAGATATGAACCTTTCTTTATGAAAATTGAAAGTGCGTTTCTTTATGAAATTACAAAGAACATGAACCAACAATGGGGATGATATAATAATTTGAAGGGTGCTTTTCATTCAAAATAAGTGAAAAACATGGTGAAATTCGATACATTTTTTTCTATAAGGTTGACATTCTTAGAAAACATGTTAATAATGCAGGAAAACAACCATTTTTCTTTCAGATAAAAATCGCGACCTCCAAATGTCCCATGAACAACCAACTCGGACGTTGACCTTCGGTGAACAACAACCGATAACTTCGTCATTTTCAACACAAGAGACATGAAAAAATTTGTAAATCTAGTTCAAAATATTAATAAAATAATGTCAAAGTTTGATTAAATCAATTTGTCGCACTCAAAAAAATTCATGAAAGACGTCTGAAAATCAGCCTCCAAATGTGGTTTCCTCCCCTAACCATTTGCGGCACACAGTTTTCAGATTAACGGTTGTTCATGAAAATTGGAATACATGGGTTTCCGGGTTCATTGATTACGAATCTGAACTCAGATTTTGAAAATTCAAAATGGCGGTTCCATGATGGCGGCCAAAAATTCAAAGATTATAAATTTTAGCTCTTTCTAGTATGAACCACGCTCAGTTGACGCTAGAGACACGCAAGTGGACGTGACGGTCACTGTCTCCATCTTTTTTTTTATTTAATTTTTTTCTTTCTTTTAGGCTTTTGTTTTTTTTTCTAACTTATTCAAAAAAATTATATTTCATTTGCCTAATATAATTTATATTTATGTATAGTAATTGTAAAAACAATTTGGTTTTTCCGTTATGCAGAGTGGCACATTACAAGCACTGCAAAAAAATTTAGTTTTGTAAGGTTTAGCTTTGGTACTGCACAGACCGCAACGTCTGAGAGTCGTTAAAACTAGAAGCATATGAACAGATTGAGAGTGCATTTTTTCAATAGATATTTGAGGTTTACTGCTTACATTAGAAGAAGATTTTTCTTGGCAGTTCCTACATTTCGGTGTTGGAAAACGATAGTCCGCTAGTTGATCAACCAAAAGTAATCTGAAGTTTATTTTTTCATACTATGTTCCAAATTTTTTGTATTGTGAATAATTAACTCATTTATTATAGTTAAATCTACAAAATGCCAGACTTTGCGGTGCCACCATTTTTTAGACTTTCTGTCAATTTTGTAAGTTGATACCAGGTGGTCGGATCTATCAATACACTGCATATGTTTATTATTATCCGATCAAATAACTGCGGAATTTATAGTTTTAGCTGTACCATCTTTTTGTGTCCTATTTGTAACAGTAACTTCGCAAGGATCATGATAGTTGGATAAAAAGAAAACATCTTTTTTATGCATCCATTTCATCCAGCTGATTCCATCACCACAACTACGGTGATCATATTGCCCACGATCCATTTTTTGATTAGGAATCTTACTTTTTGGTAAACCTTTTCTGTTACTACGAACTATTCCACAGGCGAAAATGTTATCTTTTTTCAAATCTTTCATATGATCAAGACCAGTAAAGTAATTGTCAAAAAATACATGGTGATTTTTCCCCACTAAATTACGCGTCAAATCCTTTACAACACGTGTACCCAATTGTTTTTCAGCACTTTCAGCTTTACCCGTATACATCTGAAACTAACATACGTATCGTGATGAATCTGCGCGCGTCCAAATTTTATATCCGCGTTTTCTGGGATTGTTTGGTATGTATTGTTTCATACTACTGCGGTCTTTCTACTTTATCATAGATTCGTCAAAAGATTGATTTTCACTCGGTTTCCAGCAGTTTTTATAAGGTTCCGTTAGTTTACCTAATAATGGTTTAAGTTTGTATAGTTTACCATAGTTATTATCCTCTATTGTCGGACAAGTGTAAATCGTTCAGGAAAAAACCGAACCCATTCACCGTCATCTGTTTGTTTACGTACGAATCATTCAATTTCGGATCTGATACCAAAAATTACGGTAAGAGGGGGATTTTTTAACGCCCATCAAAATATTAATAGCAAAAAAAGTTAATAATAGTCTTTGGTTATTGGTTTAGCTTTACTTTTTTTTGTAGTGAATAAAGGTTCGTTTGTTCGACAATTAAATCTAACAGATAATTAGGAAACAAAAATAAAAATATATCCAAATGTGTGGTTACATTGTCCGGAATATTTGGAACAAAAGATTCAGTTCATGGAATACGATCTCTGGTTTTTCCACTCTTCGTCCACTTATCGATATCTATAAACTCTCTAGAATCATTCTCCTCAGAACATTCCGAGTCGGAATCACCTACACCTTCTATACTTTCGGAATCAACTTCAACATCAGAATCACATAACTCATCAATAGATTCAGAGTCACTTCAGATTCGTAATCAGCGACCCCGAAAACCCCCTATATTAAATTTTTAGCGAAATTCAGTAATCTTTGAATATTTTGCCACTATCTTGGATTCGCCATTTTAAATTTTCAAAATCTGAGTTCATATTCGTAATTCGCGACCCTAAAAACCTCTGTATACGAATTTTTAGCGAAATACTGTGTTATTGCAATTTTTGGCAGCCATATTTTATCCGCCATGTTGAATTTTCAAAATCTGAGGTCAGATTCGTAATCAGCGACCCCGAGAACTCCAGTATACACATTCTTAGGCCAATCCAATTAACCGTTTTCCTGCGACTGTATTTTTTTCGTAAAAATTACGATTTTTATATGTTTATTTATTTATGCAACAAAATATTAGATAGATATTGACTCAAATGCAATGTTAAACGATTCTTCAACTCTCACTTAAATTGTATTTAAAAAAACCGGATGAAAATACATTATTTAGTCTTCAAAAAACTCAAAATTTTAAGTTCATTCCGGTGGTCACTATAGTAGCCATCGTGCTGCAAAGGGTTGAGGGCGCGGCTACTACTTGGATGCGTGACCGCTCAGATACCCCGTCCCAACAATGATGTTTTTGCAGATGGGGAACAAAATTTTAGTTGTTTTTCGGGGGTTAAGAAATGTGCCTAAGTTAAACTTTCCTGTCGGCTGATTCCTGGCGTGGGATTTCTTAGTCTGCCAAGTTTTCCCACTTCACAGAGTACGTCCCTGGGTTATTGCGGGAATTCAGTGGGGTATAAATGTTGGGGATTAGGATTAAACCCTCCCATACATAGGTGGTGAAAGTGTCTCGTAAATGGGCACTAAATGCCTATACGGGTTGGTAGAAAGAAACGAATATAATACATTTTTTTATTAGACTCTATTCATCAATTTATGTCATCAAAAAATTCAATTCGAAATAATTTTGACTCTGGAAATTTTAATGAATTTATACTAAATTGGAAATTTCAACTGTGAGAAATTGTTATAAAATATGAGAAACTTTGTAAAATTATGAAAAACTGTGATAGATTGTGAGAAACAGTAATAAACTGTGAGAAAGTGTGAGATACTGTGATAAAATGTGAGAAACTGTGAGAAACTGTAACGATATGTGTGAAATGTCCTATAATATTTTTTAGAATCCTATTCCAAACGTAAATCCAAATTCACAGTTATTCACGAATTTATCGTCCTTTTTCACACTTTTACACCGATTTTTCAATCTTTTCACATTTTGAAATTTCCACTAGAATAGTATTATAATACTAAAATTATAGGATATTAAATAAAAAAAGATAATAAAAGTAATTAAATCACAAAAGTAATCCAAGGCTTTTTAAAAAAAGAGTATTTTGCTGCCCTTTAATAAGCTATTGTTGTCATTTTTGTATCTTTCTCGTATAAATCTGTGATGATTGAATAACCTTCATGATTCAAGTTGAAAGAAAAAAATGTCAGCAATTCATGTTATACGTCGACCTGCACTTCATCAGCATAACTGCCTTCATTTGGTTATCATTTTGCTAAAAATCAATATCTTTAACATAAAGAAGTCACGCGCATTGTTTACAATAAAAAATTTTCTAAACGATTTTTCAGCTTCAAATAACAACCGTATTTTTTGAAACTTGAACTAGATAACGCTTATACAAATTTGAAGTGCATAATATGTCGTTTTTTTTTAAATTATTTATTCTCGAGTAATTATTTAAAATACAAAAGTCGATAACAAACATCTCTGTAAAAAATTCAATTCTTGAAAAAAGACTTCTTACTATACCCTTCGCATTTATATAAACATTATCTGATTCAATTTTCAAAAGATTCAGTTATTATCTGCATTCGGAAAACGCGTTTAAAAAGTACGTTTTCACTTCCTCATAAGCATATATGTTCTAGCAAATATATATCAATTGAATGTCAAATCCTACAACAAACGTTACCCAATAAGCTTACTTTTGAAAAAAAAAATCCTTATGAACTCAAAAATGTCCTCTCCAAAGAATACTTATAGTCTCGCTTATAATATTAAAAAGGTAATAACAAAGTATTCTTTATACATACTTTATAGTTAAAAATTATTTTTGATAACAGCCGCTAACATAAATATAAATGTGTTAAAAAAGTATCAGTAATTACAAATAATCTGAAGGTAATAAAAATAATCTTAATATACTAAAAAAATTCTTTTATTGAGGATCTTTATACTTTCATAATAAAAAGAATTAATCAAATATTCTTTACCTGAATGATATTGAAGAAGTCTATAATTTAAATATTGATTTGTTCAATTTAATTACTATAAATATATTTGTGTGGCATAGTTAATCACAGTTCGGCATATCATTTATATAGGCACAATTTATATACGTGAAGTTTGGAACGTTCGTGGAACTAATGTCAATTTTTGTGTGATGCAGCTTGTAAAATTGCGATATTACCATTTCATTTAATAATTATAAGGGGCCGTAAAGCCCACGTAAGACATTTTCATTGATTTTCCTACATGCACTTAGTATTCACTGTAAGATTAATGAGGACCCTCCCCCTCCTGAAAGTCTTACGTAATTTATCCTAAGGTCCAAAAGGTTCCTAAGATCTGAAAGTTATGTAAAATGTAATTTTCAATTTTCTGTTCAAATTTAAAACGAGTATTAAAATTAAATCTACATTTACTGTATTAATATAAACAAACCTAAATGAGAAAAATGTTGCTTTTATAACCGAATACTCATAAAAATCTAAATCCTAATAGCCTATTCGAAGAGAATGGAAAAAATACCCTAGAAACGAATAAGATACCTTGTTACAATCGTTTGCGGCAGGGAAATCCAAAACTTAATTAATCGCTCGGCGCGCCCGTGTGATCAGCTGGAACCGCCAATGCGTGCGCGCCACGCGATGCTCTTTAACGATTTTTCCTGCTTCCATTTTTGAACTACGTGTGATAAAAAACTTGCATTAATAGACAACAATAAAACAAACAATTTTCAATTTTCAGCCGCAAGTCTTTCGCAAGTCTTTCGCTATTCTGCTGCAAGAAGTCTGGCGTAAATATCATATTCAATTGCTGCTCAATTCTGCCTTTAGCATTTTACGTAATACCCCGTCTGCAGAAATATAGTCGAAGGCAGAAGCAGATATCACAAGATCTGCTGCAACATCTCTGCCGGCAGTAAAATTGTAGCAGAATTACAGCAGAATTGATAACGGTGTGCTACCAGGGGCAGATTAACGAATTCTTAAGGGACTATAATGACCACTTAGAGGGGGTCTGATTCGTGGTAAAATGACATATAATATACATATTTAAGATATAAAAACTTGCATCAACTTAAATTACATAATAATAGTATTGCAGTGTAAATTATAGCATTAAATTATAGTCGTTCTGAGTAAATTTAATTGCGAAATTGAGATCGGTCTAACATAAACTCAAAAATTTTACAATACTATTTTTGTCTGGGTTACCTATATAACCAAGTTCATAGTGCTAATTTTCTTTAATTCTTATAATATTTAAAATATACAGTCAGGTAAAGTAAAACCAGGACCACTAGCAGAATATGCTTAAGAATTATGTGCTTACTTACGTGTATACCATTACGGATAAAAATAACGTTATTGGTATAACATTAGCATCATTTTTATAAGAATAGCATTATTGTCATAACAATAACATTATAAAAAGAAATTTGCACAAATTTGAACGACAATCTTGTAAAAAGTTTCGTAAATGTTGTGCATTTATAGTTATAGATATGTATATAAATAAATAGACGTAAGTACCAAAAATGTTGTATCGCTAAGTTAAACAATGTTGCATTGAATAGAAGCAGTCTGTGAATTATATTTAAGTACTTATTCTTTGTTTCGAATAAAAGTTGTGCATGCGATTGTTTGTAGTAAATTTTGAAAAATTTTATAGTTATAACATAACATTTTTTAAATTGGTAGTTGTATGTGTTAAGTTAAAAGAAATATTTTTGTAAATTAATTTCATTATCTGATTCGTCTGTGTCGATATCAGATGTGAGTGGATTCGGTGGAGTTATAATGATCGACGTAGTGCTGCAAAAATGTCAATAAATAACTTCAAAGAACAACAAAAGATCCTGTTCTTCAATTTGTATACGTTTGCTAATAACGCATGATGATACATGTTTTAAAGAAATAATGCTGAGTTTTTTATTTTTAATAAATTTCACAAAATTATACCTCTAAGTCCCGGTGGATTCTGTAGGACCCACATACTTCAAAGCGATAGCCCTTATATAAAACGAGTAATAAGTGCAAAACTTAGACATATATTTTGTCAATTGAGATTCACTCTTGATATACCTACAATTATTTTCCTATAAAAATCCTTTTTTACTTACTTTATTTACATAATTAAACGAATAACCTATACAAGCTCACAGCGTAACCAACACCACTGACTTTATGTGTTTTTATCTGCGGGTGAACCGATGCTTTATCAATTCTGATGGTAAAAATGGCGTATTTCCTTCTTCCTGAAGGCAACTATATGCGAAAAGCTTCTGCACCATCGACGTGAAAACGCATTTGATTGTATGCATCCTGGAGAATCCACCGGGACTTTAAGAGTTAATCAAACCCTTTCGAAAAATTGATGATAAATTCTAGTCTGAGGATATTCGCTTACTTACAGTCACAAAACAACATTTATTATCCTCATACAACTCGACCTTCTCTACCCCAACAAGGACAAGCAAGATGGGAAGTAAAGTATACGTCCAGAAGACAGAACTTTGAATAAATAATATGCATCGGGGACACGACGTAACTCAGAATCATCTTATTCGGGCATGGAATTCAAAATGCTGAAGCAAAGACCCATGTTACCCAATGAAAATCCGTCAAAATATTCCTAATGCGGTCAGCATAGCAGAAATATAGTAAAGAAAGTATCAGCACCAACTGAAAATGTTAACAATTCATTAGTAGTATATGCGCCGTACCCTATATGGGTATTTTTCATCTAATACGTTAATATAGAGTTCCGTTATTCAACAAAATTAAATTAAAAAACTTGCAATTTTTGTACTCACGTGGATCTCATCCCCTAGATCTATTATTTATCACCAAAAACTATAATATCAACCGGATAAAAATAGAAAAATAATTATTACCAAATTAGGTTGTTCAATTATGAATTTCATGAATAAGCTCGAATTAAAATACAGTGGACTCTAGATGTATGGGCGCGCGGTATATGGACCCACAACCGATTTCCCCTTACACGTACTTTCACGCACATGAACAGCGCTCCCCCACCATGGTGGCGCACGTGACTGACGACTAGTGTTGCGCATTACCTCCGCTGTCGCCGCTGATGGTCTCTACGTATGTGCTACTCATGCGTTTTGTATTTATTTTTGTTTCTGTCGAAACATGCACGTAAGAATACATGAGTTCATAAAGCTGTTTCCAGTATCAGAAAGCAAAATGTCAGAAAAAGACGGTAAAGGTGATGCAGAAAAGCGAAAGTGTAAAAATGTGAGTACATTAGAGAAGCTAGAAATCCGAAAGGAATTTGACAAACATGGATCAACGAAGACAATCAGTGAAAATTATGATGTCCCGGTGAGAACTGTAAGAAATTGATAGAAGTATTAAAAGTGGTCTATCATTAACTGGTCCTTTAATTATCGTTAGGTATTATAATATTTAGTTTTATTTTATCCTATACTTTTTAATCATAATGCTTGTTTCTGCTCATATATACATGAACATTATTGACAAATCATATACAAAATTTGCCAGGTACTTTCTAATAAAATTCATCAATTGTAAATTAATTTTTATAAAAAATAAGTAGGTAAAATTTTTGTTTCAGCAAAAGCTAAAGAGCTGCACTCTTTAAATTATCGGCAAATACTTTAGCAGACAATACTTTTAAAGAGCAGTTTCCACTAATCATAGAAAACGAGCAATTAATTTTATGCCAAATTTTTAATGCTGAGGAAACTGGCTTAAAATTTAAAATGATGCCGAAAAATACACTAGCCAAAAAAAACGCAGTTTACAGCAGCTGGGTTTAAAGTAGCTAAATAACGCATCACAGTAATGGTATGTAGCCATGCAGATGGAACATTAAAGATTCCATTATTGGTTAGCGGAAAATCTGTTAAACCCAGAGCTTTTAAAAATCTGTCACCAGCATCACTGCCGGTATATTTTACTCACCAACAAAGTGCGTAGATGAACAAGCAGCTTTTTTAAACATGGTTCAAGGACGAATTTGTGCCTCGGGTGACTGTATTTTTAAAGGAGAAACATCTTCCTATTAAAGCACTGCTACTGCTGGATAATGCTTATTGTCACCGCCCTACATAAATTCCTTCTTCAGGTGATATACAAGTTAAATATCTACCAGATAACACAACGTCGATACTCTAGCCAATGGACCAGGGTATCACTGAGAATTTCAAGAGGCATTACAAATCAGTATTTTTGCAATCGATCCTTTATGCTAAAAAAAGACATTCACGTAACTGCGCATTTAAAGTCAATAAATATGAAGAATATTATATACTGGGTAAATGATGCTTCGAATTCTGTAGCAAAAAAAAAATACTTTCAAGTGTTGGAAAAAATTGCAGTTCATCCACTACTATGAGAACAACGATGAAAATTTAACCCATGCCGTAATCATTGAAGCTCTCTTGAGAAATGTCCTAATAAATTAATCAATATGAAAATATTGATGCGAATTCTGTACAATATTGGATTCAATGGAATGATGAGGAATGCTCAGTACCTTCTAATGCTGAATTGATTTCAATGGTTACAGTGGGTGATAAAGAAGGTGTATTTAATTCATAAAATGAAATTGTTTGTAACGTACTTATAGCTTTGTAGCCGATTTAAACTTTAACGCGCGTGTCTCTACTAGCCGCGCGCGCCACTGTAGAAGGAGCTTCGGCACGAAACTGCTGCGTAGGGAGGGCTCTACACGTATGGCCCCTTCCGAGAATTTCCTGCTTCTACCATATATCTAGAGTCCACTGCAGTAAAATTAAACTAATATCGTTCTATTTAAAAAACATTATAATTTAAAATATTTCTATTTTTTATTAATAGCTGCTTTGACTATCTACTCCGGGTAACCTTTTTTAAAATTAATAGTTAATGTATAGAAAAAAATTTCGAATATCTACAGTCAAACCTGGCCCATTGTAAACTCGCGCACAGTTAAAGTGCGACCTTTGCTCGCTGTTAAGCTACAGTAGTAGCGTTACGTTCTGAATAGCTGGCGCAAAAGAGCTGCCTTGATGCTTTAATCAAATTGGCTGCCGGAGGATGCCACGTACTAGGAGTGCGGAAGGGCGTTAGTCCCGACTTCTAGGCTAACACTCCGCCAGGTTTGACAGTACTAAAATAATTATTATTTAGTATAGAGAGCGCTGCAAAAGATACTCAAGGTGATATATTTCTCTTTTTGTTTCACGAGTGTTTACAGTTTCTGATAATCTCAAATGAATGCTGTATAAATTAATAAAATCAATTAATAAATTGTCAAGTATTGTATTTTTATTTGTAAATCAATTTCCTTATTTTATTAATTAGTATGAAGTATACAAATTAATAATACCTTTCAAATTTAATATTACCAGACATTAAATTTAACATAAATAAATGTTGATAAGAAATAGGTCTTGCAGTAGAACCTCGAACACTGATCTATAGTAGTCTCGCTACATTACACTCGCGTTACATGCAGAACACATATGGTAATTCATTTTTCTTGTAGGTAAGCTAACTGATATTTTTTGCAATTAAGTCAATATAATTTTAGAAATACACAGTTTATAATTTATTTATGGCACTAACTTGTTGCCGCCATTAACTGCTAGGAAGCTTAGGTGATTCGAAAAGTGTTAGAGGTTATTTATCCCGAGTTAGAGCAGTGTTCGAATCTAACTGTAGTTCAATATAAAATATAGTGCATTGCCGGTCGCTTTAATTTCGACGTGTAACCATGAATATACTTGACGGACCCGTCGTCTGGAAGTTTACGGTGTTTGTAGAATAGAAGGGCATATTTCTAAGTAGGAAAAGTCAACATAATCATAGATGATGGAAGCATATATGTATAAAAATTTTGTATGCAATATGTGCAACGTTATGTAAGTAGTAGGGGTACTTGTTAGCTAGACGGAGGGGAGGGGAGGGATTTTTTTTAGCAATAAGGGTATGTAGCGTGCGCGGGTGCGTAAATGACACTTCGGGGAGTATGCAGTGTGTGTACGGCTCGGTAAAGGTGACTTCGGGAAATGTGCATTGTGAGAGCTGTACAAATGGAGAAAAGCTTGTTCAATTTGGTTTGGTTGTAGATTGGGTGCGTAGTGTTAAGATAGCAGAGATAGGATTTCTGCCGGGACTTGGTAGTCGCCGCACCACTGACCCTTTTTTATATGCATAGACTGGCAAGTGCAAGGATTCTTTTCTTTGTGTACAGGTTGCGCTGTCATAATGTCGCCGGTATATGTAGGTGTGAGTGTAGCTATGCGGATGGCATTGCAGGTACTGTGAATGCGGCGCGGAGACTATGGGAGGATAACAGGTAGCGGCAATCCCTTTTTCTATTTCATGGCAAGTACATGCAGCGTGCGCGGCTAGGTAAAGGTGGCTTCGGTGAAATTTTGGTCAATTTTGTTGGTTGTAGATTGGTTATGTAGAGTTACGATAGAGAGTTAGAATTTCTGCCGAGATTTGCAGGAACCGCACTACTGACTTCTTTGTTTTTATATATAGAGTGGCATGTACAAGCATCGTATTCTGAGTGGCGAGCTGCTTTTAGATGTTAAAATTATTTGAAAGCAAACGATATTTTTAATAAGTCTATAATGAAAATTATGAAAGGTACGAAGGGAGGAAAATAAAATATTCTTTTTATTTAATTTTGTTGTACTTAATGATTACAAAAAATTGAATATACGTCAAAAAGCCTGTACAACTCCTTCATTTTAAAAGTAACAAGTAAATTATAGTATAACAAGAACGACTGCATAAGAGAAGTGCCGAAATGGCTTTAGATATTAAAAGTATTTAAAACCGAATGATATTTAAAACTTATGTTTTTAAATTACAAGAAATGTAACTTTCTGGAAGAAGAAGTTTAGTATAAATATTACATTGGAGGGGCGTGTAAACGGGGATAAGCTTGCTGAATGTTTGGCTGTAGATTGACTGTATAGAGTTAAGATAGGCGAGTTGGAATTTCTACCGGAACTTTTGTAGGAGTCACACCGCCGACTCTTCTTTATGTATGCAGTGTCAAGTACAAAACATCGTGAACAATTTTAAGAAAAGACCCCGTCTACCAAATAAAACTAATTAAAGATTCTAAACCTTATTCATTGTCTTCATATTACTGATCAGAGTTGTATAGACTCACGTGAAACGTATGTAAAATACACGATTTTCTTTTAAGAATAAAATAATATTCAGTTTAAAAGACTAAATATGAGGAGCAATTATTTGGATAAAAATGTTTAATATATGTACGGAAATTTCCATCCGATTCGCTGCTTCCCTGTAGCGGGTCGCTCCCCTCCTTCCCGTCACGGCTCGGAGAGGGGGGAAGCGCTCCGGCGGCGCCGGGAGCGGCGTCGGAGTTCACTGCTGCTTCGATCGTCGACTGATACGGAGGCGCGAACTGTCACGCACGAGGCCTCTCGACACGGATCGAGTCTCTTGACGGGATAAACCTGAGTCTTCTTCGTTTTTGTTCACCTGCTGCGCCAGGGTATTGCGGCGACGAACGTGCGCCATTGTATTTCCGTAAGTTACCGAAAGGAATAAAAGTTCTATGTTCAATGTACTCGAGAGCGTTCTTTTCTTGACTTTCACACCTTCATCTCTCCCGTCAGAATTTGTAACATTGGTCCTAACCGAGCCGGATTTGTCAGGAAAGGAACCTTTCGAGCACTCGCGTAGCTGCATATCTCGCGCCTAATTCTCGCGTCGGACGCTGATTGACCACGCTTTTGCACCCTCTCTCTCTCGCGTCGAGTCCGCTTCCCGCCTCGCCGCCATCTTGTTGCGTGCTCGGCGGATGCGATCGTGTGCGCGAGTCGCCGCTTTCAACCGCATCGCTCTCGGTCGGCTTCTCTCTCTCTCTCTCTTTCTTTGCGCGGCGGAGAGGTCGAGTGGCTTCGGGTCTCGCGGCGATCGGCGCCAAGGCCGGCTTCTCGATTGAGACCGTCTTTCGCGCCTCGGTGCAGCGGCTCGCGCTCTTTGGCGTCTCTCTCCATCTCTCTCGCACTCTTTGGCGTCTCTCTCCATCTCTCTCGCGCTCGAGTTTTGGAGCGCCGCCATGACGCCATCTCTCTCTCTCCTTTTCTGTAACTCTCTCTCTCTCCTTCTCTCCCGCTCTCTCTGTCTCACTCTCGTCCGTATGCTCGCGCGATTGCGTCGCTTGTCGGAGCGAAGAACCGAGTGCCTTCAGGTCGAGCCGCAATCGGCGTCGGAGCTGGCTTTTCGCTTGAGAAGGTTCCCTATCGCGACGCGGGACGCTCCCGCGTTCGTGCCTATTCGGCGTCTCTCTACATCTCTCTCGCACTTGAATTTTAGAGCGCCGCCATGACGCCCCCTCTCTCTCTTTCTTTCTCTCTCTCTCTCTCTCTCTGTCTCTCTCTCCCTCTCTCTCTCGCTCTCTGTATTTCGCCCTCTCTCTCCCTCTCTCTCTCTGTGTTTCGCTCTCGCCCATGCGCTCGCGCGATCGCGTCGCTTGAGAGCCCTCACGACGACGGCGACACCCATCCTTCGCAAGCGGCGGCGCATCGTCGGCTGAGGATCGGCGTGACGTGGGAGAGCCACCGACCGAGTGCGCCTCTCTCCCTCCCGTTCCTTCCGCAGGCCTCTTGAGTCCGTGTCATGCACAGTGGCCTCTTTGATGGCTCCACTCCCGCGAAGCCCGACATCGTCGAATCGTCTGATCATGCCAGCCATCTCTCGATTCACCCTAACCGAGCCGCCTTGCTCTTACGCATCGGCCCTAGTAAACTATGACTGGTGCCTCCTTTGCAGAACATGGACGCCACCCTCACTGAGCAGCGGGGACTTCTCAGCGTGATCCAGGACGCCGCCCGCGCCATTCGGGAGACGCCCGCCGAGGTGTGGACCGAGGGACTGCTACTCAGCCGACTGGAAATGTTAAACCAACACTGGGCGTGCTTCGAAGGCAACCACGTCGCATTGTTGCAGTCAGACGCGCCCCAGGACCACCGCTACTTTGCCGAGAAGGACTATGCTCAGGCCGAGCAGAGCTACGTAATCGCGCGAGGTCACATTTTTGATGTCCGCGCCCGTCTGCATCCGGAGCCTCAGGCGAGCAGCACGCACATAGCCGACGAGCCACGTGGCGCAACCCGCCTCCCACGCATCGTCATACCCGCTTTCAGCGGTCGTCGCAAGGATGGGGAATCCTTCCGCGATATGTTTCGCTCTTTAATCCACAACGACCCCCGTCTAAGCGACGTCGACAGAATGTACTACCTGATGACTCACGTCCAGGGGGATGCTACGGCAGCATTCGAGAAAATGGACTGCACCGGAGCGAACTACGCAACCGAAAGGAGGAACATCGAAGACCGCTTTGACAATCGCCGATTGCTCATACAAGATCATTTGACGGCCCTCAAGGGTCTCCGTCCGTTGAAGGAAGAGTCTGCGGCTAGCCTTCAATATCTTCAGGACGAGCTCAAACGACACCGCCACCAACTAAAGACTCTCGGTTGCCCAGTGGACCATTGGGACGACTGGCTGATTTTGTTTGCCTGCGATGCAATGGACTCAGTAACTCGCCGAGATTGGGAGGAGGAGCTTGCGACCCTCGACGGCCTACCCGGCGATCGACGACACGAGCGCCCTACGTTTGACGCGCTGTCTGCTTTCTTGCGGCGGAGATGTCGCACGTTACGAGCCCTGGAGACGGCACCTCAGAAGCGAACAGCCACCGGAATGCCAAAAGGACTCACATCTACCACGGAGAGCTCACGTCGACTCCACATTCTTGCCACCACATCATCGCATTGCGCCGTTTGCAACGGGCCGCACTACATCGGCCATTGCCCGCAGTTCAAAAACCTCTCTCTTCGAGAACGAAGGGATTTGACGTGGCGAGAGAAGATTTGCTTCAATTGCCTCCGACGGAATCACCAAGTCGACAGCTGTCCATCCCAATCTTCCTGTCGAACGTGCGGAGGTAAGCACCACACTCTGCTGCGTGAGGGTGGTGTCAAGCGGCACGACTCCACTGACTCTGGGATCCCTCCCAAAAAATCTAGAGCTGCTGAAGTGGGAGATCGCCCACTCGCCGACGCTGCAAGCCCTGGTCAAACGTCTCCATGACCAGGCTTGCTTCCTACCGCGATGGTGGCATTGGGGGACGGAAGGCGACCCCACCGGTGGGTTCGAGCGCTCCTCGATCCCTGTTCAGAGCCCACCTTTGTTGACCTCCGGCTGGCCCTGCGATTCGGTGATGGGACGGAGAAGGCCAAAGTTGACGTTGCCGGTCTCACGGGAGGCCCCCTGGGATCAACATTGATACGCACACATCTTCACCTTTACACCCTGGACGGCTCGATGGCTCATCGAGTCGAAGCATACGGCCTTCAGCATATGCAGCTGCAGACTTCGTCCCACGAGCTCGACCACCGCGCCGTCAGCCTCTTCCAGGATCTTCGGCTTGCGGATCCAAGCTTTCCCACGCCCCGAGGCGTCGATCTCGTATTTGGAGCCAACGTCTATCCCGATCTTCTGCTACCAGGCCTCGTTCACAGACAGGACTTCCTGGCGCAGAAGTCTGTGTTTGGATGGATCATCACCGGCAAGGGAAGGCCACGAGACCAGATCCCTCCCATGTCGATCTGCTCTACATCGTTCGAGTCCATGCAGGAGACTTGGCACGAGGTGCTAACTAGCCTCTTACATCGATTCTGGGCCGTCGAGGAGGTGCCCCAAGTTACGAGGCGGTCCCCGCGCGATGTAGCATGCGAGGCCGTGTACGCAGAACACCACAATCGCGACGCTTCGAGCCGCTATTCAGTTCCACTGCCCATCGTGCAAAGAGGGGCGCAGGCACTCGGCGAGAACCTGGAGAACGCCCGACGAGCCCTGTCGTCGGTTCATCGGCGCATGCAGAGAGACCCGCATTTCAAGGGCGAGTACCAGAAATTTATGCAGGAGTATCTTCGCCTCGGCCACATGCGCCCACTCACCGACAAGGAGATCAACTTCCGGCAGCCTCGCACGAACTACCTTCCTCACCACGGCATCTGGCAACGCAAAGATGGTGGGAGTAAGCTGCGGGTGGTATTCAACGCGTCCCGCCCGACTACCTCAGGACGCAGCCTCAATGACGTCCTCCTGCCAGGATCTAAGCTGCAAGGCGACCTAACCGCCGTGATTACGCGCTGGAGACGATGGCCCGTAGCTTACTGTGCCGACATCACAATGATGTTACGGCAGATCTGGGTCAATCCAGAGGACGCTCAGCTTCAACGAATTATCTGGAGTCCGTCTGCTGGCGAACCTGAGACGCACTACGTCCTGAAAACGATCACCTACGGAGAATCATGTGCCCCTTACTTGGCTCTACGAACGCTTAAGCAGCTGTGCGTCGACGAAGGAGCCGCGCTCCCTGAAGCCTCTCGCGCAGTTGAACAGGAGCTCTACATTGATGACTTCCTGGGGGGGGGGGCCGATAATCTGGAGGAGGCTCTGCGGCGACGCGACCAGTTGATTAGACTGCTTCAGGCGGGAGGGTTCCACCTGAAGAAATGGGTATGCAATGTGCAAGAATTCCTCGAGAGTATCCCGCCGGAAGACCGCCTCCGCACGAGTTGGCCACAACTCTCATCAGAAGGACCTGTCAACGAATTGGGCATCCTTTGGGATCCCATTGCAGATCGCATGAGATTTGCACCCCCCCTCTTCGATGACGACGCATCGCTGACAAAGCGTCAAGTTCTCTCTGAGATTGCCCGACTATTCGATCCCGTAGGATGGCTGTCCTCGGTCGTTGTCTTGGCCAAGATGTTCATGCAGGACCTGCAGCGGGCCAAGCTAGACTGGGACCACGATCTTCCAGCTACCATGGCCCGTCAATGGGAGAACTTCAGGTCTAACCTCCGCGACGTGACCGCCATCAAGCTGCCGCGCTGGCTCAACTGGTCTCCATCAAGCCGCGTGCAGCTACACGCCTTCGCCGATGCTAGCCGGCGCGCCCTTGCTGCCGCTGTGTACCTCCGTGCCGAAGATGACTCGGGTGCCGTTCACGTCCTTCTCGTCGTATCGAAGACCAAATTGACACCGCTCAAGAGATTGACGCACGGTGAGGCCCCTCTAAAGCGACCCTCTCTACGAGTGACAATCCCTCGCCTCGAACTGCGAGCCGCTCTTCTGGCTGCTCGTCTGCTCCGATTCGCTTCAAGCAGTTTAGGCATCGGAGCTCAATCATGCTTCGCCTGGTCCGACTCTCACATAGCATTGCATTGGATCCGGTCGGAGGGATCTCTTGGAAACGACTTTGCAGACAATTTCGTCAGTCAGGTCCATGAAACCATGCCACGCTGCCCTTGTCGCTATGTTCGCACGACCGAAAATTCAGCCGACATCGCCACCCGAGGTTCTGATCCGGCAAGACTAAGCCGAAATCGACTGTGGAGGTCGGGCCCTAAATGGCTCTCCGAACCCCCCGCCGGGTGGCCGGTCGAAGCGACCCAACCACTGCCAGCCCCGCCGGCGTCTCACCTCACTTGCCTCGTATCGCAAGTGCCAGAGGTTGAGCTCGCCGACGGCTTCTCCAATCTGAACCGATTAGTCAGAGCTCTAGTTCGCTGCCGACGACTCTTTTGTCGCCGCCACGATCGCCAGGAACCTGCTCCTCTGAGCCCGGTCACGGCCGATGAGCTCCGTCAGGAGTTCCTCACGTGCGTCCGCCTCAGACAGCAGCAAGTCTACGCGCGGGAGATCCAGGAGATCGAACGAGGGAGACCGGTCAGCTCGACGAGTCCGCTTAGAGCGCTACTCCCCTTCCTCGATAATTCGAGGGTGTTGAGGGTTGGAGGCCGGCTCAGCAACTCTTCGCTCTCCTTTTCAGAGCAGCATCCCGCAATCTTGGACGGGAAGAGCCATTTGGCTACCCTCGTTGTGGATTGGGCCCACACTCGAGCACTCCACGGTGGTTTCCGTGTCACCTACGCCCACGCCATGCGCCGAGTCTGGATCGTCGGTGGCCGAGTCAAGGTCAAAGCCCACCTCCACCATTGCGTCATCTGCGCCAAATCAGCTGCGCGCGCAGCCACTCAAGTAATGGGATCGCTCCCCGCTTCACGAGTCACGCCCTCCCGGCCGTTCAGTCGGAGCGGGGTTGATTACGCTGGACCGTTCCAAGTGCTCAGCGCTCGGGGGCGTGGAGTGAGGTCATCCGAGGGATACGTGGCTGTCTTTGTGTGCTTATGCACCAAGGCTATCCACCTCGAGCTTGTCGGAGACCTCACCACCGCAAGTTTCCTTGGAGCCCTCTCTCGCTTCTGCGGACGCCGAGGAAAGCCCGCTGAGTTGTGGAGCGACAACGCGACCAATTTTCGCGGCGCCGATGCCGAGCTCGGCCGCATGCTCAGGGAATCCGGACTCCGAGGGCCCCGCGTCGCGGACTCACTCGCCTCCGACGGCATCAAATTGCGATTCATACCGCCCTCGTCACCTCACTTTGGTGGCTTGTGGGAGGCCGGCGTCAAGTCGATGAAGACCCATCTCCGGCGCATCGCTGGGCCTCGGAAGCTCACCTACGAGGAGTTCACTACACTGCTCGTCGAGGTTGAGCTGGTGCTCAACAGTCGCCCCATCACGCCCGTATCTGGCTGCATCGATGACTTGGACATCTTGACACCGGGCCACTTCCTCGTTGGCGGTCCACTCTGCGCGCATCCGTAACCAGTAGATTTGGATGAAAGCTTGGACCACCTCACTCACTGGCGTCTCGTTCAGGTGATGCGCGCCCGATTTTGGAGACGCTGGGGTCGCGAGTACTTGAACACGCTGCAACAGCGCTTCAAGTGGTCGCGGCCTCGCCAAGATCTCACGATTGGAGATGTGGTGGTCATCATCGACCCCTCGCTCCTGACTGATCGCGGGAGGTGGCCGCTTGGACGAGTCCTTGACACCTATCCTGGACCGGATCAACGTACTCGGGTGGTCAAGGTGAGGACCGCCAACGGAGACTACACCCGGCCGATTGTAAAACTTGTGCTTCTGCCGGTTTTGGCAGCTTTACCCCAGGAGCCTTCAAGCTGATCTCGCGGTCCCCCACGGCGGGCGGCCTCAACTGTGACTCTGGCAGTCACCAGCCCCCTGGCCCCCGTTCGTATCGTTCCGGGAACGAGGCGGGCGGCAATGTACGGAAATTTCCATCCGATTCGCTGCTTCCCTGTAGCGGGTCGCTCCCCTCCTTCCCGTCACGGCGCGGAGAGGGGGGAAGCGCTCCGGCGGCGCCGGGAGCGGCGTCGGAGCTCACTGCTGCTTCGATCGTCGACTGATACGGAGGCGCGAACTGTCACGCACGAGGCCTCTCGACACGGATCGAGTCTCTTGACGGGATAAACCTGAGTCTTCTTCGTTTTTGTTCACCTGCTGCGCCAGGGTATTGCGGCGACGAACGTGCGCCATTGTATTTCCGTAAGTTACCGAAAGGAATAAAAGTTCTATGTTCAATGTACTCGAGAGCGTTCTTTTCTTGACTTTCACACCTTCATCTCTCCCGTCAGAATTTGTAACAATATAAAACATGTATAAAACTTAATAACAATAAAAATCTGAAAGGGGAAGAGGGTAGGAAAACAATTATTGAAAATAAATAATAATACAGCTTCCTTGTTATTTAAAATCTTCAAATATTATCATGAAATATAGCTGTGTAACGTATTTATTTGTATATAAAAATTTTTTTTTTAAAAAAGAACCGACTTTGAAAAATGCATTAAAAAGTGTGAAAAAAATACACTAAAAAGTGTGAAATAATTCACAAAAATGTTCTGGAAGTCGGCGCCGAATTACAAATTGACATATACCGTCACTTCTTTTTGTTTCATTGGGAATCTTACTCTTCTAAGTACATTAAGATTATCCCGGGGATAATACATAAAAGCTCGCGCCAGCAGTACAATTGTAACAGTATTACTTGAATTATATGCGATAGTTTAGCCGATGACTATCATTTGAAGAAGATTGTTGCATTGGAAAATATTTTTAAAAGCATTTTCTATAACCAGTGCTTTCGACTACAAGTTATTAACTTTAAGTGGGATATACGATAGTGGGGCACATATTTCGCTCCAGGTTTAACGAAATTGGACCCATTTCAATATTATGTATAAATTATATTCTTGAGCAAGATACTACCGTCGCAGACCTTATTGTGGATCAGTGCCTCTATTGTGAATCAGTTTATGTTAAAACTATATTGTGAAAGTTTTCCGTCACTTTTATTATTATTTTGAAAGCACTTATTCTTATATATCAAAATAATTAAAGAAGTAAAGCAAAACTTTTATAATGTCTATTTAGAAGTAAATGATTCACAACAGAGACACTGATCCACTATAGAGTATGTGACGGTATATGTCAATTTGTAATTCGGCGCCGACTTCGAGAACATTTTTGTTAATTATTTCACACTTTTAGTGCATTTTTTTCACACGATTTAGTGGATTTTTCAAAGTCAGTTCTTTTTTTTCAAAAAAATTTTTATTTCAGAATTTTTAGTTGTAAGGGCTGAGTTTAATTCAATTTATATTGTAATATGGGTCGACCAACAAAGGATCCTGCATGTAAGAGAAAAGACCGTTTGCACGAAACGCAAGAGGCTAAATCTGAACGCCTTTCTCGAGAAAAGAAGACAATGGCAGACATTCGTCGCGAGGAATCTCCTAGCAAATGCGTTGAAAGACTGTCCTGGATGCGAGAAAGAAGTGCAAAGATTGTGAAAACTTCCCCGTAGTGATGGCAAACATGTTTCTTAGTTCCTCTGCATAAAATATAAAAACAACATTTTATATTATTGTCTTGTCGTCATTCCTGTTCCTACATTTAGCTGGGTCGTTGAGTAGGAGCTCGGTGGAACTCAAACTGCAGCCATCTCCACGTGGTGAGTTCTGTTTTTTTTTATTTTCAATATAATTATATTCAATATAATTATATTATCAATATAATTATATTATCAATATAATTATATTATCAATATAATTATATTATCAATATAATTATATGCAATATAATTAATGATAAAGAAAATGAAATAAGCAAAGAGCTGCAAGTTTGAAATAATTATTTTCAACCGAATCAGTCAAGTATGTTTTAGAATAATCGCAGGACAAACATAAAATATAAACGCCAGTACTGACGTAGTACAGGCTCCATACTGACCCAGTTATATAATGTAACCACCATGGGATAATTCTCTTTTATTCAACACCAGACAATTATAATGTATCCTCAAAGCGAAAGGTAAAAGATGTGAAAGATTATCCCTTTCTTACTCCAAAGGTGCTCTTGCCGTAATTGTACCCTTCATGACCGATTTATTCAACCGTTCTATCTTTTCTTGCAAGTTTCCCGACATTTGGAAAAAGTCGTATATCATTCCTCTTAGCAAAACTTCAAATCCTACTTCGCCGTCTGATACACGACATATTGCTAATTTGCCACATTTTGACAAAGTATTCGATAAGCTTATCACGCAGCAAATAACTGAGCACCGTGAGAAGAATTCAATTTTATAACCGTATCAATCTGGTTTTGGAAGTAAATTTAGTATCCAAACAGCTCTGCTAAAAGTCACTAATGATATACGTCACGGTATTACTAAGGACTAATTACTCTTAATTTTCTATTTGATTTTAGAAGAGCATTTGATTGTATTGATCATAATCTGCTTCTGTCAAAACTTAAAGAACTGAATTTCTCACATCCATCGTTACTTTCATTCGTGGCTACATTCATATATATCAGGGCGTTCACAAGCCGTCCTGTATCTAGACGGATCTGCCTCCGAATTTCTTCAAAATACTTCAGGTGTACCCCAAGGCCCTACCCCAGGGCCAGTCATCTTCTTGATATTTATTAACTCCATCTTATAAGTTTTAAAACAGTGCAAACCATCAGAGCCTAGTTCAGCGATATTTAAACTCATTGAGGATGCCTCAGCTATAGTAAATTGGGCGCGCTAAACGGCTTCATGTTGAATGTTTCGAAAACTAAAGCCATTATGTTTGCGTCTTTGCAATACGTTATGAGTATTAATAAAGACCTCTTACCAGCTATAATGGTAGATGGTACAATTATACCCTTAGCCGGTACTGTACAAAATTTAGGTGTAATAATGTCGGAGGAGTTGTCATGGAATGCTCATGTATTGCAGATTTGTTTACGAGTTCATGGAGTTCTTTATAAGTTACGATTTAAGGGGAATTTCTTATCTAATTCAATTAAAAAACTACTGGCTAATGCACAGTAGGCCACACTTTGACTACGCGTGTATTGTTTCTCATGATACAACTCTATATCTAGATAATAAGTGTCTATTGAATACTGTTATGCATTTCATTTACCGTCTGCGACGAGATTCTAACCTATATTCTTACTATAAAACCATGGAATAGATCTCTCCAGAAGCCCGTAAAAATTACTTCCTTGGGGTCTTGACCTAGCAAGTACTAACGACACAAAAACCAAACTACCTGTTTGAGCTTATATCCCCGATTACTGAGGATATTCGTCGATTCCAAGAACGAGCAATGCCAACCTTTTTACATCCTATTTGTCACTGCAAATGCGTATGTAAATAGTTTTGCTATCCTTGCGATGGATCTTTGGTAATGTTTAAAATTGCGTTATTTGTACTAATTATTTATGAGCTATTTGGCCCTATGCAGTCAGGCTACAAGAAGAACAACTCAACACAGACTGATATACCTAAACTGACAGAAGATGTAAGGACATGAATTGACAAGAGACTTGTGACTTTACTGTTATTGTTTGACTACAGTAAGGATTTTGACACAATCTCGCCAGCTAATCTCTTACTAAAGCTGCGGGCTCTGGGGTTCTCAAGGCATGTATTAATTTGGATTAAATCATACATTTTGGATAGAAAACAAGCCGTTATTGAGCGCTCTGACACCAAGTCACCTTAGTTGTCAACAAATCTTGGAGTACCCCAGGGATCCATATTGGGGCCCTTGCTTTTCTGTCTTTACATAAATGACATAAAAGAACTGTTTGTTGAGTTTAATAAAGAATTCAAAAAGGATGACCCGCGACTCATGAGACATATATTATACTCAGACGACCTTTAGGTCTACATCCAGATACACCCTGATAACATTGACGAGGGAGTGATGATCTTGGGCCGTGCTGCGAAAGCGGTTGCTAATTAGGAAGACGGCGCATTACTCAGACTGAATAAGACTAAGACTAAAACTATTATTTTCGGTTCCAGTAAATATATAAATAGTCTGGAGTTACAAGGTTTTGCCGGAAATCAGTCTGGAGGATGTAGGCTTCGATTTGAGATTTTTTAGAAAGTATACCACTCAGGATTTTCGCCAGCACTTAGCGATGGACCTTGTTTTCCACTCGAGCTTCGTAGTCGACTGCACAGGCTGCAAAACTCGTGTATGCGATACGTTTCCCGTGCTAGGAGGGATGAGCACATCACCGTTTACAGAGAGCAATTAGAGTGGATTCGGGTTGACTCTCGAAGAACCGTTTTTATAGCGATTACAATTTATAAGATTCTTTGTAAAAAAGAGCCAGTCCATTTCGGGCCGACTTCAAACAGAATGCATCAAAGCGCCCTGTAAGGGGTGAGGCTAAAGAACTCTCTATTCCGCAGATGTACTGAAACAGGGCTAAGATCTTTTCAAGTACAAGGTGTGCATCTGTGGAACTCAGACATGCACTCTACCATCATTAGTGGCCTTCAAGGTGGCGGTCAAGAAATGCTTTGCATGCTTGGATTAATTGTTATCCTCGATTGGTTATATCTGTTTAAGTCTTTTTTTATTTTAGTTTTAATATTGTTGTATTGTAAAGTTCTAATTTATTTAATTAATTGGTATATTTGCTTATTTTTTATTTAATTTTCATTTTTTTTATTCTTTTACTTATTAATTCACAAAAACAATTTTGAAAAGTATGCATGTAGGGTAGAACGGGGTAATGCCGGTCACTGGATAATTCCGGTCACCCTGATATTCAATAATCTAGACATTTTTTGGTAATAATTCGAATAGTATTGATAAAAGCGAGGTGTTTGGGGTGGTGTCGCCAGCTCACGAAGGCCAGTGATGAACCGGGAAGATCCCTGCTGTACACCCTTCCTGCTCTCTAAGCAGAAAAAGGGGAAGCGGTGTGCTGGCAAAAGCTGGAGGCGCTGGTGCTCCCTTGGCGACTTGTAGCGGAGACTGCTGCATCGACTCCGTATGGGTTGAATCGTCGTCGCCTGAAGCCCTTCGCCGCTGCTTGGTGAGATACCGCCGCTGCAACTCGGCGTAGTAGAAGTAGGACCGCTCGAGCTCTACTCAGAGTGCGCTCTCCGTGCTCTCTGACATACGAGGAGGAGATGGTATCTGAAACACCGATCTAAATGGGGAGCTGAAAAGCACCGATTGGTTGGAGGGGAATGAAATAATCACGCAAGGGAATTATTTCGTATAAAAAAACTGACTCTTTATTCCGTGTATTGAGGTTCTGCACAATTTGCGTAAGCACCGGCTTATTTCTCATACGGGAGTCCACAAGGGGGAGAGGATGCCTTGGCGCCGCGGCTGGGCTCCCTTTATGCATTCGAGACCGCTACTTCTCTCCAGGGAGGCGCGCTGCGGCGAGGTGCAGTGCATCGCGGGTTGCGTGTTGGCAGGGGCATGTCGCGAGAGTGCCCACGGGTGGGTGATAACAGTATATTAAACGCAACATAAAATGCAAGTAATCTAATGTCCAAACAACCTTCTATTCAGTTTTCTTAAGGCATTATACACAACCAAAGTGTAGGCCTACATTTCTTCTATGAAATTTGGTCTATAAAATAAGCTTTTATGCATATTATTTTTTATTTTATACAGTTATTTTTTTCAATTTTATTAATTTGAACAATTAAGAATATGAAGGAGCCAAGAAAAAAGAATATGAACATATTGCTTTTTTCTCATTTCAATTTAATTTACTAAGCAGAATTGGGGAAATCCCGGTCACAATGTTATATATATATATGTCACTCCCGAAAGTGAGGCTAAGAAAGCGTTGCGCTGCGCTCTCAGGTAGGGTAACTTCGATTAAGTGTTTTTGATCGAACAGTGATTATGTTATTACATATTTCACTGTCTAGGTGCGAATAATAACGCGACGAATCGTATGAAAGTTCATATAATTGATTTAAAGAAATTTACACCTATATAAGTAGCTCTCTAATAGTAATCGGAATAGTACCAAGGCTGACCGGTATTACCCTTTGATGTGGAGTAAGTCTGGTCGACATGATTTTTTTTATTTCGACTTCTAGCTTCGATATCTTAAATTTTTATATTAAACCAATAAGAAACATTTAAAGTCAATGGTTTCAACTAACATAATAATTATTTAAAGTTAAAAAAAAACAATTTGAAAGTGAAAATAAGAAGCACGTTTGTTTAGTTGACCGGTAATATCCCATCCTCCCCTATTTATTGGTATGATTGAATGCGAATGCTAATGTATGTATGTAATTTTATTTAAATGACTGATAGTTATAATACAAATCATTTAGGAATTTTGTATGTGATGTAAGAATTCTTCAATTAAGAAATACTTTTTAATAATACATATATATATATATATATATATATATATATATATATATATATATATATATATATATATATATATATATATATATATATGTATGTATTATTAAAAAGTATTTCTTAATTGAAACGTTTTCCGAAACAATATCAAGTAAAAAGAGTTTTAAACATTGAAAAAAAATTCAGCTTAACGTTCCGTAAATGTTAGTTTTTTATTGACAGTATAATAATTGTTATTATACATTCAAGCAATTGGAATGAAACAAACATTTTTACATTTATTAGATTTCTAATTTTTATTTTTCTATTAAATTTTTTTACATTTATTGGGTTTTTAAGTTTTATTAAACAATTTGCAGAACATTGACGAGTTTTTAAATTACTTTATGAAGCATTAAAATATTTTCATGAATCATTAAGAACTCTTTCTTGCAATGTTCACAATACAATTTCATTAAAACCATTTCCGTCAGTTATAATCATTTCAACTTTTTTGTCGACATCTTTTTTTTACAAATATTTCATGAAGTTTTTAAAAAATATCACATTTAAAGTGGAGAATATTTTGAAATTTTCTTTCAGTGTAATCTCTGTAAACTGTATTATCTGTATTGATAATGGTTAAAAATTTAAATTCTATACTTAATCGTTTACTTTCAAACTTATGTATTTCTATAAAAAATATGTTACCTTGCGATAAAAAAATGATCTTCAGTAAAAGATAGTAGGTCTGCTATACGGGTTCTGCGCCATTCGGGTACTGCGCCACCTCTTTCCTACGCCAAGGGGCTTCCTACTCCAAGCGACTTCCTACGCCAAGGGCCTTCCTACGCCAGCGAGCTTGAGAGGTTAGGGGAGGCGTAACTTGCATAGGCCAGCCGCATAGACCAGCGCACCCCGTCTCCGGATCATTGGTAGCTGCCAGCGCGTATCGGGCCAGATTTTTCTGACTCAGTACGCGCGTAGCTTTTTTGGTTACTTTACTCTCACCCAGAACTATGCACAACTGTATAAACCACTATTTTTCGAATTCTTACTTTCATGCATAGAATGAGTGTTGGTGGAATACTTTTAAGTGTATTTTTTCCACTGAGAAATAATTTTTATTACACATCACAACTGTATTACAGTACTTCTTTGTGATTACTTACATCTTCTTATTTTATAATTACACCAAGAAGTTTTGTTCACCCTAAATTCATACATATTAATAATATATAAGATAAATGTAGGGCTATGATTTAATAATAATTAAAATATTGCGATTATTTTTTATAATTAAAAGGAAAATATAGTCAATAATAATAATACAACATAGAAAATTGTTCGGGCCGTTTGCACTTGCAGCGGCCCTATTATATTTAATATTTTCGCGTACACTGTGTTTCCCTCTCGCGCGAGAACTGAAGCGCTCGCTCGCACGATTTCTTGCGAGAGAGAACACAAGTGCGCGCTTTCTCCCACTTTCTTCCTTCCTAATTTCCGCGAAGCGAGATCAAAAACCAATTGTTCTCGCTGAGCTCTCTCTCTTCCGGCTTGACCGTGTCTATGGCAAGCTCGGTGCGCGTCTCGCTACGCCTGTTCTCGCGACCGCGTGTTAAGTTACACTAACAGTTACACTTCACATTCAACACTCGTAAATAGTATTTTTAAGAGCAATAAATGCTCACTTTACTTTGTGATATGTACATTAAAATAACGGTAAAACCTAAAGTTATTTTCCCTCAGACTCTGCATCCTCTCATCCACCGTACGTGTTCCGGGCTATCGTAAAGTGCCCTTAACTGCACTTTGTCACGACGGTATTATCACGATCAATTGTAGGCAGGTTTCAAACCGAAAATCAGCTTCCTGTGTTTGTCCGGCTAGCGCGCGAACATTTGGTCCTTCTGAGCCGGTTATGCACGTGTCGGTGTGCTGTGAGTACAGCGGAACGGAGTCTCGCGTGAAATTTAACTTTAAGCACAGTGCAGTGACTCTTAAAGTGATTTTACATGTAAAAAAAAACCGAATACGAACTCGTATTCCGCGCCGAAAGACAGTCGGTACTTCGCGGAGAAAAGTGACTATTTCTCGGGTTTTACAGTGCCTGTGCGTGAGTGCATTAAATAAAGTGCACGAACACTGCAGCATTGCGCAAGCATGTTGAGGTCGAAATTCGTTCGAAATTTCAAAATTTGAATTTCGATTCGACCTTGACCTTGTGACGTCACGATCACGCTATAGTGATGCACGTTCGAGCATGAGTCCTTGGTGCTGGAGGTATGCACTTATTCACTACAATCACTTTAGAGTCTCATCATTAGAAGCGAGTCGCGAGTAGGAGCAATTCCACCAGGTACCAAGATATCCACTACGAGATATTTAAATACACACGACCAGATACCCGCAATCAGATACCAGCGACAAGATACTTATGTAGCAGCGACCAGATACCCAGGTACCAGCGACAAGATTTCCAGCTACGTATGGCCAGCGATCCGGAGACAGAATTTCGCGCGATTGAGACCACTACCGTTCAAAGATCATATGCATGAAAAAAAAAGAAATTCACACACACTAGTGTGTTCTTTATTAGGTCAGTAATACGAGAAGATTCTCGCAGCCACGGAAGCTCAGTGGATTATGAATTGTGGGTCGAGAATTTTCATGCGAGAAAATTCCCGATGTTTGAATGTATCTGAAAAAGGAAAAAAAGGGAGAGGGTAAAATAAAAAACTCGAAATTTGAGCCACAAAAGGAAGAATTTATTAGGCTCTGAGAGGGGAAAGCCTTGCGGCATAAAACCCCTCTCGATGTATAAGCTGCGAAGAAATTGAGGTATGGATCTGTTTGTGTATGTGTTTATATGCATATGCGTGCACCCTCGAGTAACCAGGAGTGCGCACTCCTACGGATCTTTTGATCGTGTTTGTGGTAAGCACCACACGAATTTACCTGGTGAATTGCGTCGACAGTGGCGAGGGCCACACGGATCCGCGCTGGTTGCGAAACGCTTGTTGTTGGTGTTTAGAACACCTATTATATATATAGCGTGACTTCGCGGTAAAACCGCTCATACCGACCCGTCGAAAAGGACGTGACTCGATGAATTTATTAGATTTTAAAATGCACCGAACAAGAAAGGAAAACGATAATAGACGCGAGGAAAGGCACGGATGTACGATGAGAAAAACCCTTCCACCTTTGTTAGACAAAGACAAAGAATAGATGCCCGACTCTCGGACAAAGCTCGTATCAGCTTAATTGCTCAAGAGCGACTGACTTTAGGCACGAGTTTGCGCCGGTAGACGGCGCGTTTGCGAACGCCCCACCGCGCCCGCCTATATCGATCGCGGATAATCGTGACTCGCTGCTCACGTCGCCATTGCGTTCGTGAAAAAAGTGGCGCCACGCGCACCGCTTACGTCTTCGACGGAACAGATTAGGACTGAGCCTTCTACACAGAAGGACCCGGGCTCGAATCCCAGTAGTAAAGTATCGTGGTTCTGATGGTTCGGACTCCATCTAAAGCTGTAAGACCAGTTGTGATGCATCTTAAAATAGGGTGGGGGAGGGGAAAGAAGGAGGGTCGGGTAAGGTGCATCATAACTATCGGGATAAGTAATATTCTTTCTACATAGCTTTGAATAACTAAACTAATCTAATGTAATCTAATCTAATCTAATCTAATCTAATCTAATCTAATAGTTATAGAGATAATATATTTCTGTTAAATTGTAAATAAGTGATTAAAGTTTCTCAATTATTTTTTTTTCCTCGAAAAGGAAGCTTTTTTTGTTTCTTTTTTAGTGGAAATTTCAAACTGCGTAATCTATGAAAAACTGTGACAAATGTGTGAAAAAGTGTGTAAAACCATAAAACATCGTGAAAAATTGTAAAAGTAGGCTTACATTTGGAACAAGATTTTATATATATATTATAAAATATTTCATAAATTTTGTCACAGTTTCTACATAGTTTTTTACAGTTTTTCACAGTTTCTCACATTTTATCACAATATCTAACAGTTGTGATTTCCTTGATATAAGAGAACGTAACGAAAAAAATGTAAGAAATGGTAATATGTCATTGTAAGGCTCTACACTCTAAATCAAAGAAAGTGTCTGTCGAAGGCTTAGAAACCAACTTTTTATTTCTTTGTGGAGGTAAATGAAACTTTCGCAACAAACTTTACGGCCTCTAGATTTTATAGTTTATCAGCTGTGAGATTTGGTTACGTATAGGCCAAAACATAGAATTTTGAAAAAGCTGATATTATAAGATAAAAGTGATTTCCAGAGTTTTAAGTAAGTACGCTTGAGTATAAAATGATATTTTAGAGTAAAGCAGACAATTAATAACAATTATTACAATGAATAATGCAAGCTGATATACTATTGCAATGCCCACGTGAAATGTCCCACATCGTAACCACATGAAAATCATATGGATTCCACATGATTCCCACATGGCTCCCATATGGTATCTTATGGGAACCACGTAGGAACTACGTGGGCTTTTGGAAAGATTTTCCAGTGGGATCCCAGTTGCAAACATATGGTTCACATATGAATTTTACATGGTTCCCACATGATCAACTAAAAAATATAAATATTTAATCATATAAGCTAGATGATCTTTACGTGGAAACCATGTCGTAACCATGTTGTCCCTGTGAGTATTCCATAAGGTTCCCATATGAGTTTCACATGGGTCTACAGATATTGTAAATATGCACTTATGAAAAAAACTTTAAGTTCCAGAAAGTTCTTAAAAGCTATAAAATTCATAAAATGAGTGACTATACAGGTGTTACCATGTGGATGATAACACCAAAACTAGGGGATTAAGCTATAGATTTCCTCTTTTTAAAAATTCTATTTAAAAGCAAAAAATAAAAAATATTACCTTTAGCAGACTATATGGGTATCACGTGGGAACCATGTAAAATATATGTGGAAACCATATGTTTTCAACTGGGATTCCACTGGCAAATCTTTCAAAAAGCCCACGTCGTTCCTATGTGGTTCTCATAAGATACCATATGGGAAACATGTGGGAATCTTGTGGAATCCATATGATTTCCATGTGGTAACCATGTGGGACTTTTCACGTGGTTGATAATATTTCATTGTAAGTGCCTGTCAAAGGCTTACAAACCAACTTTTTCTTGCTTTCCTAACGAAAGAGCCTCTCGAATATTTTTCACAACAAATTTCAGAACTCCAGCTCTTTTATTTTCTGTGTTTACATAAATGACTTACAAGACGCACTCGACTTAGATGGTGTAGAACACATACTATACGCTGACGACCTGCGAACCTACACTCAAGTGACACGGGAAGATCTTCGTGATGGTATCAGTCGCATGTCGGCTGTAGCACGAGCAGTGTCGAATTGGGCATCGTTAGCTGGCCTGCGCCTCAATGGCGGCAAGACAAAGGCGATTATCTTTGAATCTGATCATAACATCAAACAGGTTCAGAGCCTTGACTTGCAAGGCAATGAGATACAGTCCGGCGTACACGACCCCTTTGTCGATATAGTCACTAACCTCGGCGTTGTGATGGACGGAAGGTTAACATGGAAGCCGCAATTAAATGCGGCCAGTAAGAAAGTAAATAGAGCCCTGCATAGTCTGAAATTATTCCGTTCTTGCACCACGGAGGTACTACGGAAACAGCTGGCATATGCACTGGTACTGACTCACTTAGACTCCTGCTCACTGGTTCGTCTTGACGCGTTAGGGGAGCTTCAGACATGAATACAACGTTTACAGAATTCATGTGTGAGATACATATGTGGTGTTAGGCGTGATGACCAGATCACCTTCTATAGGGAAGGACTGGGCTGGCTAGTTCTAAAGGTGAGAAGGGAGTATTTTCTGGGGCTGTTGCTTTACAAAGAGATTGTCAGGCAACAGCCACCACATGTTACTGCCCTTATTGAAAAAAAAACAGGCCAGGACTTCAAGTAGGGGTGGTACGAAGGAGCTCTCGGTTCCGGCGTCGCGCACGGATGAGGGCCTTTTCTCGTTCAAAGTTCAAGCTGCGCACCTCTGGAACTCGCTCCCAAGTAGTGTGAGGTGTCTGCCATCTTTTTGAAAAATTAAAACGGCGTAGGGGTGAACTTTTCGGATACTGATAAATAAATTGTTTTCGTTCATTCCTGTGTATTCCCAATCTAATCTGATCTATTTTGAGTATTTATTTAGGTTATTTATTTATTTAAATTATTTATTTATTTAAACTATTTTTTTTATTTAATTTATTTATTTATTTAATTTATTTATTTATTCAATTTATTTATTCTTTTAATTTATTTATTTACTTGATTTATTTATTTATTTAATTTATTTATTTTAAAGTGTTAAATGTTAATTATGAATGTATTTATTAGCGTGAATTGTAAAAATGTGAGATGAATGAGTGTGTTTTATTTATTGACGTGATAGATCTATGTGCAATTTTGGCGGAGTGTGTGTATGTATTCTTTTAAATTTAAATGATTAATTTAAATTGAAATGAGAAAAAAGCAATAGGTTTATATTTTTATTTCTTGGCTCCTTCGTATTCTTGATTGTTCAAATTAATAAAATTGAAAAAAATAACTGTATAAAGTAACAAATGATATGCATAAAAGCTTACTTTATGGACCAGATTTCATAGAAGAAATGTAGGCCTACACTTTGATTGTGTATAATGCCTAAATAAAACTGAATAGAAGGTTATTTGGACATTAGATTACTTGCGTTTTATATTGCGTTTAATATACTGTTATCACCCACCCGTAGGATCTCTCGCGACATGCCCCTGCCAAAGCGCAACCCGCCATGCTCTGCACCTAGCCGCATCGAGCCTCCCTGCAGAAAAGTAGTGGATTCGAATGCATAAAAGGAGCCCGGCCGCAGCGCCAAGGCATGTCTTTCGAAGGATAGAAAAATGCTATCGTACAGTGGGATCGCGATATATTACCGCTCGCTGGGGCTGTAGGAGCGGAATTTTTTCCAAAAATGTAATATATCCCGATCTCCCTCCTTGCGGTAGCTCCACACCGCAGTTCTGCGTTCTACTGCACCACAGAGGGGAAGCGCTCTGAGCGGAAATATATCGCGATCATGCTGTATGTATAGAAGGGTAAAAAATAAAAAAAGAGTAAAAAGTAAAAAATCGCTATCGCCGATTTCAACTGATGTTAAATGATATAAAATTAAAATTTCTTTTTTGTGAACAGTTAAAAGAAGTTATGAACGATATTGATATAACCTCTTAACATAGCTATGACTTTATAAAAGTGTTTTTATTCCAAAATAATGATTTCAAAACTAATATAAAATGTAAATGTAATGATTCGGAATCGGGTGATTTTATAAAACATTACTTTAAAATTGTAAACTTAGAATACACATTGGGGCCTGCGGCGGCTCAGTCGGTAGAGTGTCGGATTCCCACGCCGGTGACCCGGGTTCGAATCCTGGTCTCTGCCGATTGATACAAGCACCTCTGTAAAAATTACATGTGCTTTGTTTACAAACACACCGCAGACCCCCGTCGCCGATTAGCACCACATGGAAGCACAAACATGGCGACGTTAAATAATATAAAAAAAAAAAAAAAAAAGAATACACATAACTTCAACTAGATTATCTTATTCAGGAAATGCGCAATTCTTAAAAACTTTATTTATGTATGAATACGTGCATAATATTCGTGTGAAATTATAATTTTTGTATTTTTAATATATTAATAAAGTATTACTATACACGGCGGTCCTCGATCAACTTTAATTAAAAAAAATGACAATCTCGGATTTTTTCATGATATTATACCTAGACCATTTACTAACAATTTAAATCGAAAATAAAAATATTTTGTAGAGCCTCTTGGCAGAAATATCCATTTATTATTTTTTTTTCATCTTTTATAGTCTTTTATTTTCTTAGCGCTTATATAAAATCTTTAGATTATTATCAGTATAGTTTTGGACATATAGAAACATTACCACAGTTGGAAAAAGGAAACAAATATGTGTGTGTAGCATATAAAGTCAGAATGACCTTAACGCATAATAGTAAATACTATAGAGATCACCTGAAAATTACAGCGTCTGACTCAAAGGTGAAAATCTCCCTCTTACAAAATAAACATAACATTGGGTATATTTTTGTTTCAAGTAAACTTGTCAGTCATTCAGATACAGTTGAACAGGAAAGGTAAATATCGTAAGTTATCATGCCAATAAATCCGAGTAACTATCATGCACGAATGCATGCTGTGCAAAAAGTAAGACTATGATAAAGATATATCCAGCTTTAAAAATTAAATTAAAATGTTTGTTTGAAGACTATGATTCTGATAATGAATGTCTTCCGCTTGTCGACTGTGCGCCATGCAAACTAGGTGTATACCGCGGTAAAGTGCAAAACAGACAAACTTTGCTCAATTCAGTTTTAAAAGAAATACACGATCAAACACAGATGATAAGTGTCAGTGACACTTATGCGAACTTGCAAGATCACCAGGATACAAAAACTTTGTGAAGGAATCAAAAGTGAGTTTTAACAAAAAAGTGTTTCCATGAGTAACTCAAAATCAACTCAAGATTCAAGCAGTACCCTAAATAAAGTTTCCGAGACACGTTTTTCGGAATGTTTTTCTTTGTTTGGTAAAGAGAAAAGTCACGTGTGCACTCAGTTAAGTCATATAGACAATTTGAATGAATGTATCAAAAAATCTTGTCGACCAAAAGAAAAGGAACAGCTAGTATCCTTGCTGCTTAAAAGTGTAATCTATAAAAAACAAAAACTAAATACAAGCGATACTTCAGTGTCATAATCGCAGTCATCCGGAAAGCTGCTTAGAGTAACCATCAATAACAATGCTGCGAAAAGATTAACACAACCATTGTTTAGTGCTGATGACTTTTGTAAAATTCAAAACAGTTTTAACTTAAGTTATAAAACAACTTCTGGAATCGCCGCAGCTATTCGAGTGGCTTCTTGTAATTTAAAAATAATAGAACCCAATTTGAAGAAAAAATTATATTTTAATAATCATACTATAGATGAATATTTTGAAGATAAAAAATTTAATTTCGTGAATGTTAAAGCTAATATCACATCGGATGCAGTCGAAACTGTTGTTTATTGCCTTAATCTCAATAATTTTATTGGACATGTAAAGGAAAAAGATAACTATCTGAAATGCATCTTAAGTTTGGAATAGATGGAGGAGGAGGTTTTTTGAAAGTCTGCCTCTCTGTACAATCGATGGCAGAAGGATTGGCGAATAGCAATGAAATAATAAAAACTAAACGTCAAAAATATAATGATGGAGTTGCTGCGGAAGAATTTAAGACCTCTGGCGTAAAACAGCTATTTATTTTGACAGTAGCGCCTTGTTCACAGGAAAATTATGAAAATGTATTGCAACTGCGGTCTGAATTAAAAATTAATGATTGTCAAGGGACTATTGTAACAGATCTTAAGCTTGCCAATATTATTGTAGGAATCATGTCACATGCTAGTTTCTTTTATCCGTGTACTTGGTGTTTCGCAGAGAAGAATCATCTAGATGAACGTGGATGTTACGGGACCATTGCTAATACACTTCATAAGTACATGGCTTTGCAAAAATCGGGAGCTGATAGATCTCAGACTAAAAACTATAAATACTGCATTTATCCATCATTGTTTACTACTAAACTACAACTAGTAAACATAGATTATTTTTTAGAGATGTAATTTCTCATCCTGAGTTCGGATCTGATGCTCGGTGTAGTAAACACATTATTAACACATATGTTACGCGAATGCGAAGAGATAGCTTTAAATTGGGCAGAGAAATGCAATGTTCAACGAAAAATAACACATGGAAGTCCGGCTTTGAAAGGGAATCCATGTAAAAAACTATTAGATAAAGTGGACATATTGCGGGCGATATGTGGTATAGGTGGTTTAAAGTACGTTTCAGCATATCAAAAATTCAAAAATATTGTTCAAGCCTGCTTCACTACTAGTCTTGATCCCGATTTTGCGAAATACGTTGCAGAATTCAAAGCGAGCTATTTAGATTTTCAAATTCCAGTTACTCCGAAAATCCATGCTGTTTTTTTTCACGTTGAAGATTTTTGTACAAAATATCAAAAAGGCTTGGGATCTTATACTGAGAAAGCGATGGAATCTGCTCATTTTGATTTTAATGCTACTTGGATAAAATACAAAGTTTCGAAGAACAACCCTGAGTTTGAAAATCAATTATTAAAAGCTGTTTGTGCTTACAATTCTCATCGTGTATAGATACGAGTACAATGTTTTTTATATAAATATTTATCAACTGACTAAATTAAAAGTATTATCAATTTATTGTACAAGTGTATTATATATATATATATATATATATATATATATATATATATATATATATATATATATATATATATATATATATATATATATATACTAGGAAGTACCCCCCTGCTCTCTCCGCTCGCCAACCCCGAACTACGCGCGAGGAACTTCAACGCACACGAAACCATTCTCTAAGATCGTTTACTGCTGAGATTTCTCTGTTACTTGCGTGCATCCACAGCAGTTTCTTGCTGAGATTTTTTTTCTACCTGCACGCACCCTTTCTCTAAGACCGTGCTGCGCGAGGCTTTCCTTTTTTTGCTTGGTCAATGCATCGGATCGTTTTCACTTTTGCGGCGACCAAGCCTTTGCTACTTTACAATTTATTATCCGTACATGTCGAGAAACGCACAAACATCTCGGCAATAAATTCACTGTAGTAGTGCGCTATTTGATGGTAAGAACCTTTATTTCAGTACCTGCGTAAGGGCCTGCTGTGCGTCGTTTTGCATGGTAAATATATATCAGAAAAGAGTGTACACGAGCCGATAAATATATATACATATATATATATATATATATATATATATATATATATATATATATATATATATATATATATATATATATATATATATATATATATATATATATATATATATATATATATATATATATATATATATATATATATATATATATATATATATATATATATATATATATATATATATATATATATATTTATCGGCTCGTGTACACTCTTTTCTGAGAAAGTGATCAAGTATATGCTTCTTTATTAAAGGCTGACCCTTTCTTTTGAAACATGGAAAAACCTTCGGGCACGTCGCAGCACCAACTGGCGCTAATGCTCCACAAAACAGGAGAAGCAACGCGTGACTCTGCGATGGGAGCTCTGTCGTCTGTTTTCGTGTGAGCAGCGGCCCCACAGCGAGGCAGCCGTAGCGCGAAGGGTATTTTTTATATTTAGTTTCGTTTTTTTCTATTTACACTCTCTTCACATTTCTTTTGGTGATAGAAAAAAAAATCAAATACGATTCTTAAACTGATGGACCATAGCAAGCGCCGTGATATTTATATAAGAAAACTGAGTTTCTCTTTCCACTACGTTTTGTGAAAAGTCCTACGATTCGTGAGAAATTTCCCTCCCAAAATCTCAAAAACACCTCCCTTACAAAAATTTTACCCATTCTCGCAGCTTCCCTTCCCACTACTTTTTCGAAGAATCCTATGGTTCATAAAAAATGTTCCCTCCTCTAATTTTCAAAAACACACCCCTCTTTCTCCAGAAATCTTAATACACGATTTATCGCTGAGAATGCAGTTTCCTTGTATCTGTGCACCGTCAACGTATTGGCTCCTGCCTATCAGCTATCCTCAGCTTTCCTTCGCCGTTAAAGTTTGGAAGCTATCCTTTGTTTTCTTTGAGGACTTATCTATTTTTGACTGAAAATATAAGTTTCTATAATCCGTTCATCCCGATGTTTGCTCTTGACCGAATCTCTTTTCCCACTACTGTGAAACAGTGACCACGACTTTATATACCGAACGATTTCCTGTCGCGCAGCCAGCGTATCAGTTCGTGTACATCGACTCATCCCGTCCTTGGAAATACTGCGAGCGTATCGGCTTAAAAGAATTTTTAAATATCTGCGCGCAGTAAGCCTTACTTTAAAGGGAGTTTATTGCTAAAAGTATTAGCTTTCACCTACGCGCGAGGACCTTCAATGCACACGAAACCATTCTCTAAAATCGTTTACTGCTGAGATTACTCTGTTACTACTACGAGGCAGCCGCAGCGCGAAGGGTATTTAGATAAGTTGGCGCGCTTTCTATATTGCTATTTAATATTAATTTTAACAACGTAAAACTTGTCAATTTTAGCAGATTAAACCTTCAATTTAAATAAAAAGTTGTGTGGTTAATATTTTTTAATATTGTATTTTTTAAACCAAACTAACATAAGTCATTTGCAAACCTACAATCATTTTTTCTCTTAACAAAATAATTTTTATATTAATTTTTAATTAGTATCTAGAAACAGTAAGAACGTAAAACAGTTCAAAATCAATGTATTTTGTTACACAAATTTAATTGATAAAATAAAAAGTTATGCCTATATACCACGTCAGCAGAAACGTGATTTTATTTCACCTTTTTATAGTTGAAGATATAGATACAGACATACCAACACATTTTTAAAATCCTGTTTTCCGATACGGCAACATCGAAAACACAATATAAGATAATAACCTAATATATTATAAGCAGAATATAATAATAACTTATGAATTAATGAAAATAATACTTTTTATAGTTACAGTAAAACATGTAAAATTAAAGAATAAATTATAACTTATTATTTACCATTTTGAGTACTATGTTTTTACAATAATTACTTATATTATTTCGTTTTGACTTTTCAAATATAAATCATAATCTTTCAAACATAAATAAATAGAACAAAATCATTAATATATACTTAAGAATGGTAAATAACAAGATAAAGTAGTTTTCTGAGGTTAGAATTGATCAATTTCCTAATTAGCGCAACTTCGTTCCCTTTTTTAGCGCTACAGCGTTGATACACATGTAAGGCCGCGGCTCTCCGAAAATTTGGGGCTGCTGCGCGCCCGAAAATAACGTGGCTGAAGCACAAAACTTGTGGAGGCGCTACGTTACTGCCGCTATACCCACGGGTTTCTTCGTGTACATTTGCGGCTACTTTCCATTACCTACGCATGCCACCTGTTTCATTGAAAAGAGGTGCAAAGAGGCTGCTCCTTTCCCTCTCTTCTAAAAAAAAAAAAAATATCCAATGGACTTTCAAAACCAAGTGGGAGTAAAACGTCTACGTATTCGGGCCTACAGAGTAGGGATAAAAAAACCAGATACGAATTCTATATCACTTTAAGAGGGGACAATTCAGAGGAGGGGCTTAAAACACACACACAATACGAATCCGGGAAAAATTGGAGAAGGGATAGACCAGACATAGGCCTTATATACACTACGGATTCTGTATCACTTTGAGAGGGGTAAATCCAGGGGACGGGCTTAAAACATACGATACGAATGCTGACAAATTTGAGAAGGGGACAAACAGGGATAGGGCTCATACACACTATGAATACTGGATCACTTTGGCAGGGGAAGGGGTGATACATAACCTGCATGAGCCAGTATGCCTACAGCCTATCTACTAAGGTGGCGGTCAAGAAATGCTTTACATGCTTGGATTAATTGTTATCCTCGATTGATTATATATGTTCAAGTCTTTTTTTATTTTAGTTTTAATATTGTTGTATTGTCAAGTTCTAATTTATTTAATTTATTGGTATATTTGCTTATGTTTTACTTAATTTTCTTTTTTTTATTCTTTTACTTATTAATTCACAAAAACAATTTTAAAAAGTATGCATGTAGGGGAGAATGAGGTAATACCGGTCACTGGATAATTCCGGTCACCCTGATATTCAATAATCTAAACAGTTTCAGGTAATTATTCGAATAGTATTGATATAAGCGTGGTGCTCGGGGTAGTGCTGCGAGCGCACGAAGGCCGGTGATGCACCGGGAAGATCCCTGCTGTACACCCTTCCTGCTCTCGAAGCAGGGAAAGGGGAAGCGGTGTGCTGGCAGAAGCTGCAGGCGCTGGTGCTCCCGTGGCTACTTATGGCGGATGCTGCTGCAGGGGAGCAAAGAGGCTACTCGTTTCCCTCTCTTCTAAAAAAAAAAAATATCCAATGGACTTTCAAAACCAAGTGGGAGTAAAACGCCTACGTATTCGGGCCTACAGAGTGGGGATAAAAAAATCAGATACGAATTCTACATCACTTTAAGAGGGGATTTTTCAGAGGAGGGGCTTAAAACACACACACAATATGAATCCGGGAAAAATTGGAGAAGGGATAGACCAGACATAGGCCTTATACACACTACGGATGCTGTATCACTTTGAGAGGGGTAAATCCAGGGGAGGGGCTTAAAACATACAATACGAATGCTGACAAATTTGAGAAGGGGACAAACAGGGATAGGGCTCATACACACTATGAATACTGGATTAGTTTGTCAGGGGAGGGGGTGATACAGAACCTGCATGAGCCAGTATGCCTACAGCCTATCTACTCACCTTGAAGGCCATTAATGATGGTAGAGTGCGTGTCTGAAAAGGGGTGTAAGTTCCACAGATGCACACCTTGTACTTGAAAAGATCTTAGCCCTGGTTCAGTACGCAGTACATCTGCGGAATAGAGAGTTCTTTAGCCTCACCTCTTACAGGGCGTTTTGATTCGTTCTTTTTCAAAAGCGGCCAGAAATAGACTGGCTCTTTCGTCCAAATAATTTTATAAATTGTAATCGTCATAAAAACAGTTCTTCGAGAGTCAACCCGAGTCCACTCCAATTGCTCTGCGTAAGCGGTGATGTGTTCGTCCCTCCTAGCACGGAAAACGTAGCGCATACACGAGTTTTGCAACCTGTGCAGTCGACTACGAAGCTCGAGTGGAAAACAAGGGCCATTGCTAAGTGCTGGCGAAAATCCTGAGTGGTATACTTTCTAAAAAATCTCAAATCGAAGCCTACATCCTCCAGACTGATTTCCGGCAAAACCTTGTAACTCCAGACTATTTATATATTTACAGGAGCCGAAAATAATAGCTTTAGTCTTAGTCTTAGTCTGCGTAATGCGCCGTCTGCCTAATTAGCAACCGATTTCGCAGCACTGCCCAAGATCATCACTCCCTCGTCAATGTTATCAGGGTGTATCTGGATGTAGATCTAAAGGTCATCGGCGTACAGTATATGTCTCATGTGTCGCGGGTCATCCTTTTTGAATTCTTTATTAAGCTCGACAAACAGTTCTTTTATGTCATTGATGTAAAGACAGAAAAGCAAGTGCCCTAACACGGATCCCTGGGGCACTCCAAGATTTGTTGACAACCAAAGTGACTTGGTGTCAGAGCGCTCAATAACGGCTTGCCTTATACTCGAAATGTATGATTTAATCCAAATTAATACATGCCTCGAGAATCCCAGAGCCCGCAGCTTTACTAAGAGCTTAGCTGGCGAGATTGTGTAAAAATACTTGCTGTAGTCAAACAGTAACAGTAAAGTCACAAGTCTCTTGTCAATTCATGTCCTGACATCTTCTGTCAGTTTAACAAAGCTTTAGCACTTATGATCTCGTTAACTAATCTGGTGCTCGTTAGTCGGACAAGCAAAGGTGGTGGCCTTATGGGCGATTTATCATTCACAATTGCAACAACATTCGTTCCACGTTCGACTTCCGCTCTGGAGGTGCAACCCCTTATCGTAGGGGTATATAGTGGTCTAACATTAATAATATCATCTTTTCGGAGAGAAGGCAGAACAGTACTGCTGCTGCCTCCCCTTCTCTCTTAGCTATCACTGCTGCCTCCAAAGGCAGATGCAGAGCAATGATTCGATGCAGGCTCATCAGCAGAATCTAAATTTGATTCAATGTTGTTATCGTCTTTATCACCACGAAGGTTGCGCGATCGAGGCCAATGAATCTGCGTGCGAATCCTTTCTGACAGAGATAGAATTCCATGGTTCTTCTAAACCACGGAATACTGAATCAGGGGTCACTGTAGAATTATTTACATTTAATATATTTTATATAACCAGCAATTTCTCCGTTAATTCTGAATTTTTATTTTATAAGAAGGACTGCCTGATCTTAAACTCTTCCAGCAGGGAGTTCTGATCAGCAATTATTTTTTCCATAATGCTTAAGCTTAATTTTAACACTCCGACATATTTTATCAGCTCTCGTGCTGATCGTAGTAAAGTCAGGTGTTCCTTGATCTCAGACGTTATGTCGCAGTCTTTAATTGCCGAAAGGCTTATTCTACTCTAATCAGTGGTAGTATCTACGTACGCATCTTCTGCATTATTAGTTGTAAGAGATTTCTTCTTGCTGGACGTGAGTAATGAAGACGACGTCTGAGCGGCTGCAACCCGCTCCTTCGCACTCGCTCTTGCCAGTGTCGATACGGGTAGTGGCCTGTGCGCCAACGTGGCTGCAACCCATTCCTTCGCACTCGCTTCTGCTGGTGAGGACCTGTGCAGTGACCCGAGCGCCTAGAGAGAGAGAGAGAGAGTGAGAGAGAGAGAGAGAGTGAGAGATAGAAAGAGAGATTGATTGATTGATTGATATATTTATTGAATGACTAGGGATTCGAGGTCCATAATAGCCAAAGCTGGATACAATGTATTGTACAAGTAAATAATATTAGTCTAAATCGCACGAATGGTACACACGCCCCGTACATATATGTCGTAGATTTACTAAAAATAAAATAACAATATAATAAATATAAAACAAATAATGACGAAATACAAAATAAATAAATATTAAAAAGAGTAATAAATTTACAAAAATTAATAATATCTACATGACTAATATTAAAAAGAAAAACTGAGGTATAAAAATCATTACGTCGATGTTACATTTTTTCGAGTAAATACTTATACAAACAAGTTTTAAAACAAGGTTGCCTTTCTTACATCTACTCAATTTAAGGGTGAGCTCTTTAGAAAGGTCTAGAAAAATACCTGTACAATAATCGAAGTATGGGAAAATCAACGTTTTAATAAGCGTAAGTTTGGTATTTTCGGGTAAATACCCTTGACACTTCCTAAGGCGAGCAAGGGCGGCAAAACTTTTCCTGGCCGTGACATTACATTGCTCTCTGCAGGAGAGAGTATTGTCGATAGTAACGCCAAGTACTTTAAAAAACTCGCAGGGTTTAATTACGACCCCATTAAGCGTTATGTCAGGTAAGTCAATGGTTATTGATTTTACTTATGTATCCTCTAGAGCCTATCAAAATTGCCTGTGTCTTAGTGGCATTAATAATTAGCCCGTTCTTAGCGGCCCATAAGGAAATTCTCGCAAGATCTTCGTTGACTTTCTTGATAATGTAACTTGCTTCTTACACTTTCCCACTTAAGTGGATGTCAAAGTCATCAGCATACAAATGGTGCTTGCAGTGCTTGAGGATACTGGGGAGGTCATTTATAAAAAATGAAAAAAGGGGGACCGAAGTAGGCTCCCTTGAGGAACTCCGGCAACTCTGTCTAGGGTGACTGAGGACACACCACTGGGTAAGGCGACTACTTGAGAGCGGTGAGATAAAAAAGACTTAATCCAGTCACAGGCAGCATCTGAAAAGCCAAGAGGACGAAGTTTTTCAATAAACAGGTTAATATTAACTAAATCGAACGCCAGAGAGTAATCGACGCCAACGCAAAGAGTAACGTGTTCATTATCAATCGCTTCTCGGAATTCATCTACCATTTGGATTACAGCTGTGTGCGTGCTATGACCTTTCCGAAAACCTGACTGAAAATTATCAAGGATATTCCTATCTGGTGCAAATTCCGAGATTTGTTTATAAGCTACACTCTCTAGAATTTTCGACGCCGAGCACAGTATGCTAATTGGGCGAAAATCTGATATTTCGGTGGCAGATTTTTTCTTCGGCAATGGACGAACTATGGCCCTCTTTCATTCTGAGTTATTGCAATTTAAAATAGCCTCTTCCACATCCGACCAAAACCCTGCTTTGGGTAGGCTATAGACAGTGTCACAGAGAATAGTAAAGCAACCTAACTTCAATTCAAGTAAAAGAAATTCTGGCCTTTTAGAATACTTAACAGGTTGAGCAGAGCGACAGATTTCTTTAAAAGGGATCGATTCATGCACATAAATAGCTACGCCGCTGCAGCGCCTGCCTATGCGGTCTACTCGAAATAGATTGAAGTGTGGAATATCTACCCTAGCTGAGGAGAGACTGGGTTTTAGAAAAGATTCACTAATTCCCAACACGTGAATGTTGTTATCGTGTACTACCGTTTTTAGATCGTGGAGGTGAGCATCAATAGATTGAGCATTTGAATGACATAATGTAAGGAGCCGCGTTGTTAGATCGTTGGAATTATTCCCTGCCATAGTCGATCTTAGATATTTTACGCTCTATTTTGTTTCTAAGCAAGGTACATTTAGATTTATCAAACGCCGAATGTGCTGTATTATAAATCTTAGCTGAGACACACTTATGGCAGCAATACTCGCCCTAACTCGTGCATCTTTCCGAAGTATGATCACCCGCACAATAGCTGCAGTAGTACCTGCTTTTACATTCCATGGCTTTATGTCCGAATTTCAAGCATTTGTAGCATTGTAAAATAGACACATTATCCGAGAAGTGGCACGATTGCTAAACGATTTGCATTCTAGATAAGTTCTCTAAAACTCTCCTACATTCAGGTGCAATTTCAACTATGCAAGATCTGTGTTTTTTATTTCGAGCAGGATACATAAAAATAAACTTTATATCATTCACAGAAAATTTAGAAAGATTAAGCTTAATAATACTAAGTAAATTTCCTCTTCATTATATTCAACCGGAATATCATGGATGATGATACGCGGATTTAACTTCTCCTCCGGCTTTATTTCGAGTCCAACTTCCGACAAAGCAGAACAATTTCGTAGCATCTCTGTATCGATATTATCAGCTTCGAGAACAATAGCGTTATTCTTTGTATAATTAATGCGCTTAGTTTTGAGGCGAAGCTGTACCGGATCAAGCGATTTAAGAAAGGTCTCTTTCATCCCTGCCGCGGATTTGAGGCTATTTTCGACATTAACAATCGGACCTATAACAACACGTGTCGCCTAAGAAATTGGTATATGCTTCCCACGATCAAGCACCACCTTATTCGAATAAATTGATTGCTTCTGAGCTTGTGAATTCACAACACTAGCAAAAGAGTGCGGAAAACTAGTCGCGTGACTACTAGTACTCGATACAGACTGAGTAACTGTTTTGATGATTACTTTTACTTGAGCACACGCGTCTTCGAGCATTTTCGAATAAGATCGTGTAGCGTTTTTGATTGCTAATTTATTTGTGTATGCATTAGAGATAATAGTGATCGCGTGACAAAAACAGTTAACCGCATCGCGCAATTTTTCCTTTTTCTCCTTCACAATTTTTTCGGTAAAGATGCAGTTAAAAATCGTTTTGCGTTGCTTGCATACCTCGTTGAGAAGTCCCGTAACATCGAGTGCAGAGAGAGACGCCACATATGAGGTGTCGAGCGCCCCTTTCGGAGACCTGAAGGCTTCCTCAGACTAATCATCGTTATCACCCATTGTCTACGCAGTAAGCAGGTGGTACCCTGTTGTGCCAAGAGATGTCACTACTAGTGCAGATTGATAGATCTTAGATCGCCAATTTATCGACGCTGACTCGCAAAAGGTGCAAGTGTTGCCAACTTATCGCAGATTGAATGCGAATACGCCTCTCGAGGCAAGAGTACGGGCATGCGCAGAGGAAAATTCGCAGAGCCCAAGCCCGACACATAACCTCCAAAGTGCAGGACAGCAAAATTTTCACCGCAAATAGTTATGCAATTGAAACAGGCCTGCAGGTGGAAATTGGCTTGCGGTGTAGCTTGTATAAATGCGTATGCAGAGAACTGCAAGAGAAAATTGCCTGAAGGCAAGCAAAGCAGAAAAAGATGTTCAAAGAGAGAGCGATCTAAGATGCGTAAATCAATACTCACACAGAGAGAGAGAGAGAGAGAGAGAGAGAGAGAGAGAGAGAGAGAGAGAGAGAGAGATTTGTTTATTTCCACCCTGGGACTGAAATTGTCCCATAGGGCATAAAGAACAATATATACATTAGGAATATACAATATGTAGTAATATAATAATATAATATGTAACGTGATCGGTAAGCTCGCAATAATAGTGTTTAACAATAGTATGTACAGGTTCGAACAATATTCGCAGAAAAAAATAAAATATAAATAAAAAATATAAATAAAATTAGACATAAAGTAATCTGAACTCTATGAAATATGACGCAATAACAATATAAAAATATAGAGATATATAAGTAAAATTAAAGCTAAAATTAAAATTAAAATTAAAGTAACAATATGTACGTAGCATTAAAGCTACTAGGAACCTTTTGTATTTAGAATTTTTGAGTTTACTTGTGTGCGAGATCAGACTGAACATCACAACTGTTGAGGTAACTTAGTAATAAGGATTTGATGGTTTGGAGAGAGGTAGTTTTGGGAGGCAGGGAGGTAATGTGTTCTGGTAGGCTGTTCCAAAAATATGAGGCGGCTATTACGAAGGAATTGGCATATAAGGAAGTTTTGAAGTTACGGATGAGGAGGGGTTCAGTGCGGCGTCGAGCTGATCTACGCACATCACTATCTGCCGTGAGTATGAAGTTAGACTTTGAATAATCTGGACAACCAGTCTTAAGTACAGTAAACGTCAGCGCACCCATGAAGTACTCTCTTCGGGCCTTCACCGTGAGCCACTCTATCCGTTTGCGATAGGGGGTAACATGAGCCATCCAGGGAATGGTACTAAAAACAAAGCGGGTGCATGCATTCTGCGCCCGCTGAAGCTTCAGGTTCTGTTCACCAGTTAGATCATGGTAGACAAGGCAGGCATAATCAAAGTGAGGGAGTATAAGTGAGTGAACAAGTGATTTACGGACACCAAATGAATGAGCACGTTGATGAGGGCGTAGCTGTCTGAGGGTGCGAAACACTTGCTGACAGATGTGTGACACTTGCCTTCCCCAATTAAGATCAGGAGTCAACCAGACACCCAAATTTTTTACTTCATTGACAAAAGAAATGGGAGTTCCATTGACTGTAACCTTAGGTAAGAGTTCTAAATCGATCAATGAGATGTTTAATATGCTACCGAAGAGCATTGCTTTGGTTTTGGACAGATTTAGAGTGAGTCCATTGCAAGAGGCCCATTTGGCAATCGCAGCACAATCCTCAGATACCTTCTTAATGGTGTCAATGAGATCATGGCGTTTGCAGCTTCTGTAAATTTGAGTGTCATCAGCGTAGATCATATGTTTGGTAAATTTCAGTACCATGGGGAGATCATTGATGAAGATGGCGAACAATAGTGGGCCTATGACGGAGCCCTGGGGAACGCCAGCCCAAATATCAATCCAGTCCGATATGCGGCCACCTTCATCAATAACAGCCTGGCATCTATCAGCAAGATAAGAAATGAACCACTGTATAGAGTGATCACTGATTCTAAATAATCGAAGTTTATGAATTAATATGTGATGGGGAATCGTATCAAACGCCTTGGAAAAATCAAATAAGACTAAGATTGTGAAACCAGAGCTATCCATTTCGAATCTTATGTCATCAAGAACGCCGAGCAGAGCTGTCTGAGTACTGTGACTCTAAAGCCTGTAGTACCTGCTCTAAAGCCAGCTTGCCGTGGGGTGAAAAGGTTGTGTTTCTCAATGTGACACAGAAGTTGCTTTGATAGAATTTCTCTAAGAACTTAGAGCACTCAGACAACCTAGCAATGGGTCGTAGCTCAGATATGTCGGATGGAGCTGGTACTTTGGGAATAGGAGTAATAAGAGTCTGTTTCCAAAGCGCTGGATAAGATGCATTGGTGTCTGATAAATTGAAAATTGTGGTGAGTGTTTCGAGAATGGTGGGACATGATAGTGAAAGATGTTTAATAGTGATTGCATCAAGCCCGTAAGTCTTGGACTTGGCTGAGGCAAGTGCTTCAGAGATATCACTGTGGGTGATGTTAGAGAAAGTTAGTAAATGTATATGAGACGGAGCTGAGGGGAGGGGTGGTAGTGGGAGTGCAGGAGATGATCTAGATGCGTTGGCGACGGATGCAAAATGATTATTGATATCATTGTGTGAAAAAAGCGAAAAAGGCGAGGTTGATCGAGAGGATGTTATTCCTAGCCTATCGAGAGAACTCCATAGACGATTTGAGCGTTGTGCTCTGGCTATTTCATTAGCATAATAAGTGTTTTTTGAATTTCGAAGCTTTTGTAGGACCATTGCACGCAGAGCTCGATATTCAGTAAGTTGCTGTCCCCTATCACGTGCTCTCTTATAAGCTTTATCGCGGTCTTTCATGGCGGAGCGGATGTCAGATGAGACCCATGGTTTTCGGCGATTACATATATTAACGGAACGAAAAGGTGCAAATTTATTAAGGGAGCAAGTGACAGCATTGTTAAATCGAGTAATTAATTGATTAATATTATTGCGTTGTTTACCATCATTCAAATTATTGGATAAACCAGCGAGATACTGAGCTCTGTTGAGACCACGGAGATCACGAGTTTTAATTTGACGAGAAATATTGCGCATAATACTAAAAGGTATAGTGATTTCTATACTGCCGTGCCCATAGGTAAACGGAGCATCTGATTTGCTATATCTTATAACCGCTAAAGGCGAATGTACAATAAATAGGTCGAGCCATGTGTGAGATTGAAGACGTAGTGCGTTGATCGTATGGTGAGTTGGCCCAGAAGGAACAAGGTACAGAGCATTCGATCGAATGATGTCATACATGTATTTGGCTTCGTATGACGTAGTAGATAACATGTTCACATTGAAATCGCCCGTGATAACTATACTGTCGTAACGTGTGAAAAAAGCTGAGAGTTTGTGAAAAAAATCGTGCGGCATTGCTGTTTTTGGTGGCCTATAAACTACTGAAAATAAGAGTGATTTGCAATCATGGGTGATTTCCATTATAATATACTCAGTGACGCTGTCATCACGGACATCGGACGTCGTAAGAGTCTTAAACTTAAAGTTATTGTTAATGTATGTAGCGAATCCTCCACCTGCACGTCTTACGCGGTCGTGCCGAATCAGGGCATACCCGTCAATGGCCACAGATAAGTCTTTGTCCTCACTAGGCAGTTTTGATTCTGTGATGCCTACTATATGTTTGGGGTGAAGGTCAAGATATGCTTCTACTTCCTCGAAATGGGTTGTAAGACCATTGACGTTAGCATGCATGATTTCGACACAACCGAGGAGGACAGGTGGTGGGGAGTGTACCGTATTCATATTAACCGATCTTAATTCTAAGAATTGTCGCTCGCGTTGGCATCTGCCGGAAAATGCGGTGAGACATTAGCACCTGCCAGATCAGACATCTCAATAAGATCGCCGGACAAATTATTTGAGACCTGAGGGGCCCGTTTGCTAGCTTCTGTTATCGGCTGGCAAGCTAGTAAGTTATAATCACTATTGATCGGAATAAGAGGAGATGCATTATATTTGCACATGTGTACCACCAAGTTGATAACTCTGGGTCGTTTGTACCCTAGTTTACTAGATTGCGATCTGGCTTTTATTAAAAGATTATATACATGCCTAGGGTACAAAGTTCGCAGAAATATCAACGAGGTGGAAGCGTGACCAAACACCATTGCTGCTGTGAATGATTTTAAATTAAGCCGCGTGAAAACTGCATGGTCACGAATATGAGCAGATTTAAATTTCACTACTACGCTACGAAAATTTCTGGAACGTGATGATAATGAATTACCATTATGCGGGTGCGTATTGGACTCTTGAGACCGAAAAACAGGAGCTGGTTGTTGTCGAGTGTCCGATGATGTGGCCGAAGTCCGCGGAAAATCCTCCGCTGACAAAATATCCCCAACAAGATTGGGCAAATTCAAGGCTCCCAGAACCTTTATGGCAATCTGGTGCGGGATCAGCAAAATGTCAAGTGGTATACCGGAAATGATAAGTTCCGCAGAATCAAAAGTAGCTGCAGGCGCTGGGGTTGCAGTGGTATTACCCAGTGAAGATCTGTTGGCAAGTGCTTCAACTTTCTGGTTCAACTTTTGGAGTTGTGCATTTTGCGACTCAGCTGTTTGGACACATTTTTGTATCTGTGATTGATGGTCTTCGAGTCTTGTGTTAATCGCAGTCAAGTTATGTAGCCTTTCTTCAATTAGGTTTTCTTGTCTGGTGCAAAATTACTCGAACTGTTTTTGTTGCGTTTCTTTTAATGCAGCATAAGTTGCTTCATCATATTTAGCATATCATCAGCATTCTCGGATTTTTCGATTTGTTTGGCACTCGATGCAGTCGCTGTAGAGTAAGCCGGTAATCCAAGCGCAGGCAAATTCGTGGTAGAGCTAGCGGCAGTCGACTGTTGCTGTAGTAACAGTGGGGGAACATACTGTTCTCCATTTGGTATTCTGAACGGCGTGGAGCGAGAGAGAGATGGAGATAGAGACGGAGGTAGATATGAAGACGTCCCTGCGGCAGCCGTAGTGTTGTCGAGTCCAGCTGCGGTGGAGAGGGGAGAGGCGTTGGTGAGTGCGTCTGCTAGTGTGTAGGTAGGATAGGCATGAGAGCCGCCGGCCGCGTAGCTGTGTGTTGTTATTGTTGTGTCTGTATGCTCTACTGAGGAGACACCGGCTGCTATATTACCAGCTGATAGCGACAAATGATGCTGCATAGAGCGATGCGGATTCGCATTATTATTAGCCAAGAGCGAATCCAAAAGTGCCGGGGCGTTTGTGCACTTGTTTAGGCGGAGATTTCTGAGGTCGTGCGTACCGTCAGAATTAGTAGCAGATAGTTTGCTTGACGAAAGACAAGTGTCTGCTATACGCTTTCGGCTATCAGCACAACACGTCAGAGAGCCATCTCCGTTAAACCACACTTCGCGTACACAGTTTCTGTGATAAAGAACTGCACATTTGTTGCACTGGGATGCTTCCAGATCGCCACGAGTTACGTAGGAAGAGCAGAAACCACATTTTTGAAGCCGAGCAGACATGTTAGAGACCGGTTGAAAACAAAACGAAACCTAAGGCGCAGCAGTCAAATGTATGTGAAGACCAGTCCTTGCGCGTGCGCAGAAAAGTACAGAGGCAAGACGACTAACAGCCTGATAAATAGACAAACCTCAAATTTCTTGTGTTAAAGAATGGATAATCTTTGAGTATGACAAAGATATTGATGCCTTCGAACACACGAAATGAAAGCCAGCAAAGTAAGCATTCACGTGACCGATTTATGTGTTTATGCCGTGTTTGAAATAAAACTTAATACAGTTTAAAGACGGAGCACTATCAGAAGCGACTTCTCAACTCAAAAGGCAGAGAGAGAGAGAGAGCGAGAGAGAGAGAGAGTCTTTATCCAGGTAGTGGATTCTAGGCCCGATCTCTGCCTCCGAAAATCCTGCGACATTTTCTTTAAATGTCCCCGACAAATTTGGACTAACGGGGATAGAAACTAACGCCCCTTGAATACATTGAAATTTATATACTGCAAAAATATTTCGACGTAATTTAAGTTGATCTTTGTTTTTATATCTTAAATATGTATATTATATATTTTTTGTGAGACGTATTTCGCGTCAAATATAAATAATTATTACTATTATTAGTAACCGAATTAGGATAAACCAGGCAGTCAATCATGACTGAACAACCGCCATCACCGAAGCTGAGTACGACATATTAAATTGTTAATTAATAATAAGAAGGGAGTATTCATGTTTGTTTGAGAGAACAATAATAGGAGAGAATCGCGACCGGAAAAAAATGCGGACACTCACACACATAGACACCAGTAAATAAGCTGCTGTCGAGCGGCCAGGGACCTGCACAAACATACACATACGCGCGCACGCACGCATGGACGCACACATACACGTGCGCGCACGCACACATGCACACATGCACACGCACATACAAACATCGATCACAACGACAAGGAAATACCGTGACTCAGCACATGCACGCGGTGGCACGAAGACGCCAAGACTGGAGTTGTCGAGTGTATGCATGCCCGCACCCTAGACGGGCCATACACGGCACGCGATTCTTTCACTAGTAGCACCATGCACACCATATACACACTCGCACGATTTAGAGAGAGAGAGCGAGAGAGAGAGAGAGAGAGAGAGAGAGAGAGATTGACAATTAGTTTATTATGCCATGGTCAAGGTAGGCCGAATGGCAAATGCAACATATTACACAAAATACATCTTATAGAATGTAAAGTCAAATAATATAATGTTACCTTAATTTACGCAATACATAAATTCAAAAGCGCATAAGTAATTAGTACATTTCAAATTAAAATCAAAGAACGCATAAATAATTAGTACATTTCACATAACAAAGAGCTCATAAATAATTAGTACATTTCACATAACAATCAGAATAATCGCAACGGTATTTTAATTAACTAAATTTAACAAATGGTCAAATAACGCAATTTTAAACAATAGCAAAGATTTCTTTAACCTAATATTAATATCCAAAGTTTTCCAAAAATCCATCGCAAGGATAGCAAAACTCTTTGCATACGCATTCGTAGCGACAACAGGATGTAAAAAGGTTGGCGATGCTCGTCTTTGGAATCGACGAATATCCTCACTAATCGGTGGTAAAAGCTCAAACAGGTAGTTTGGTTTTTTTGTCGTTAGTACTTGCTAGGTCAATACCCCAAGGAAGTAATTTTTACGGGCTTTTGGAGAGATCTATTCCATGGTTTTATAGTAAGGATATAGGTTAGAATCTCGTAGCAGACGGTAAATGAAATGCATAACAGTATTCATTAGACACTTTAACTTACTATCTGGATATAGAGTTGTATCATGAGAAACAATACATGCGTAGTCAAAGTGTGGCATAATGCGCATTAGCCAGTAGTTTTTAATTGAGCTAGATAAGAAATTCCCCTTAAATCGTAACTTGTAAAGAACTCCATGAATTCGTGAATAAATCTGCGATACATGAGCATTCGATGACAACTCTTCCGACATTATTACACCTAAAATTTTTAGAGTACCGGCTAAGGGCATAATTGTACCATCTACCATTATAGCTGGTAAGAGGTCTTTATTAATACTCATAACGTATTGCAAAGACGCAAACATAATGGCTTTAGTTTTCGAAACATTCAACATGAAGCCGTTTAGCGCGCCCAATTTACTATAGCTGAGGCATCCTCAATGAGTTTAAATATCGCTGAACTAAGCTCCGATGGTTTTCGCTGCAAATAAATTTGCAAGTCATCGGCGAAAAGCAAGAAAATTTTTTTGCAATGTTTTAAAACTGATAAGATGGAGTTAATAAATATCAAGAAGATGACTGGCCCTGCGGTAGAGCCTTGGGGTACACCTGAAGTATTTTGAAGAAATTCGGAGGCAGATCCGTCTAGATACAGGACGGCTTGTGAGCGCCCTGATAGATATGAATGTAACCAAAGTAGCGATTGATGTGAGAAATTCAGTTCTTTAAGTTTTGACAGAAGCAGATTATGACCAATACAATCAAATACTCTTCTAAAATCAAATAGCAAATGAACAGTAAATAGTCTATTCTCTGTACCGTGACGTATATCATTAATGACTTTTAGCAGAGCTGTTTGGGTACTAAATTTACTTCGAAAACCAGATTGATAACGTGATGAAATTGAATTCTTCTCAAGGGGCTCAGTTATTTGCTGCGTAATAAGCTTATCAAATACCTTGGCAAAATGTGGCAAATTATCAATATGTCGTGTATCAGACGGTGAAGTAGGATTTGAGGTTTTGCTAAGAGGGATGATATACGACTTTTTCCAAATGTCGGGATACTTGCAAGAAAAGATAGAACGGTTGAATAAATCGGTCATGAAGGGTACAATTACGGCAAGAGCACCTTTGGAGTAAGAAAGGGATAATCCTTCACATCTTTTACCTTTCGCTTTGGGGATACATGTAATAATTGTCTGGTGTACCTGAACTCTGTCAACATCTTGAAAAACGAAAGGTGGTAAAATAGATTGATTTGGATTGTCGAGGATTGTATGCAGATTTTCCAGAGATTATAGTGTACGACAGGAAGTGACGGTCGATTAATATTGCATGAGTTCCTTAGCACTAAAAATATTTAAAGGCGACTTGTTCTGTTCTTAATGCCTAATTTTCTTAAGAATGACTAACACTTAGATTTGTCTGTATTTTCATTTATGGTCCCTAAGCAGCATGCTTCTCTTGATACCTTTGACCTTGACTTTTGTTACGTTTCACACGCTTATAGGTTTAATCGCGTATTTTACATTTATTTATCTTTAGTAAACCATGAAGCTGAACTTCTACAAACATGACGTATATTAAATGGGGCAAGCGTATCTAATACCTTCGAAGCTGCAGGGTGAAACGTATCTAAGATAGTATTAACATCGAGATACTCACTTACTTTTACATTTGAAAGACTAGCGCTTAAATCATCAATAAAAAAAGGAAAATTAAAATTCCTGAAATCTCGAGATAAAGCGTGCAACGATTTTTTAATGGTAGACTGTACATTATAATCAACAATTAAATAATCATGGCAGTTAATGAATTGTGTTGTAGATTTCTGGAAAGATGCAATTTTATCGGCAGAATCGGTAACAATCACATCAAGCCATGTATCTGAATGATCCTTATAGTGAGTGTCAATAAAAGGAACTAAGTGAAGTGAATTGTCAACAACGAGATTTCGCAAATGAGAGCCATAAAAGTTAGACGTGAGCAAATCAGAGTTTCAGTCTCCTGCTAGAATAATATCGCGATACAAATGTGCGTGTTTCTGAAAGGACGCAAAAAAGTTTGTTAAAACATGTCCCTTAGGACGACGATACATAGATGCAAAAAGGATACGCTGACTATTTTCTAACGGAATTTCTAAAAAAATGTATTCAGTCTCATCAATTTCCTTACTTTATGGCACGTCTAAAACTTTATACGTAATGCCTTTGCGTATATACCACCTGCTTGCACAAATTCACGTTTACCCGTATTTGATAATAGGTCTCGATCATTTCGAACCAGGCTAAGAGACTATTAGGTATAGCAAAAGTTGAATCTTTGCTCTTTAGTATAAGCCAAGATTCTGAAATGGATAGCAATTCAATTTTGTTAGGGATAAGGAAAGGCTGAATTTCATAATAATGATTTTTAATAGAATTGGAATTAATTTGCGCGACACGTATAAAAGAACGAGGATTCTGAGAATGTGTAATACGTACTGCTGGTAGTCATGTTATTTTTTCAAGACCGGCTTCAGTCACGATTGCAATCCTATCAAAAGAATTGTTTTTACGCGCATAAACTATTCCCTCTCTAACCCAAACGTATTGACAGCCACATGCTTCAGCTTTTTCTTTAACTAAATATCTTAAATTAAAAACAAGTGGAGGCAGCATTTCATACAGATGAATTTGTTCATTACTGGTATTTTAACAAGATCGCAATATTTAATTGTACCAAACTCGCGTTTAATTTTCAATACAAAATCACGAGTAGCCGCTTGCCTAAATTTAACTATAAAGGAAATTGTATTCTGCTGCTTACTTTTCTTTCTAGTAACATTTTGATTTTTCTCGTTATTTTGTTTATTATTCCGGCCACAAAATGTTTCAATCGCGTTTTCAACGGTCTTGTTTTCAGCATTATATCTCTTTTTTGCTACAAACGGACGTACTGCAAGGACATCACTACATAGAGATTCAAGTTTTAAAAGCTTAAGAATTTGATAAGTCAAGTTTAGCAGAGGAATTGTTGAAGAACAAGGGACACCAGTGCCTTTTAATTCAGTACATGGTGGAGCTCGAGAGTGGCTCTTTTAATTGTTCGACCTCATTACGGAGTATAGCATTGTCTTCTTTGAGTACACACAAATCGTTGCTATGTTGGGTCAAAGTAGACGTAAAACTTAACATTTGTTGAGATTAAGAGTTTAAACGTTTATCTACTTTAACGCCATTTGCGTTGATAGTATTGAAAAGGGTCAGTAATAGCTGCGAATGAGAAAAAATTTTCCAGCCTTCCGGGAGTTCTGATATGTTCGCTATTTGTGGAGTACAGGAGAGCGCGTTGTAAAGATTTTCGATATGTACAGATTCGGTGCTTACGTTCGCCTGTAGATATGTGTTAGTGTCGAGATCACTCTCGACACTAACATATACGTCCGAAAGATTTAAAGTATCTGTAACTAGAGGATTCACACTATCAAACACTGACAAGCGCATATTAATATTATTGCGAGTATGTACATCAGATGCCTGAGACCGACGACGAGTTTCACGAAACGCACGAGCACAACAAATGTCAGCTGGTTTACTTTCAAGATAGCCCGTTATGCATCCTGGATGAAATGTACTGCAACAATGTGGGCATGTATTTGATTTAAGTACGATTTTGCGCTTGCACTTTTTATCCTTACGTATTGGAAATCAAAAATAACCCCAACTATTTATATCTATTTACAACATTTAGAACTTTCGCATAAACAAAACGCAAATTAACTTTCGAAAATAAACTAATTCTATTGATAAAGTAGATCACAGCTGATAACAAAGCAGTAAGTTAAGATATACCTATGCAAAATACTTAGACAACTAGCGAATTAAAATATAATTCGGATAAAATGAAATAAATGATAACTCTTTAAAACTAAATTTAAAAAGATTTCTAGCACTAACACTGTAATATACGCACACAATTCACCATGCTCAATAGTTAATTAATAAGTAAATTAATACCAGTCTAAATATATGTAAATACCACAACACTTATCACACATTGGAGAAACGGCCAGTAGGTATCAAGACAGCAATGAGTCCGCAGTATCCATAGAAGTAAATGCGGTGTTAATGTAGCAGAGCAGATATAATGACTGTCAATAAAGCATCAGATGACCACCTTCGATTATCAAGCAAGATATCGATCGCTGCAGATGGTAATCCAACCGTTTTCCGCTCAAAAAGTGAGCGTCTGTACACAAATTTCTTGACTGAACTAAGCCCATAAAGATCATAGAAAGTACTTTTATTATTCCCTATATTCTGCCTTACATAAGTTATTACATTCTCTTTCACTTTTGCGGCCATATATCCCGTCGATCATTTAGAATATGCATAAATAAAGGTTCCTTTGATGAAAAAATGTACTATTATGTCGTCTATAAACCGATCGTCTATACAAGTGACACAAGACATTAACCGATAAAACTTAAATTTTCTCTTTTGTCATGCAGTACGAGAGGAAATAATAATAGTATAGTGTGTAGCAAGGGCGAGAACTACGCTTTCTCCGCCCGCGTCTGAGTTCCTTGTATAATTCGGAGGACAGCAAGTACGAGCCGAGGGCGAGTGCGTTTTATGAGCCGGAGACGCGGGCGGTAAAGTGACTTTTTCGTCGTTCGTCGGTAATAGGCGACTTGTAACGCCACATTTTGTATGTGTTACACAATTTCCAGTCTGTCGAACGAACTGCTCAGTGCAAGTCCGATGCTCGACAGAACTGGCCTATATCACCGATAGCACATTACTCACCCATTTCACTCACTATACACATACACACACACACACACACACACACACACACACACACACACACACACACACACACACACACACACTATTTCCTGGGACGACACAGAGCAAGCGAGCTCCCCAATGCCCTGAAGCAGCTGAAGAGGACGCACAGTTGCCATCCCCTAGAGCCTCGCATAGGTGGGAGCTGGCTGGTCTCGGCTGGGGTGCGCTGAGCATGTCCTGGTGTCTCCTCGCCTTACTCACGTCCTTTCGAACCAACCTAAGAAAACACGCATATAGATTAAAAAGCAAGAATATAAGCAAAATGGTATTAGAATGATACCGACCTGATTGTATGCCTTGAAAGGCATGAATAGATCCACCTTGGGTGGAGCGGCTGCTTCTCTAGATATGAAGGAGGCCTGCAGCATATACCCTAGAATACATAAGGATGGGTTAGTCTACAGCAGACATGCACATCAAACTGGAATCTTCTTACCTGGTTTGGAGGGTTTGCAGAGATGAGTGTGATCTCTCAGGTGCAGCAGCGTAGCTCAACTCATAGCCTGCTCCCCCATAACAGCAGTAGCAGCAGCCTCCAAAGCACTCGCCAGACACGTAGATACAACATAGCATTAGCAAGGGGAGATTACAGTGATAAACGAAACACTAATCTAACCTGATAATAGTGGCAGTTGAGGAATGCAGTAGGAAGCTGCACGTAAATATAACCTCTTCGAGGTTAACGGTGCCCACTGCTCCTGATGCAAGTACGCAGTCCTGGGCCTTGCAGCTCTCGTCTTCGTGCCCCTTCGTCGGCACCGTTGCACAAATACCCCTCCTGCTGCATCCCTCGTCGCACTTCCTCGTCCTGGCCACGCGTCCTTCCTCGTCCTCCCCAACACCGTCTGCAAGCCGTCGACTGCATGCCACATAGCGTGACGTCACCGCGAGCAGATGCTCCCCTTTCCTCCTTCTCACTTCTCTTTCTTCCTCACCAAAGCATGCGCTACGCCCTCAACCGGGCTCGGTCCGCACTACCGAAATCCGAGTGTAGCGCCACGGGATCGAAGCGACAACTCGCTCACTTCGTACTGAGCCACGTTCACAGACGCTTCGGTTTTTTGTATCAGCTCCGTGCGAATATAAAACCCGTTTGTTCCGCTCGCGAATATATATATATATATATATATATATATATATATATATATATATATATATATGTGTGTTATGATCGGGTTCGGGTAATGAGAGTAACAACACGTATTTACAGAAAAGCACACTTGAACTCGGACTCTTTATTCGAACGTAAACACAACTGTTCTCAACAGCTATCAGAATCAGACTAAACATAAACAATAACATCCGCGACGTCGTTGATCTCGTTGCTAGGGGTTGCTATGCGCGATTCTCGGTGTTCGAATCGCGCAACGTTCGAGCTCGGTCACAACATTGCCCTCTCCTTTTCAGATTGTCGTCCCGACAATCATAACCATCCATCCTTCAAGCGGGTTGATCCTCTTACAATCCAATGATGACTTACAGGATCCGACACCAACATTCTCTACCTTGACCCATCCTTGGCATCAAGTTACCGAGCAATGCTTACAGATGCGACACCAATCATCACTTAACAGGACTAAGATGGATCCGTCTCTTGAACAATCTACTTCAATCATCCTTCTTATTTGGTCGAAATCGGTCTTCAGACAAGAGGGGGGAAATTGACATGGAGTGGAACGTCGCCTCAAGTCCCTGCGCCGGTATTTACATTCACGCCCACGGGAAAAACCACAGCTCAAAAGAACCGTGAGCAGAGCAGTCTTCATTATCAGGTGTCTCTCTCAGTGTAAGTCCCAAGACGATTGATGTTGACTATCTTGGATTTATGTCTTGGTGAACGACGAATACAATAAACGACGTCATTAATTTTCCTCACAACTTCCCAAGTTCCTACCCAATTCGACTGGAAGTTTGGTGCTTTTCCTTCGGTTCTTTGAGGGTCGAAGAACCAAACTTTTTGGCCTTGGGAATATTTAATGTTGAGAGCTCGTTTGTCGTACCAAGACTTCGTTCTTACCGATTGTAAGTGAATCCGGTCTCGTGCCATTTTGTGGATCTCGCTGAATTTCCTCCGAAGCTTGTGTACGTAATCCCAGTCTCCTTCAATTTCGACCTCCTCTGGTAGACATCCTCGAATCAAGTCCAAAGGAAGCCTCAGATCGAAACCGGTGTAAATCTCAGCTGGAGTAGTTCCAGTCGTCGCATGTTTGGAGGATCTGTAAGCTAACAAAAATAGTGAAACCCAGCGATCCCAGTCTTTTTGATTTTCATGTATGTATTTTGTGAGATAGTGTAAAAGTGTTTGCTGTTGTCTTTCTACTTGTCCATTTGATTGTGGGTGTAATGGTGTCGTTCTTGTCTTTTTGATTCCTAATAACTCAGATAAATTTTTAATCAATTTCGAATCAAAATTCATTCCTTGATCAGTATTTACCTCTAAAGGTACCCCATACCTACAAAATACTCTGATCAACAAAAATCTCAGCAATGGTTTTTGTTCTCATATTTGAGAGAGGAAAAGCTTCAACCCATTTTGAAAAACAGTCTGTCACAACTAAGAGGTATTTGTTGCCCAAAGAAGAAATTGGAAATGTGCCTAAGATATCCATTTGAAGTCTTTCAAATGGAACTCCTGAATTATAAATTTTCATCTCACCATGACCTTTATCTGGAGGACCTTCCTTTGAAACACAGACTTCACAAGATTTACACCAATTTTCTACATCTCTTTTACAAGTAGCCCAATAAAATCTTTTTCTAATTTTCTCTAAAGTCTTGTTTACTCCGAAATGTCCTCCAGATGGTGAATCATGTGCTTCTTCCAAAACATCTTTAATTTTATGTCGAGGAAGAACTAATTGACGGATTTTGTAATCTAAATTCGTTGAAACCCATTCTCTATACAAAATCCCATCAATTAGTACTAACGAATCCCATTGAGAACAATAGATTTTGGTGAATTCATCCATCGATGAAATCTCTTGCTATACTGGTTTCTTCTGTAATTCTTTCGTTTGACAAATGAAAGAAATAGCTTCATCTTCTGCCTGACTATTCTTCCATTATTCTGATGTGTTTTCTTCAAAAATGATACAGCAAATTTTTCCTACATTATTGAATTTTTCTTCTATTCTGGAACAATATTTGTAGGAGAAATCTTCACGAGGCCGTCTTGAAAGTCCATCAGAATTTCCATGTAAATTGCCTTTCCTATGAATAATTTTGTAGTTGTACTGATCCAATTTCCCTAACCAACGAGCCGATTGTCCATCCAATTCCTTAAACGACAATAACCAAGTTAAAGAAGAATGATCAGTCCTAATAATGAAAGGTTTACCGATTAGGTAATGATGAAAATGTTTTAACGATTCTATAATACCAAGGAGTTCACGTCGAGTGACACAATAATTTCTCTCTGATTTTGAAAGGACTCTACTATAATAACCTATGACACGTTCGATTCCATCTTATTTCTGAGAAAGAACGGACCCAATTCCATGGTCAGAAGCGTCAGTATCTAAAATAAATTCAGATGAAAGAGAAGGAAATGCCAAAATTGGATGTGTTGTAAGAACCTCTTTCAATCTTGAAAAAGCTTTTTGACATTTCTCTGACCATATGAACTTAGCCGATTTTTCAGTTAACCTATATAAAGGTTTAGCTATGTCAGCAAAACCTTTAATAAGTCGCCTATAATAACCACAGAAATTCACGAAACTCAATACAGCCTTTAGGTTATGAGGAATTGGTCAGTTTACAAAAGATTCAATCTTCTTTGGATCAGCTGTTTTTCCTTCTTCTGAAACGATGTATCCTAAATATTCAACTTGCCTGCTGAAGAAAACACATTTCTTCTTATTAAGACGTTATCCTGCTTCTTGAAAACAAACAAACACTTTCTTCAGGTTAATTATTAACTCATCAAATGACTTTCCCAATACCATAACGTCATCCAAATAGACTAAACAGAATTTTGAAAGATAGTCTCTGAGTAATTTTTCCATTAAACGTTGAAAAGTCGCAGGTGTATTGCATAAACCAAATGGCATAACTGTAAATTGTCAAAGTCCTTTTCCGATTGAGAAAGCCGTGATTTTCCTATCCTCTTCTCGAATCTTGATTTGCCAGTATCCACTCTTCAAGTCCAAAGTACAAAACCACGAATATCCTGCAAGTTTATCAAGAGTATCGTCAACTCTTGGTAAAGGGTACGAATCCTTAATTGTAATTGTATTAATTTTTTGAAAATTAATACAAAAACGAATTTTTCCATCCTTCTTCTTCTTGGGAACTACAGGTGAACAATACGAGCTGTCTGATTCTTCAATAACTCCTTGAGAATGCATCTCAGCAATACATTCATCCAATTCCTTAACTTGATGAATAGGGGGTCTTCGAATAGGTTGTTTAATTGGTTGATTATGGAGTAATTGAATTCTATGTTCAACCAAATTACATTTTTCAGTAATGATATATATATATATATATATATATATATATATATATATATATATATATATATATATATATATATATATATATATATGTCTATTAAGCACAATGATATTATGTGCAAGTTATTCTTTTTTTCAAATCCGGTGTGGCATCCTTCGACGATACAAGCTGGTCGACACACACAGTACAAGGTTATATATTGTTGTGACCCAGCTCGAATGTTGCGCGATTACAAGAAATTTTTTATTATAAAATTTTTATTTTATATATATATATATATATATATATATATATAGTAATATATATATATATATATATATATATATATATATATATATATATATATATATATATATATATATATATATATATATATATATATATATATATATATATATATATATATATATATATATATATATATATATATATATATATATATATATATATATATATATATTATATACATACACGTAGAATTGTTTATGCTATTAAGCTAACTGCGGTGAGCACGGTGGTACGGTGGGAAACGGTAAATAGTCGAGTGGGGAAGAAGCTAATTCTCAGGGACGCGAATTCAACTAATATACGGCGGCGAAATACACGTGGAAAGGCGGCGACGCGATGCTTTGCCGCGTTTTTTTTCAGGAACTGAGAAAACTCCTTTTTCAGCTACTAACTCTTTTGCTTCTCGAGCTTCCCATTCAGTACAACCAAACTCTCTGATTAAATCATTACGAGACCAAAAATCGGGAGCAAGAGTGAGTAGCTGAATTCTATCTTGCTTCGATATAGTATTAGAAAATTTTCTTTTAATTTGTTCGAGAACCGTTACGCCAGCTTTATGGTATTCATCACAACAATTTATGTTAGCTTATTTTGTATCCGAAATAGGTAAATCTGCTTTACGTTTGTAAATTTGCCTACGACATGGACCACACATTTTCGCTTCTTCGGGTACAAACGGAAATATACTTCTAAAAGTTGAAGGAAAGTCAAACAGATTTTTAGACGTAGGGTGATTCTCTCAAGAGAAAGGATTTATGCATTTCATTTTCCAGGTTGAACCCATTGTAGTTGCTACAATAAACCGGAGAAATACGTAACCAATAGATTTATGATTTAATCATAAAAAAATCTAAATTTAAAACAAAACATCGTCGTATATATGAATTTCTTGTGACAATTAATTTATAGATTAAAGTTTTTTATGTTTAAGCCACCTACCGACTGAAAAAAGAACTAGGTTTACAAGTAAGCATGATGTGGCGGTAACGGCGGCCGCGCCGCGCCAAGTCGCGCGCGGTACTTCTACTTTTCAGCGTTCTATTACTCACTGAAATATAATCGGGCACTCTGTGCAAAAGAACTTTTCTTATGTAAAAAAACCTCAGCTTTCGATTAAAAGTATTTTAAAAAATATTAAAAATAGACTTTTCGAGATATAACACGTTTTGTGTTTTTTTTAAGGAAAATGGAAAATTTTGGAAAATCTGACCACACCATTGGAAAGCTGAGAAAAAAATACATCGAAATAGTTTATTGGATATTTTTTATATATTTTTTTTCATACCGCAAACGAGAGTTGAAAACAACAGTATTAAGCGCTCGCGCGCCGCGCTAGGAGAGTTGACGTGATTCGCCCCATATACGTATATTATAGTGTACATATAATATATGTATATGTATATTATAGTATCAGCGCACCTTGACTTTGACTAATGACTTTTTACCTTTAAGTAAGGAAGATATTTAATATTTCAACAGGTAAAAACAAAAAGTCGAAGCGGTACCGCATATGCTCTAAACGCACACTCCGAGGCGCGGCGGCAAAATTGAAAATTGAAGCTGTTACAATTTTTTTCTTACCATACGACCAATTGGATATTGTTTTTGTGACCCTAAAGTATTGTTTAAGCAAGAAAAACGATTCTTTTTAAAGCCGAGAGTGGTGTTACCCCTTAAAGTAAAATATACCAAAATTTTCAAAAATCGCATGCCAGCACGGGGCAACAGTATGACAACTCAAAATTTTAGTATTTATATAAACTTATACATAGTTTTTAAGTTTCTTTGCGCACATACGGCTATAATGACTTTTATATGTTCAAAAACGTATTTATATTTACAAATGTGGTTCCCTTTTTAAGTCGCAATGATTTTCCATGAGCTTGAATTGCATTTAAAGTGAAATATATCAAAATTTTTAAAAATAGCTTGTTAGCGGGCAATAGTACGACGGCTCAAAATTTTTATAATTAAAGAGATCTAAACTAAGCTATTACATTCTCTTTTGTTTTTGAGGCCATCTTTTCTGTCGGTCATTCAGAATACGCATCAACATAGGTTTGTTGGATAAAAAATGTGTTATTGCGTCATGCATAAAACGAGCGTCTTTAGGAGTGACAGAAAGAATTAAACGATAAACCCTATTTTTTTTTACTGTAGGGCAATAAACAGGGAATAATAAAAGTAGTTTATATAATCTTCATGGGGTTGAAAACATATTTATATTGTCAAAGAAGTTTATTTTAACAAAGTAGAATGTTTTTAAAATACTTACAATTTCGTTTATAGTTGAAAAAATCCATATTTTCAAAAATCGCATGTCAGCGTGGGGCAACTCAAACTAAATTATTACATTTCCTTTTGATTTTGCGGGCATAATGCGCGTTGATGGCTTAGAATATGCATAAACAACGGTTCTTGTACTAAAAAATTGGGAGGGATCTAAAAAAAGGGGAGTTGGTGCATCCTGCCACCTGCTCGTCGACAAACTGCAATGAATCGACACCTACTTGGTCAACAGCAGGTCCTGCTAAAAGCCATTACGGGATCCACCCCCCATAATTAACTATGTAGAATAAAATCAAATACCCGAGGTTTTCCAGAGAACGTATCTCTCCTCGATGACTAAACGATCTTGTAACTCTGACTTAGCATCATTGTAACTCTGACTTAGCATCATTGTAACTCTGACTTAGCATCATTGTAACTCTGACTTAGCATCATTGTAACTCTGACTTAGCATCATTGTATCGCTGATTTAGCGTCATTGTAATTCTGATTTAAGACAATTTGTAAGTCAATTACATTAGAGTTTTGTAAAGACTGTTTGTAACTTCTAACTCAAGTAAATAAATTATTATCTATCAATCTACATCGTCGCCACTTTATTCGAAATTCCCGCGATCACTATAGCCTCCGGCATCCAGCAGCAGTCCGAGAAGACAAGCAAAGAACGGGTCACGCTCCGCCAAGCGCCACCGCTCACGGGGAACGAGTTGACCAGAAGGGATAATACAAAGGTAAGCAGCAGAGATCTGTTACTACCTTCTCGATGTCTCTACCTGCTGTTTGTTGTAAATGTCGCTACACGTTTAAACTGTTCCCCGCCCATCCTAGGTAGAGTGGTCCCTCGACCGATAAGTACCTTAGTAGGGCCGATTATTACTCGTCATTAACTCTGTGCAATTATCCGGACGTGACAGACTTGGGGGACCCTCATTAAAAGGATTAGATTGAAAATAGACGCGTAGAATAATACTGAACAAATATGACTGACATACAAAACGACGAAGTAGCGGGAATTTTATTAAAGACGGCGGTAGAAATTGATCAAACAATTTTCAACAATATACCGAATTCGTCGTTACAAGAATAATTGCAATTTTTTAAAAATAGATTCATAAGGGGTGGTAGATCTTTCAACAAAAGCAAATAAAATATAAAAGTAAATATAGAATTGTTAAGAGATTACTCGAGCGAGAGCGAAATAGAGGATGTATGTAACGAGTTGGTTTTTGTGAATATTTTGGGGGATTGAAAACGGTCGTTTTACAGCCTCGGGGGACAAAATTCCAAATTTGACATTTAAAGAAAACATTGCGAACGATCATACGCAATATAATTCTGTATTGGAAAACGTATATTCTATATTAGAAAACGTCGACGGAAACCAGACTAAACCAGTATTCACACCGCGAAGTACAATAATGAATACATTTAGAGAAAATTGCCGCCGAGATAGACATATTTTCGGAGCTTCAACACCAAATTTTTGAATAATGAACTCGACACTCGGGCAGGTTAGGCCTTTATCAATCAAAGACGCGTTAGAACTCATACCGAAATATAATGGGTCAAACAGCTCTTTAACGGCATTCGTAGCGTATAGAGAAGCAGAAAATATCTTGCCTCCAGCGGCTGAAACAGACCTCGCGAAACTTATAAAAATGAGACGGTTTGGAGAAGCAGACAAAGCCGCGTCAAAAAAGACTTTCCACGCTATTGATGAAATCGGTCAATTTTAGATGTAATATTCGGGTCCATGAAAACATACTATCAATTTCACAGGGAATTAGCTAATTTAAAACAAGAACGAAGCGAAAACGTGATCCAATTTTCAAATAGAGTCCGCGCGGTTGAACAAGAAATAATAACAGCCGCGAAACGGGAGAAGCGAATTATCGCAGAATTCTATTTTTGCCTAGAGTAGGATTTGGTGAAATTCTTGTTACGGGGACTTCGTTGGGCTATCAAAGCGCGAATAGGTGTGGTTCACGATTTGGAGGATGCGATGTCAAATCAATCGATATAGAGAGAGAATTCGCATGTTATGAACAAGAAGAAGTATCGAGTACTATGAAAATAATCGCGGAAAGCAAGCAGAAAGAGGAGGAGGTAGCTAGCATAAAATGTATTGATAGTAATTTGGTAGAAACGTACCAGATATGCAATAGAAGGGGGCATAAGGCACTTATGTGTTGGCATGTCCAGCAAGCGACGGGCAGATAAGACACGCGTGCTAGGCGGCAGACATGAGGACGCATAGGCGGAGCCACCCGCAGAAGGTCGTAATACACGGCCGATACAATGGCAGCAGCGAACGCCATATAGGACTGATAAGCCGCCCGAAAATCAATACCTACAGAAACAAAAGGCTACATTTGTAAATACAAATACAAAGCCAATTATCCGTAGGTATTGTAAAAGTAAGGGACATTCAATCGAAGAATGTAGAAAAAGAAAATATAGAAATGGTAACGAAACCCAACAGGGAAATGCACAGGATCTCCAGCAGCATCACGCGAGGTAGGAGACCCAGTGCAATTCGCGTCCGCCGGCACAATGCGAACAGCAAAATACTCAATAAGGGAAGTACACTTGAATACAAACGGTATCTCGCCTATTATCACTCTCAATAACCCGTTGACTTGTAAAGATATCAATACAATTTTAGATTCAAGTGCGGGACTCAATTTATTAAAAGCAAGCAACTGTCAAAATAAAAATTTGATCGATACTAATGAAATCTTAATATTAAAGGTAATAACGAAAGAAGTAATTTATACTACAGGCAAAACAACGCTCTACTTTCCACATTTCAAGGTACAATTTCATTTAGTCGATGATGATTTTTCAATTAAGGAAGACGATTTATTCGGAAGCGATTTTTTTTATGAACTCGGTGCGAATATTGACTATAAAAATAGCAGACTAGTAGTGGGTGAGCACGAAATCTCATTTGTAAAACTATAAGGAGTCGAGACCCCTGTAAAAAATTTAGTTCAGCAAAATCTAGCAATAAAAGTGCCCGGTAAATGGGAAACACCTGAGCAAAGAGGCCCATCAGCAGCCGACGGAACAGAGAGAGAGTCAGAAAAGCACAAATTCTGTCAGTTAACCATACCTAACACTTAACGTACGATCTTAATGAAACTCATAAAAAACTGAACAAAAACTCTCAGTAGAGATACAAACACAATCAGTAAGCGTAGCTAAAACTGATCGAATCGAGAATTTAGAATGGCAATTAATTTTTAATAAATTACGGACCGTATTCACAAAAAATAATATTAAATTAATAATGTGTTTAGGATTAATAAATTATCCCTTACAGGAGGATTAGAATAAAATAATGAAGGAAGTGCACTGCTCTATAAAAGGAGGTTATAGAAGGGTAACAAAAACCTATAAACGAATTAAGCATTTTTTTTATTGGGAAAATCTCAAGCAGGACGTGCAAAACTTCATTCACGTATGTTTAGATTGTTAGCTAAAAAAATTAGCTGTAGTAAGAACGCGATTGCCTATGGTATTTACCGATTCGCCAGTAACTTACATGGAAAAATTAGCTATGGATATAGTGGGACTACTGCTGGCAACATCGCGCGGGAATGAGTATGTATTAACTTTTTAAGACTTGCTATCAAAACTCGGGATTGCCGAGCCGCTAGTAACTACGTCCGCAATATCAGTAGCAAATGCGTTAATAAAAAATGTAATCTGCGTATTTCGGGCGCCGCGAGTGATACTCACAGACCAAGGGATATATTTTCTTAGTAAACTAATGAAAAGGGTAGCAAGACCACTTCGCATTAAGCAGGTAAAACCGATGGCGTACCACCCGCAGTCGAATGGCTCTGTAGAACGATCTCACACTAGTCTATGAGGTACATAACATTTTTTGTTCAGAGTAATAAAACAGACTTGGACAATTGATCTAGCGATCTTCAATTTCAACATATTGGTTTCCGAAACTACGCTGCACACCCCGTACGAGATAGTGTTCGGAAAGATGACGCACACACCCATGAGTGGGGATCTGTAAGCAGACGATTTACTGCCGACTTTCGAGGGTTATATGACGGAGCTAGTAACGCGTTTAAATAGCATTCAAATGGCCGCACGAGAAAACCTGATCAGGGCAAAGGAGCGCTCGAAGCAATATTACGATCGCAAAGTAAACGAGAAAACATAAAAAATAGGAGACTCAGTATGTTTAGAAAAGGGACCAAAAACCCCATAAGTTCGGAGACGAATATACGGGACCCCACACGCTGCTCGTCATCGAGAATGGGAACGTAAAAGTTCAGCTTGGTAAAGATGAGTCTAAAGTAGTGCACGCTAATCGCTTACGCATGTCTTATATTGATCCCGACGAAATCCCGATTGATTAAATGTCACACGCAGTTGTGGTTACTCAATTAAACATAATGCTCAAACTTTCCTATTAACAGAGGCAAGAATGTAAGACATCAAATAGTTTTTTTTTATGCATACGCCTTCATAGTATGCAATTATATAATATATATTCGCAAATTCGTGCGTCCCGCGTAATTTTAATATGCTTTTGTTGTATGTTTTGGCTGAGCGATTAATTTTATTTTTATTTTTTTCTTAAATGCTACAGTATCTACACCGGCCGTCACAATATATATATATATATATATATATATATATATATATATATATATATATATATATATATATATATATATATATATATATATTGTGACGGCTGGCGTAGATAATGTAGCATTTAAGAAAAAATAAAAATAAAATTAATCGCTCAGCCTAAACATACAACAAAAGCATATTGAAATTACGCGGGACGCACGAATATGCGAAAAGTCTGGCGGTGCGTGCAGAAACGCGCGAATCTTAAGCAGAGTAGAGGGGAGAGAAGAAGGAGAGAGTCGTGGAAACGAATATATATATATATATATATATATATATATATATATATATATATATATATATATATATATATATATATATATGGGACATTCTTAGTCAAAAAAACCACCCTCTCTTTCCAAAAATCAGAGGCTCAACAAAATTGGTGTCCGGGCTTAAAATTTAGCTTAATATATCTACATTCCATTACTGAGTGGCCTTTTTGAAAAATTCAACATGGTGGGCTGGCGCAGCTCTAACAATACACCGATATCACCACGGAATATCAGTTAAATGTTCTTAAAACTTGAAGGGGCAAAGACAATATTAGAAAAAGCTTATTCGCATGTATTTTTTCCCGCTGAACACGAATCCACCGTTAGTTTTGGTCTATTGGGCTACCTTTCGTCCATAACCTCAAAAAGCAGTCAAATAATGCAGTTTTACGTGGCTGAGACTCGAAATAGTGGTAAAAAAATTAGGGACAAAGATTATTCGCATGTATTTTTTTCCACTGAATACGAATCCACCGTTAGTTTTGGTCTCTGAGTCCACGTTTCGTCCATAACCTCAAAGAACAGTAAAAAATGCAGTTAAGTGGCTGACACTGGAAATAGTGTACTAAAAAAGCTCATCATCATTCTTCGTTGGTTTTTAACAGAGGAATACAATGCTGTTCTCAGTTTTAACCTTGACTCAAAAGCTCATTTTCAAGGTCATTTCAAGGACAACTGTTCAAAGACAAGGTCAAATTGTTTAAATTTGACACTATTTTAGCTATTATTTCGACAGGAATGTCATGTATATGATGGTATTGCGTCCTTCTACAGGAAGCTTTGTAATTGTAAAACTTTCGATTTCATAAAAAAGGCGTTATAATCATGTTTTGAGGTTATGGAGTCTGAATCCCGTGTTTTTAGAAAATGTTTGTGTGGGCATATGTGTTTTTAATTTTGCAGTTAGATGTAGGGGCTACTTTTCGAAAAATAAATTGAACACAAAAATCAATATTTAATTAAATACTATGTTCCCAATCGTATTTGTTTAATTGCACCTTTTTCGAAATAGAATGATATGTTCTTTTCCTAGATTTTATTAGTTTGGATATAATCAGATTTTTTTCTCATCATAACCAACATTGAATATATCTTGCAGCATAAATAGCAGCAAAAATTGTACGTTAAAAGAAAATATGTATATTCCTCTATCGTTTTATGCTTTCATTTTTTCAAATAATCTTCCGTGGATAGTTAAACGACATTCTTTTGTAGTGCATAACTCCCTCTTGAAGTGATTGTTTCTTCAACAGTCATTCTAAGCATATTTTTTATAACAGTTTTCTTTATAATAATAGATAATTGGGAATACTGTACATTGCTGATTGTTGAAGTGAAATTCTTGCGAAGCATCTTGAACTACATATGAATAATTCTCAGAAAAATCGAACATAACAAGTACTTCTCCTTTATTTAAATTCTGTTTTGTTGACGTAATAAATTGAGACTGCTGTTTCGCTATGAATGAATGCGGTTTAAGAGACTGTAGCTTGTCACAAAATTCATTTACAAAGTCAAAAACTTCACTCGTAACTGTTTTCAAAGTCGGCCTATAAGTTGCTGTCCATACACTATATTGTACCTGATCGATAAAGGCACTATTTAAAATTTCAAGTAATGAGGTGAAAAAAAATGAAATATCTGGACATTTATGACATTGATCTAGGTAGCAATCGAGCGTAGGTGTCTTGCACACAATTGATTTCAAACAATCGTGATAATCACGAATTGGATTTTCAGTTTCTTTTGATAAGCTGTTACTTTTAATTGCATCAAAAATCAATTTACAGTTCTGATGAATCGTACATACACATACTGAGTGAGTTCCTCTTGCTCCAGCCAAAATACAATGTTGCGGTCGGAGTTTTGCAAAAACACTGAAACTAACTGGATGATCTGAGTAAGTCTTTTTGAACAATGTATGCAGCTCTTTGAGATCCATTAACAATAACCGTTTTTGCACTTTAATACGCTCACCATCAACTTTAACTGAACACGTGTCTTTGCCTCCTGGCATCATTCTATCAACAGTATCGTCATTATAGAAATCATTAATTAATGTAATTGTAGCATTTGGTATAGTTTTACCAGATCTTGCTGTAACATCGGCCAGAACACAACTTGCTAATCGTAATTCTTTAGCTTTTTTAGCTAAAGTTCGGGAAGTATCAAACTCTTTTGAAATTCGTCTTATACTCCAAGATTTTGGCGCAATAGTGAGGATTATGAGCTTCATGGGATCATTACCTTCCGAACTTGTGAATTTATCTTTGAATCCTTGTAGAAGTTCTTCCAATTCAAGTAACCTGGTAGATGAAGCATCTTTTTCAGTAGTTAAGGAAGTATTTGGACACTCAGTACCTTGGTCTGCCGAGGTATCAGCACATTCCATACTACTGATATCATTGGAATCGTCTATATTCATACAGCTATCAGATCGATTCAATGAACGTTTTAATCTACAATCATTACATACCATGGCAGTTAATGGTAAATTAGTCTTCTCCTGCAGTAATGCTTTTGATATTGTTCTTAAATTTGAACCCTTATGATTAGGTACGCCTTCATCGTTATAAGGATTGATGCACCTATCTGTACGGATTTTTTTTTGACATGATGTTAAAACTGCCCTTAAAAGGACTATTGTGCAAGACCGGGAAGGAACTTCCTTGAACTGTTCTTAAAAGGACTGTTGAAAAGTTGATTACTACAAATGATTCGAGAGCTTGACAACTATCCTGAAAAGGACTGTTGCGCAAGTCTGTACCCACCTGGAAGAAATTTCCTTCAACTATCCTTACAAGGACCGTCGAAGAAACAATGAGTTCGCTAATGTAAGAGCTCACTAACTATCCTGAAAAGGACTGTTACGCAAGCAGTTACGCAACGAGAAGAAATTTCCTTCAACTATCCTTACAAGGACCGTTGAAGAAACAATGAGTTCGCTAATGTAAGAGCTCGCTAACTATCCTGAAAAGGACTGTTACGCAAGCAGTTACGCAACGAGAAGAAATTTCCTTGAACTATCTTTAGAAGGACCGTTGAAGAAACAATGAGTTCGCTAATGTAAGAGCTCGCTATAACTATACTGGAAAGGACTGTTACGCAAGCAGTTACGCAACGAGAAGAAATTTCCTTCAACTATCCTTAGAAGGACTGTTGAAGAAACAATGAGTTGGCTAATGTAAGAGCTAGCTATAAATATCCTGGAAAGGACTGTTACGCAAGCAGTTACGCAAGGAGAAGAAATTACCTTCAACTATCCTTACAAGGACCGTTGAAGAAACAATGAGTTCGCTAATGTAAGAGCTCGCTATAACTATCCTGGAAAGGACTGTTACGCAAGCAGATACGCAACGAGAAGAAATTTCCTTCAACTATGCTTAGAATGACTGTTGAAGAAACAATGACTTCAAGGAGGAGTTACGCACTACAAAAAAATGTCGTTTAACTATCCTCGGAAGATTATTTGAAAAAATGAAAGCATAAAACGATAGAGAAAAGTACATATTTTCTTTTAACGTACAATATTTTATGCTGTAAGATATATTCGATGTTGGTTATGATGAGAAAAAAAAATCTAATTATATCCAAACTAATGAAATCTAGGAAAAGAACATCTCATTCTATTTCGAAAAAGGTGCAATTCAACAAATACGATTGGGAACATAGTATTTAATTAAATATTGATTTTTGTGTTCAATTTATTTTTCGAAAAGTAGCCCCTACACCTGACTGCAAAATTAAAAGCACATAGGCCCACACAAACATTTTCTAAAAACACGGGATTCGGACTCCATAACCTCAAAACATGATTATAACGCCTTTTTTATGAAATCGAAAGTTTTACAATTACAAAGCTTCCTGTAGAAGGACGCAATACCGTCATATACATGACATTCCTGTCGAAATAATAGCTAAAATAGTGTCAAATTTAAATAATTTGACCTTGCCTTTGAACAGTTGTCCTTGAAATGACCTTGAAAATGAGCTTTTGAGTCAAGGTTAAAACTGAGAACAGCATTGTATTCCTCTGTTAAAAACCAACGAAGAATGATGATGAACTTTTTTAGTACACTATTTCCAGTCTCAGCCACTTAACTGCATTTTTTACTGTTCTTTGAGGTTATGGACGAAAGGTGGCCCCATAGACCAAAACTAACGGTGGATGCGTATTCAGCGGGAAAAAAAATGCGAATAAGCTTTGTCCCTAATTTTTTTACCACTATTTCGAGTCTCAGCCACGTAAAACTGCATTATTTGAGTGTTCTTTGATGTTATGGAGGAAAGGTGGACCTAGAGACCAAAACTAACGGTGGATTCGTATTCAGCGGAAAAAAATACATGCGAATAAGCTTTGTCCCTAATTTTTTGTCCACTATTTCGAGTCTCAGCCACGTAAACTGCATTTTTTGACTGTTCTTTGAGGTTATGGACGAAAGGTGGACCCATATACCAAAAATAACGATGGATTCGTATTCAGCGGGAAAAAATACATGCAAATAACCTTTTTACTAATTTTTTCTTTGCCCCTGCAAGTTTTATGAACATTTAACTGATATTCCGTGGTGATATCGGTGTATTGTTAGAGCTGCACCAGCCCACCATTTTGAATTTTTCAAAAAGGCCACTCAGTAATGGAAAGTAGATATATTAAGCTAAATTTTAAGCCCGGACACGAATTTTTTTGAGCTTCTGATTTTTGGACAGAGGGGGTGGCTTTTTTGACTACTAATGTCCCATATATATATAGGCCCAACTCCCAGTCACCACCGTCAGGTGGCACTAGCCGCACGCGCTCTATTTCTCCCTCCGAGCGCCGACAGCTGAGTAATGAGCGGAGCGGCAGGCCAGTGAGTCTCGAGCCCTCCAAGCAAGCGGACGCATCTCTATTATCAACCAGCTGTATCTTGCGACGCTTAAAATAAAATTGAAGTACCACATTATCTTTGGTGATCTTGGATTGTCTACGGCAGCCGTCCACAAGTTAGCGATAGACTCGTGTTCAGGTATATGAGCGAACATTGCAACGACGCGCGAGTAGGCGCTTCCCGCCATTTTCGGCGGTGCGCGTCCTTTCCTCTCTGAGGCTCGCTTTCGTCCGACGTGCGTGGAAGAGACGCCGCCGAGGTCCACCCGCCGCGGGGCTATCGGTGATCGGTCTCGGCGTTCCGCGATGACAGGCGCGCGTCCAGGCGTTGCTGCGCGATCATTGCGACGATGCGCGGGTCGGTGCTTCCCGCCATTTTCATTTGTGCGCGTCCTGTGTCTTTCTGACGTGGTGCATCCCCTTGCGCTGTGTGGGCTTCCGCGGCCGCCGTGTTGCCGTCTGCTCGTCTCTGTCCATCTTCCTCTCTCTCTCTCTGCCTTTTGAGTTGAGAAGTCGCTTCTAATAGTGCTCCGTCTTTAAACTGTATTAAGTTTTATTTCAAACACGGCATAAACACATAAATCGGTCACGTGAATGCTTACTTTGCTGGCTTTCATTTCGTGTGTTCGAAGGCATCAATATCTTTGTCATACTCAAAGATTATCCATTCTTTAACACAAGAAATTTGAGGTTTGTCTATTTATCAGGCTGTTAGTCGGCTTGCCTCTGTACTTTTCTGCGCACGCGCAAGGACTGGTCTTCACATACATTTGACTGCTGCGCCTTAGGTTTCGTTTTGTTTTCAACCGGTCTCTAACATGTCTGCTCGGCTTCAAAAATGTGGTTTCTGCTCTTCCTACGTAACTCGTGGCGATCTGGAAGCATCCCAGTGCAACAAATGTGCAGTTCTTTATCACAGAAACTGTGTACGCGAAGTGTGGTTTAACGGAGATGGCTCTCTGACGTGTTGTGCTGATAGCCGAAAGCGTATAGCAGACACTTGTCTTTCGTCAAGCAAACTATCTGCTACTAATTCTGACGGTACGGACGACCTCAGAAATCTCCGCCTAAACAAGTGCACAAACGCCCCGGCACTTTTGGATTCGCTCTTGGCTAATAATAATGCGAATCCGCATCGCTCTATGCAGCATCATTTGTCGCTATCAGCTGGTAATATAGCAGCCGGTGTCTCCTCAGTAGAGCATACAGACACAACAATAACAACACACAGCTACGCGGCCGGCGGCTCTCATGCCTATCCTACCTACACACTAGCAGACGCACTCACCAACGCCTCTCCCCTCTCCACCGCAGCTGGACTCGACAACACTACGGCTGCCGCAGGGACGTCTTCATATCTACCTCCGTCTCTATCTCCATCTCTCTCTCGCTCCACGCCGTTCGCAATACCAAATGGAGAACAGTATGTTCCCCCACTGTTACTACAGCAACAGTCGACTGCCGCTAGCTCTACCACGAATTTGCCTGCGCTTGGATTACCGGCTTACTCTACAGCGACTGCATCGAGTGCCAAACAAATCGAAAAATCCGAGAATGCTGATGATATGCTAAATATGATGAAGCAACTTATGCTGCATTAAAAGAAACGCAACAAAAACAGTTCGAGTAATTTTGCACCAGACAAGAAAACCTAATTGAAGAAAGGCTACATGACTTGACTGCGATTAACACAAGACTCGAAGACCATCAATCACAGATACAAAAATGTGTCCAAACAGCTGAGTCGCAAAATGCACAACTCCAAAAGTTGAACCAGAAAGTTGAAGCACTTGGCAACAGATCTTCACTGGGTAATACCACTGCAACCCCAGCGCCTGCAGCTACTTTTGATTCTGCGGAACTTATCATCTCCGGTATCCCACTTGACATTTTGCTGATCCCGCACCAGATTGCCATAAAGGTTCTGGGAGCCTTGAATTTGCCCAATCTTGTTGGGGATATTTTGTCAGCGGAGGATTTTCCGCGGACTTCGGCCACATCATCGGACACTCGACAACAACCAGCTCCTGTTTTTCGGTCTCAAGAGTCCAATACGCACCCGCATAATGGTAATTCATTATCATCACGTTCCAGAAATTTTCGTAGCGTAGTAGTGAAATTTAAATCTGCTCATATTCGTGACCACGCAGTTTTCACGCGGCTTAATTTAAAATCATTCACAGCAGCAATGGTGTTTGGTTCCACCTCGTTGATATTTCTGCGAACTTTGTACCCTAGGCATGTATATAATCTTTAAATAAAAGCCAGATCGCAATCTAGTAAACTAGGGTACAAACGACCCAGAGTTATCAACTTGGTGGTACACATGTGCAAATATAATGCATCTCCTCTTAATCCGATCAATAGTGATTATGACTTACTAGCTTGCCAGCCGATAACAGAAGCTAGCAAACGGGCCCCTCAGGTCTCAAATAATTTGTCCGGCGATCTTATTGAGATGTCTGATCTGGCAGGTGCTAATGTCTCACCGCATTTTTCGGCAGATGCCAACGCGAGCGACAATTCTTAGAATTAAGATCGGTTAATACGAATACGGTACACTCCCCACCACCTGTCCTCCTCGGTTGTGTCGAAATCATGCATGCTAACGTCAATGGTCTTACAACCCATTTCGAGGAAGTAGAAGTATATTTTGACCTTCACCCCAAACATATAGTAGGCATCACAGAATCAAAACTGTCTAGTGAGGACAAAGACTTATCTGTGGCCATTGACGGGTATGCCCTGATTCGGCACGACCGCGTAAAACGTGCAGGTGGAGGAATCGCTATATACATTAACAATAACTTTAAGTTTAAGACTCTTGCGACGTCCGATGTCCGTGATGACAGCGTCCCTGAGTATTTTATAATGGAAATCACCCATGATTGCAAATCACTCTTATTTTCAGTAGTTTATAGGCCATCAAAAACAGCAATGCCGCACGAATTTTTTCACAAACTCTCAGCTTTTTTCACACGTTACTACAGTATAGTTGTCACGGATGATTTCTATGTGAACATGTTATCTACTGCGTCATACGAAGTCAAATACATGTATGACATCATTCGATCGAATGCTCTCTACCTTGTTCCTTCTGGGCCAACTCACCATACGATCAACGCACTACGTCTTCAATCTCACACATGGCTCGACCTATTTATTGTACATTCGCCTTCAGCGGTTATAAGATATAGCAAATCAGATGCTCCATTTACCTATGGGCACGACAGTATAGAATTGACTATACCTTTTACTATTATGCGCAATATTTCTCGTCCAATGAAAACTCGTGATCTACGTGGTCTCAACAGAGCTCAGTATCTCGCTGATTTATCCAATAATTTGAATGATGGTAAACAACACAATAATATTAATCAATTAATCACTCGATTTAAGAATGCTGTCACTTGCTCCCTTAATAAATTTGCACCTTTTCGTTCCGTTAATATATGTAATCGCCGAAAACCATGGGTCTCATCTGACATCCGCTCCGCCATGAAAGAACGCGATAGAGCTTATGAGAGAGCACGTGACAGGGGACAGCAACTTACTGAATATCGAGCTCTGCGTGCAAGGGTCCTACAAATGCTTCGAAATTCAAAAAACACTTATTATGCTAATGAAATAACCAGAGCACATCGCTCAAATCGTCTATGGAGTTCTCTCAACAGGCTAGGCATAACATCCTCTCGATCAACCTCGCCTTTTTCGCTCTTTTCACACAATGATATCAATAATCATTTTGCATTGGTCGCCAACGCATCTAGATCATCTCCTGCACTTCCACTACCACCCCTCCCCTCAGCTCCGTCTCATATACATTTACTAACTTTCTCTAACATCACCCCCAGTGATATCTCTGAAGCACTTGCCTCAGCCAAGTCCAAGACTTACGGGCTTGATGCAATCACAATTAAACATCTTTCACTATCATGTCCCACCATTCTCAAAACACTCACCACAATTTTCAATTTATCAGTCACCAATGCATCTTATCCAGCGCTTTGGAAACAGACTCTTATTACTCCTATTCCCAAAGTACCAGCTCCATCCGACATATCTGAGCTACGACCCATTGCTAGGTTGTCTGAGTGCTCTAAGTTGTTAGAGAAGATTCTATCACAGCAACTTCTGTGTCACATTGAGAAACAGAACCTTTTCATCCCACGGCAAGCTGGCTTTAGAGCAGGTCACAGTACTCAAACTGCTCTGCTCGGCGTTCTTGATGACATAAGATTTGAAATGGATAGCTCTGGTTTCACAATCTTAGTCTTATTTGATTTTTCCAAGGCGTTTGATACGATTCCCCATCACATATTAATTCATAAACTTCGATCATTTAGAATCAGTGATCACTCCATACAGTGGTTCATTTCTTACCTTGCTGATAGATGCCAGGCTGTTATTGATGAAGGTGGCCGCATATCGGACTGGTTTGATACTTGGGCTGGCGTTCCCCAGGGCTCCGTCCTAGGCCAACTATTGTTCGCCACCTTCATCAATGATCTCCCCATGGTACTGAAATTCACCAGACATATGATCTACGCTGATGACACTCAAATTTACAGAAGCTGCAAACGCCATGATCTCATTGACACCATTAACAAGGTATCTGAGGATTGTGCTGCGATTGCCAAATGGGCCTCTTGCAATGGACTCACTCTAAATCTGTCCAAAACCAAAGCAATGCTCTTTGGTAGCACATTAAACATCTCATTGATCGATTTAGAACTCTTACCTAAGGTTACAGTCAATGGCACTCCCATCTCTTTTGTCAATGAAGTCAAAAATTTGGGTATCTGGTTAACTCCTGATCTTAATTGGGGAAAGCAAGTGTCACACATCTGTCTGCAAGTGTTCTGCACCCTCAGACAGCTACGCCTTCATCAACGTGTTCTTTCATTTGGTGTCCGTAAATCACTTGTGCACTCACTTATCCTCCCTCACTTTGATTATGCCTGCCTTGTCTACCATGACCTAACTGGTGAACAGAACCTGAAGCTTCAGCGGGCGCAGAATGCATGCACCCGCTTTGTTTTTGGTACCATTCCCTGGATGGCTCATGTTACCCCCTATCGCAAACGACTAGGGTGGCTCACGGTGAAGGCCCGAAGAGAGTACTTCATGGGTGCGCTGACGTTTACTGTACTTAAGACTGGTTGTCCAGATTATTTGAAGTCTAACTTCATACTCACGGCAGATAGTGATGTGCGTAGATCAGCTCGACTCCGTACTGAACCCCTCTTCATCCGTAACTTCAAAACTTCCTTATATGCCAATTCCTTCGTAATAGCCGCCTCATATTTTTGGAACAGCCTACCAGAACACAATACCTCCCTGCCTCCCAAAACTACCTCTCTCCAAAGCATCAAATCCTTATGACTAAGTTACCTCAACAGTTGTGATGTTCAGTCTGATCTCGCACACAAGTAAACTCAAAAATTCTAAATACAAAAGGTTCCTAGTAGCTTTAATGCTACGTACATATTACTGCTTTAATTTTAATTTTAATTTTAATCTTAATTTTACTTACATATCTCTATATGTTTATATTGTTATTGCGTCATATTTTGCGGCCAAAGAGCCGTTCAGATCAGATTACTTTATGTCTTATTATATTTATATTTTTTATTTATATTTTATTTTTTACAGCGAATATTGTTCGAACCTGTACATACTATTTTTAAACACTATTACTGCGAGCGTACCGATCACGTTACGTATTATATTATTATATTACTACATATTGTATATTCCTAATGTACATATTGTTCCTTATGTGAGCCAACCTGGGCACGGTCTCTGACCTCAGATCATTCTCGCATCTCACGTGATGAACTCGTCGCCTTGAGGACGTCCCACTGCTTGGGGGACTGAATCAGTCGGCTCAACCCTTACGACTAGGCACACCGCCACAGCGGCCTGACGTGCCTGAACACAGGTTCGGCTTCGGTCTCGCCTCCCACGGCACTCGAAGGATCGATCATGCAACGGTCTAATCTCTTCTTAATGTTGCAGGATGGACATCGCGGCGGCTCAGAGGGCGCTACGTGGCGTGGTGACCGGCACAACTCAGACAATCAGGACCGCCCCTCAGGTTGAGTAGACCGAGGGTCTCGTCCAAAGCCGCCTCGAGCAGCTTGAAAGTTACTGGAGCGACTACCAGGCCAACCACGTGATACTGCTGTAACGCGACGGTACGGCCGACAACGCAAACAATGAACGAGAAGAACACTACATCGTGGAAGCCGACTATCTCACAGCACGAGGTCAACTCTACGACGTCCGAGCTCGTCTCAACCCGGGCCAGGGATCGGGCGTCAACGCTCAACCGACGTCCTCCCATGGTCACAGCCGGCTTCCGCGGATTACTCTGCCCCGGTTCTCCGGGAATAGGGAAGACTGGGAATCATTCAAGGACATGTTCCGCTCTCGCGTCCACGCGGATGCTACCTTGGGGAACGTTGATAAATACTACTACCTCAAGACGCACATCGACGGGGAGGCCAAACTCGCTTTGGACACTCTTCAAGTAACCGGCGACAACTACTCTATCGCTTGGGCCATCCTCGAGTCTCGATATCAAACGCATTCGTCCTCTCAGAGAAGAGTCGGCTACGGGTCTGCAATCCCTTGTGGATACCCTTGAGCGGCACAGAACCCAGCTACAGTTTCTTGACCGACCCGTCGAACATTGGGACGATTGGTTCTTGTCCTTCACGACAGACGCCAGGGAGGAGGAATTGGAGGAAAATGACAACGCGGCTGGTATCCACCAAACGAGCCACCCAACCTTCGATCAGCTATCCAGATTCCTGCAGAAAAGATGCAGGACGCTCAAGTCGCTCGTTCCGGAACGCACAACCAAATCGATGTGCGGACCGCCATCGAAGTCGAGTGACTCTGCACTCCCACCGCAACGCTTCAAGGTCGCGGCTGCTACCAATGCCCAACGAGCCATCTGCAGCACATGCCGCGGTCCTCATTACACCGGACATTGTGATGATTTCAAGGGTATGACACCGGGAGAGCGCCGGGATCTCGTCACCCGAGAAGGATTGTGCTACAATTGACTTCAGAAACATCACTCGGCTCGGAATTGCCCATCCACAGGAACTTGCAGGGATTGCGGTGAGCACTACCATACCCTCCTGGATTCCGACTAAATCCCGACGAGTAGCAAACTCAACATCAGCATGACCCACTCTACTGCCGACCGCCCGGATATGCCTGGGTGACCAGAATGGGCGGCGAGTCGAAGTCCGAGCACTCTTGGATCCCTGCTCCGAAGTCACCCTCATCGCACTCCAGTTGGTGCCAAAGTTTGGCGCTGTGCTGGAACGGATCAAAGTCGGAGTCGCAGGCGTCAACGGACGACCCATGGACTTCGCTCGAGCCTGGTCTCATCTTCATTTATACAATGACAAGCTTCGCGGACCTCTCCGATTCGAAGCCTACGGCCTGCGAGACCTCCGTCTTTCCACCCCCTCTAGTCGGGTAGACCACAGCCTCCGAGAATTGTTCAACGGCATCAAGTTGGCAGATCCGGCGTTCTGCATCCCCGGTCGGGTCGACGCGGTATTAGGAGCTAATGTCTACCACCAACTGATGTTGTCTAGCACCATTCACCGAGGCTCGTTTCTTGCTCAACAGACCATATTCGGTTGGACCATCACCGGGGCACAGCCCAACGATCACACGCCTGAACTCAAAGTGTCCTGCGTCACTACCCCGGTATCCGCGCCCGCGCCATCACAGGAGCAGCTGATGAGTCTGCTGCAAAAATTCTGGGCTGTGGAAGAGGTGCCTCAAATCACCCGACGTTCTCGGCAAGACATCGACTGCGAACGAATTTTCACGACCAAGCACACCCGAGACGCCACCGGTAGGTATGTCGTTCCACTCTTGAAGAAACCTGACGTTCGCTCGAGCCTTGGAGATAGCTTCAAGAACGCGCGCCAGGCCCTCACCTCCGTTCACCATAGAATGCGTCGAGATAGCCGTTTAAAGAGGGAGTACACAAACTTTATGGAAACCTACCTACAGCTAGGCCACATGCGGCCTCTTTATCCAGACGAACTCAACAACGATGAACTAGCCGCACACTACCTCCCTCACCACGCGATCTGGCAGCGCAGCGATGACGGGGATAAGCTCCGGATCGTGTTCAACGCCTCTCGACGAACGAATTCCGGGAAGTGCCTGAACGACGCACTGTTCCCCGGTCCGAAATTCCAAAACCAGCTTGCGGCGGTCATCGCCCGCTGGCGACGACACGAGATCGCGTTCTGCGCGGACATTAGGATGATGTTTCGGCAAATCCTCATCTGTCCTGAGGACATACATCTGCAACGGGTCATTTGGAGTCCTTCAGAGGTCGCTCCTGTCACCCACTACGTCTTGCGAACCGTCACCTATGGAGAGGCCTGCGCGCCCTACTTATCCCTTCGAACCCTCCAGCAGTTATGTGAAGACGAGGGCGCCCCCTACCCCCCCGCTGTGGAGGCTGTCAAGAAGGAATTATACATCGACGATTTTCTGAGTGGCGCCGATGACGTCCAATCCGCGCTGAGCGGCCGAAATCAGCTCATCGGGATGCTCGGGGCGGGCGGCTTCTAATTGAAGAAGTGGGTCACCAACAATTCGAACCTGCTCGAAGACATTCCGGTTGAGGATCGACTCCGTCCCGACTGGATGCACTTCGCCACCGAGGGACCGGTTACCGAAATGAGGCTTGCCCGGAACCCAGTAGGCGACAGTTTCCGCTTCGCCGCTCCGACGTTTGATGATACGGCGCCCGCTACGAAACGTCGAGTCTCACGGGACATCGCTCGACTTTTCGATCCAGTTGGATGGTTGAGCCCAATCATCGTAACCGCCGAAGTCTTTTTGCAGGACCTTTGGCGTCTGAAGGTCGACTAGGACGACGAGCTTCCCGCACCGACATCTCATCGATGGACCACCTTCAAAAGGAACCTCAGCGACCTATCGGGGATCACGCTGCCTCGTTGGATTCAATGTCACTCGTCGAGCGAAGTCCAACTGCATGCGTTCGCTGATGCCAGTCGTCGTGGCCTCGCCGCAGCGGTCTATATCAGGGTCATCCCCTCGATTGGACCTGCACGGATTAGTCTACTCCCGGCCAGAACCAAGCTGACTCCGATCATGGGTTTGGTCCCCAATGCGAAACCCACCCCCAGATCAACCATCCCACGGCTGGAGCTCCGCGCTGCATTGCTCGCTGCTCGCCTGCTCCAGTCCGCGATTGAGAGTCTAGACATCCCCCTCGCCAGCTGCAATGCATGGAGCGACTCGCAGGTGGTCCTCCATTGGCTTCGCACCGACGACCCAATCGGCAATCATCTCGTATGGCCGATATATATGCACTTTAGAAGCTGTTTGGAGATTTTTAGAGTTTCCCATTCATGAACGGTACCCTACAGTTGTACACCTTGCTGTTCACCTACAAAATCATCAACGCGTGTATTTCTCAGAGGTCAATATACAGCAAGTAGCAGAAACTCCACGAAGAACTACTCTTACGGCATTTTTCGACCTATGTCAGTCAGATGAATTTGCACGAACACTATTGTATTACGAAGTTCCACATTACTATACATGGAGTAATAACACATTCTCGAGAAGGCATCGAGGACAAGATGTTGAAGGTTATCCTGGACTAAAACGAGATGCGGCACTGGGTAGAGTTTATACTATTCACCCTAATCAAACTGAATGTTTTCATTTGAGAATGCTATTACATCATGTACAAGGTCCGACTTCTTCTGAGAGCTTGAGGACTATAAATGGAGTTCTCCAGCCCACTTTTAAAGCTGCTTGCCAATTGTTAGGACTATTGGAAAATGATGATCAATGAAAAGATACTTTAACTGACGCTGCAATTTCGCAGACGCCATCCAAATTGAGAGATTTATTTGCTATAATATTAGTCTTCTGTCAGCCTTCTCAACCTTTACTGTTCTGGCAAGAATTTCAAACTCATTTCTGTGAGGATATTCACTACAGGCAGTGTCAAATACAAAACGACTACTCCTTAACATATTCTGATAATATCTTCAATCAAGGTCTCATACAAATTGAAAATAAAGTTGTGAGTCTCTGTGAGAAATATCTGACAGATTTCAGTCTACCTTCACCTGTTCGAGACCAAAATATTTCAAATGATCCACTCGATGATGTATACAGACATACGTATGATGCAAATGAACTGCGGAATTTCGTTGATGCTAACTGGCCAAGGTTAGTACCTGATCAGAGAGTAACATTCGATATTGTTATTAAAAGCGTCAGTGATAACAAGGGTGATATTTTTTTTCTAGATGCACCTGGTGGAACTGGCAAAACTTTCCTGATGAATTTGATTCTGGCTAAGGTTAGATCAACAGGAGGTATGGCCTTAGCAGTGGCATCGTCAGGTATAGCTGCTATTCTTCTCACAGGAAGTAGAACTGCACATTCAACTTTCAAGCTGCCACTAAATGTAACTTGCGAACAAGATTTTGTATGCCACATTCGTAAAAACAGCCGCCTTGGAAAAATCATGCAAGAAACAACTCTCATTGTATGGGATGAGTGCACTATGAGTCACAAAGCTCATATCGAAGCTATTGATCGGACTCTAAAGGACTTGCGATCAAGTGGAAAATTAATGGGAGGTGTAACATTTGTGTTTTCCGGAGATTTTCGGCAGACTCTGCCAGTTATTCCGAAAGGGACAAGAGCGGATATCGTGAGGGCATGTTTGAAATCATCAAGAATATGGAATGATGTTACAACCTTACATTTAAGAACAAACATGAGGGCACATCTTGGTGGTGGTAACTCTGAATTCCCTATTCATATTTTGAAAATTGGGAATGGGGAGATAGCTAATGATGATAAGTATATATCAATTGATGATAAGGTTGGTAAGATTGTCCATACAATAGAAGATATGATTTCTAATGTTTATCCTGAAGAAATTTGATGGTGAAACTGGAGAATATAGGGCGATTGATACAGTGGTAAATACAGAAGATGCTGTCCATTACCCTCAAGAATTTTTTAACTCTCTCACTCCAGCTGGATTCCCGCCATATAACTTGGCATTGAAAGTTGGTGCTCCAATTATGTTGTTGCGAAATCTGAACCCGCCAATACTTTGTAATGGAACTAGATTACAAATAAAAGTCATGCGTAATCATATTATCGAAGTTACTATTCTCACTGGGCCAGCAGCAGGAGAAATAGCTTTTATTCCTCGAATCCCCATGATACCGATGAATTTACCATTTCCATTCAAGCGTTTACAGTTTTCTATAAAGGTATCATTCGCAATAACTATAAATGAATCACAAGGGCAAACTTTTAAATACGTTGGAGTAGATCTGCGTTCAGAATGTTTTTAACACGGTCAATTGTACGTAGCCCTTACGCGCACCGGAAATCCTGATAATCAACTTATTTTAGTTCCAAACAGTAACATAACGAGAAACGTTATCTACCCTGAAATATTTTGAGAATCTGGACCTTTTTGAAGACTACTAGAAATTTCCGGGGTGAAACCGAACCGGGAAATATTCTTACAATATATTATGATTTCTATACACTATTCTCGCGGGCGAAGTCGCGACGGGGGACGCTAGTATATATATATATATATATATATATATATATAGAGAGAGAGAGAGAGAGAGAGAAATAGAGAGAGAGAGATAAAATAGTATTTTATAAATAACTCTTCAAATTATGGATATCTTGAGTTAAAAAGTGATATAGAATCTATTAATATTATCCTACATAAGCCTTCAAAATTTTAGCTTATAAAACTGAACAAATATATACACATCCGCGTTTAATTTTCCTCATCTCTTACGGTAACACTAATTTATTACTCTGTGTTCAGTCTGATGAGCTAAAATTTTGAAGGCTTATGTAGGATAATATTAATAGATCCTATATCACTTTTTAACTCAAGATATCCATTATTTGAAGAGTTATTTATAAAATACGATTTTATCTATCTCTCTCTCTTCCTCTCTCTCTGTCTCTCTCTCTCTCTCTCTCTCTCTCTCTCTCTCTATATATATATATATATATATATATATATATATATATATATATATATATTGTGACGGTCTCAGCCGTTTATAAAAAAGGAAAATGCTTTTATATTAGTGTGAACGCGGTTCGCGTATTAACCCGAGACAAGGGACTGGAAGAAACAGCTCTTAAACAATAATTTCTCTCTTCCTGTTCCCCACTGCGTTCCCGGAGCCGCCTAGTTAGAAGCTCCATAAATGCTGTTTTCAACGTTTTGATTTATTATCTCGGTCCGGCAAGAGCACTAGCTAGCTCTATTGGGAGGCGAGAGGCAAAACCCCGTAAAAAATACGTATGGATTTATTACGGGAAAAACTCCGAAAGGCACAAACTCGAGCGGTGCGCTAAACGCTCTAGAGTGCGCGCTTTCTTAATGGGACTTATCAACGCGTTTACATCCTTAATCGTTGCTTGCAACCTACATAAGAAAAAAAAATCGAAAAAGACATGATATTTACAAAGAGTGTCCTGGAAACCCTTGTATAACGTAATTTCGTAGAGAAATAGTATAATACACGTTAAATGTAAAAATGTCCACCCTCACCCCTTGTTTTAAACCCTTACAAGTGGTTAAGCTTTAATAAAAACTTAATATTGCATAAGAGTATCCGGATAAACTTTTAAAACGTAGTTTCGTAGAAAAAAAGTTTGATATACGTTAAAGACGTAAAAAATTCACCCTCGACTCTTTTATTCAAGCATTATAAGAGGATAAACTTCGAGAAAAAAGACCTGAGCTTTAAAAAGGGCAGCTTCAAAAACTCGAAGTAACCGATTATTTTACATATCATGCAGCCTTGCGAACGTCATGTATCAGCACAACTTACATATAAGATATGTTTAGTACTTACAAAATAAGTAGACACGCATTTTATTTTTATTTTTTTTAATGTATATTTTGTTTATCTATGTGACCAAAACTGTACTATTTATGCACATTATAAAATAGCAAGTCAAAATCGGAGGTTTAAAAAAATTTTTATTTGTTATTTTTTTACATAGCTATGTCTTCGGAAATCTTTCAACAAATTCAATCAAAATATAAAAAAATTAGAAAAAAAATCTGACTTTAAAAAGATAAAAAAATGCACTTTCCTCAAAAAAGCCATCTATTTTTTGGATGAAAATTTTTTGAGTGTTAGGCAATTACATTACCTAAGTTCTGGTGTATACGGGATTTTCCATTTTTTAGTTGTTAATTGTTTATCTTTTTGACAATGTGTACTTCGAGTAATAGGTTGTCATTAAAATAATGTTTTATTTTCATATTTTTTATACTTTTAATATACGTGTTATATATAGGAATTAATATAGGAGTTCTAATGTTTAATATACTTTAGAAGAACTTAATTTTTTGATTTTCTTTTTTTGAACATTCTTCTTTTTATGTACATTCTACTCGTTTAATTTTCTTTTTCTTACTTTTTTACTTATTTCTATTTCAGTCGCTCGATGCTTTCCTGTTCCAGCTCTATAACTTTTAATTTTCTTTTTCTATTTCTGACCTCCAAATGGAAACTTTGAAGCTTTTTTCTACTCATTTGCAATATCATATTCAGGATCTTCTGAATAGACTGAATAGACTTTACGGGTATTTAGATATAAAAAGTCAGTTTTGCGTAATAATATTGAAACAACATTACAATAAAACGGTGTATCTTAGACCAATTTTCAACTTTGAATAATTACAATTTTTTATTTTACTTAATAGGGAAGAAATGGCTTTGTTGTTGCACCTGCTTTGATGGCGCACGACATTATCAAAATTATTTATTTGTTTTTCAAGATGGATATTGGTTTATACATAAGAAATAAGTTTATTATTAATCAGAAAAACCAAACGAACATTCCTGGTGATACGGTGGGCCATCAAAGTCGATGCACTAACAAAGCCTTTTTTCCCCCAAAAACTTAAAAGTAAAAATAATGAATCATTATTTTTATATTTTAAGGCTCAATATTGAAATAATATTGTTAAGGGGGGGGGGAAGTAAGGCTAATTTGTGTAAAAAAGGCAAATTTTTTTTTCACGACTCAGTTAAAATGTATTTATTAAAACCAATGTTACATTATTGTAGTCCGTTTATATAATATTGTGGAATATTTTCATGAAAAAATATTGAAAAATACGGCAATGGCATCAATTGATCGGAAGCGTCTCAGAAAAAAGTTGAATTACGGTGCCCCTCATAACTCGGTGCTGGATCATCTGAAATCAAAAAACCAAAGTTCGTTCGTCGGATAATTGCTTTTCCCAGGTTACGCTGGGAGGGATTTTCGAAATTTCTATTTTTCACTTTGCGGGAACACTTTACATGAAAAAACGCTATTTTTGACAAAAAAAACGGCTAATTTGTTATTGTAAAATGAAAAATATAAACGAATTTGGAAAAAAAGCTCCAGCGTTACCTCATAAATTATGAAAAGAAATAGTGTTTAAAATTTCGAAAGGATCGGTGCAATAATTTTGAAGTTATAATGGGCACCGACTTTGAAAACTTGAGTTTTGGGAAAAACGCTTTAAAGTTTTGAACACTAAATAATTTGGAATAACACGTTCATAAGCGAGATTTCGTCAGTATCTTGAGTATTCTTCTTGTCCGCTGTAGCAGATTTTTCTTCTTTTGTAGCAGATAAAAAAAATCGATTCGCTACTTCTCTTACAGTCGAGCACATATTTTTCATGTAATGATTGTACGTCGGTCTTGATAAAAAGCTATTATACAAATCCATCAAGCTGCAAAACTTATCACAGCCAGATAATCCAAGGCCTAATATCCTCATCACGAAAGCAAACGGATGATTAACTTCGTAAGCACCGGAGTTTATTCTTTCACTAGACGGAACATTTGTAATCACGGAACAGCTTTCGCACGACACGTTGATATTAAATCCAAGGCCTTCTCGCTTAGTCGAATGGAAATTTACTTTTCCATCACATTTTACACACTACACTGGCGTAGAAATTGTTGAAAAGACTAATAGAAAATCTATTATCCTATAGTGTTTTTCAAGATCCTCCTTAATTTGATGTTCAACGGTCACTCTTATTTTTTTAGCTGACGCGCTACTTGTTGAAATGTTTTCTCTTTTACGTTTTTGCGGCGGTACAATCTTTCTAGATCGATATAACCTCGAACCACTTGATTTCCTATCACACCTTTTAACTTTTTTTGGCATTGTAGCAATAATTTTCCACAAAACTTCACGAAAATGATACGAAAAATTGGAGCGCACGTGTACGTCTGTTCGATATAAAGTTTACTGCTAAACTAAATTATATTCTCTACACTGACTAAATATACGGTACAAGTATGAGCATGTTTACACTTGTCTTCAAATTTCTATAAAAGAAAGTAGGAGGAACGGTTCGGTATAATATAGGGAGCGTAGCAGCTGCCAGGTAACAATAGCGTGCTCGAACCGAGCAGGTATGAAAATCCAACAGGTAGGAAAGTATTCATAACACCTGCAATTTTGCTCCGATCGACTTGAAATTTTTACACAATATTCTTGAGATACAACGCATTCAGTTTCAAAAATAAAAAAAAAAACGAAAAAAAAATTTTAAATACCTTACTTCCCCCCTTAAGGGGAAACACCACTGTGAAATTTCAAAAAATCAATTTTTTTATTGGCTTAAAACATGCTTTGAACCTTCTAGAATATGGTACAAAAGGTCCCATCCCGAAAAAAATGATTCTTTAACCCTTTCGTGCACATAAGAGTTACAGCTATGGTGCGGGGAAACTGTTTACATTTCATAGGGTCCCGAGCCGCGCTGAATCCGAATCCGAGGTCAGATTTTGAAAATTCAAGATGGCGGATCCAATATGGCGGACGGGAAAGTAAAAAAATCGAGATTTTGAAAAACAAAGTTCTTGAGTAAAAAATCTGACCTCGGATTCGGGTTCAGCGCGGCTCGAAGTTTATTCATAAAAGGGTGAAATGATTTTCTCATTTTTTTACGTCCGAAACTGATTTTGAAACTTTAAGTGGAATTTTCTCGAAACGAGTTTTTCTTAACGGGCACGCAGCATAACTTGAACAGTTTTCATCCGATCTATTTCAAATTTTAAAAATGCCAAATTTGCAAAAATCAATATTTTCACAATCCCGTACGTGATTCACTAGCTGTTAACGTCAAGAATAAGTGGATTTTTTTGTTCCAGGTTGAAATGCGCGATTGGTACACTGCGTGCCACGGAGTTTTGATCAATTTTCACTCTCCTAATCCCAATTCATTCAAGAAAATGCACGTTTATGCAGTCAAAATACAGGTTAATTTAAAAAGTTTCTAGCGTATTTAAGTTTGACAATATCAACTTAATAAATTATCACTAACTTTAGAACCCGTAACAAAAGTTAGTATTTTTTATTATAATATTCTATCATAAATTGCTATGAAAAGAAATATACCTCCATTTTAAATAAATATATGACAAAAAATAACATGTTTTTGTATACATATTTAATCGGCAAAAAATTATATGTACGCAATTCTTGAAAAAAAGTTACTTTTTTAAATAGTCATTATTGGAATATTTGCTGTAAGTTACAGCTATATTCATCGACTCGAAATGAGCAAGAAACTTTTACAAGTTAGAGAAATAAGTTTCGAGAAAAACGCATTTTAATATTCAGTTCTACATAAGAAACAATGTTAATTATTTTCTTTGAATGGTTATAACTTTGTTGTTTATCTATTTTGTTGCTTAGGAAATTTTTTTGTTCCTTCAGGTCCCAAAATGTTCTTACAAATGTATAGCTGCAAAAAATGTCATAAATTTTTTTTCGATATTTTGTTCAAATGTCATGTAGACCCACCTTAACTTAGGAGGTAACACCACTCTAGGATTTTAAAAAATCGTTTTTTTTTTGCTTAAACAAGACTTTAGTGTCATAAAAACAATATCCAATTGATCCTATGGTAAAAAAATTGTAACAGCTTCACTTTTCAATTTTGCCGCCGCGCCTCGGAGTGTGCGTTTAGAGCATATGCGGTACCGCTTCGACTTTTTGTTTTTACCTGTTGAAATATTAAATATCTGCCTTACTTAAAGGTAAAAGGTCATTAGGTTACCTTTCGTAGTCACCAGGGTGCACTGATACTATAATATACATATACGTATATTATACGTACACTATAATATACATGTATATGTGAGTCAGTACAGCTGCGAAGTGACGCCGAGTAAGAGGCTCCGATTTGTTTTTGTCGTTGATCTTTTTACTTTTTATATAAATAATCATTAAAATAAAGTTGTTTTATAGTGAATTATTAATACTAATCGTACACTAAATAAAATGAGTGATAGAAAACCTAAATACAGTGGAAAGAAGTCCGGACGGGGTGGTACCTACACTGCTAAAAAACGGAGCATTTAAAACCGCGTTCCGCCACTGAATAGCTACGCGTTAGAAAAACCAAGTCTACAAAATGCTGAAATATAAAGAATGGGCTGAAAGTCATGAAAGTGAATGTCAAGCTAATCACGAGGGCTCAGCGGGGAAGATGAAAGTGGATGCAGTCATCGAAATATTCCAACGATCAAAATCTTTACACGGTATGGTATATCCAAACTGTGTTGGTGATGGAGGTTCAAAGACCTTTAAAGTTCTCACCGATGCATAGCCCTATGAGAACATCACGATAAAGAAAAAGGAATGCATTGATCATGTCCAAAATCGAATGGGTTCATGGCAGAAGGAAAAAGCTACTGGAGATTTATCAAACTACAGGCATAAGGCACCGCTATCTCAAGAAGTTTAAGAAGCGATTTCTCCTGTTTATGAAGAGTTGAGCAGTGACGATCCTCTTAGAATGAAAACTTTTACGCAACCGTGTGGTCTATGGCACCTAAATCTTCCTCCAGTGGCAAACGTATACTTGATACAGCAGTATACATTGCTGTAGGTATATACAATGATGATCTGTCAAGTATCATGCGTCTGATGCTAAATTTGAAGATGAAATAGGATTAAACTGCTACAATTTCTGCGCTGAAGCTGATGACCGTCGTATCAAATTTTCCGAGCGATCGCTCACCGATGCTGCAAAAGGCTCGGTTGAACTTAAAATCAGTCAGGAAGGAGAAGGAAGAAGAGAATATCAATTTAGATGGCCAAATGTATGGTGCAGGCATCGCAGATTACAGATAAAAATAAATTTTTTAAGAGTTAAGTACTTTTCAATCTTTAAACGCGTTTTTCTCAAAACTACTTTTTTCAAACTGGGCGAAAACGCTGCTCGAAAACCGCTCGATGGATCGCTTTTAAATTGTTACTGTAGCTTCAAAATCTCATTATCGAAATAAGTACATAGCTATTTATTGATTAAACTAAAATTTTTTTATAAACAATTTACTGCGAATTTTTACGTTGAATAAATGAAATTTTTTTAAACTTATGCCATTTTTTTTAAAATTGATTTAGAACAAAAACCCTATATACTTATATAGCCAAAAACATAACTTTATAAAAAAAATTATTTTTTTGTCCTAGCTCTCATACTTTTGGAGTTACGATTTCGCCCGTGGAGGTATCAATAAAAAATACGTTTTTGGAATATGGCTCTGACGCCGCCATTTTGTTTTGAAAATTAAATGAAAAATTTTTTTTATACTTCCATATGTGTTTAGTCAAACTTTGAAAAAAGATATCCGATCTCTTTATCCATATTCTCAAAAATAAAATTATCAATGTTAGGCCTTTTTCGTGGCTGTAGAGTAGTGTTACTCCTTAAATGTAACATTTAATAACATTATTATATTATTTTAAAATAATATGTATTCAAGCTTGAATGAATAATGCAAAATATTTTGTAACATTTTTATATTTTAAAAAGAATATTGAATTTGGTTTTTTTTTTGGAACATCCAGTCAAATATAAAATCCGAACCATGGCTCGTTGGGGTACTTCATGTTAATTATTGATTCTGTTGATGTCCACGAGCCCTATTTCACCTTCTGAAGGAGTACATTACTTAATTTCAATAGAAGGCATGCTGTACAATAACAGCTGTTAAACCTCCTACGTATGTCGGTAAAAGTTTTGATGTCATCTTGACGAGCCCACTAAACAGCGACGAGGGTGAGACATATTAATTTTTCTTTATTTACAAGTTTAACACAACCATTTTTCAAACATTCGTATATTTGTTCTTCCTTCTTTTAATTCCATCACTCTTTTTTTCGGACTTTGCATTTACACAATAATTCGTAGGAGGTTCAAGAATTGTTATTCTATTATATGGCATGCCTTCTATTGAAATTAAATGCTGTACTCCAAGTTGAAATATAGATATAGCTCGTGAAGATGAATAGAGTCACTAATTAACATGAAGTGCCCAATGAGCCATGGTTTGTATTTTATATTTGACCAGATTTCTCAGCGAAATATAAAATACAAAATTTATCTTAAAATTGAATTAGCATTAGATCACTAAATATGCCTTGAACTTCAAGTTATCACCCTTCAACGCTAGACTGAAACCAATTTCTGTCTTCCAATAGTAAATTTTACCACTAAAATCAATATATACCTGCCTGGAAAATGCATTATAGTGTGTCGATGTAAGTCATTTCTATGTCACCCTCACGAGCCCACTAGACAGCGGCGAGGGGGACATAGGGTGCATAGGGCGTTTGTCAACTGCTGCTAGAGCATTATTTCAATGGGCTTCGGAAAATGCCCTGCGACACAATGTTGGAAAAACAAAAGCCATTATATTTGGATCAGAATATAATATTAACGAGTTACCGGGATTGCCTCTGCCTGGAATTGGGTGCAGGATAATGTCATTGTTCCCTTTGTCGACATTGTGACCAACCTCGGCGTTGTTATGGATTCTAAGTTAACGTGGAAGCCGCAAATTGACGCAGTTACTAGGACGGTAAATAGAGCCCTATACGGCCTTAGATCTTTTTGATCCTGAACCACCGAGGCTTTGTGTAAACAGCTTGCAAGCGCCCTCGTTATATCTCATTTAGATTACTGTTCTTTGGTGTATCTTGACGTGTAATGTGAGTTTCAGAAACAACTACAAATATTGCAGAATTCATGTATTAGATACATATCTGGTGTTAGGAGGGATGTATATATCACTCCCTGCAGGGGACGGTTGGACTGGTTCGATGTTAAGAGAAGAAGGACGTTCTTTGCGGCGGCTCTATTATACAAATTTATCAACATAGAGCAGCCGCTATATCTTGCGGCCGTTTTTCGAAAAAGCCAATCTAGGAGCTCCAGTAAGACTGATGCAGGGGAATTCTCAGTTCCATTCGCGCGTACTAATATACGGGCTTGAAATCCTCTGAGGTACAAGGTGGAATTCTCACATACCTATTACATCAAATCCACGGTGACGATGAGTAACAGGAGGCTTAAGATCTTAGCTTCTCACATATTGAGTCGGTCCTGTCTAGTACTGTTAATTTATTCTATCATTGTAAATTTATTCAAATTTTCTCGAACAAATCTTGTATCGATGATAATAAAGCTAGTATTGAAAATTTGAATTTTAAACATTGGAGATTTTCACGTCAACTGAATTAAATTACAATATGGAAGAAATATCTAAACTAAAACAGGATCATGCTAACCTAGTTACGCAACTCAATTGTATTGTGCATAATCTGTATGCAAGAAATTTACGTCTGGATAACACTCAACTATCTATGTCTGTTTTTAAGAGTCATAATCATGTTCATTTTTCTAACTCATCGGGTAATAATATGGCTTCAAAAATTCAAGACCGTCTTCGTCACTCACTGAATATTATAATTTACTACCTGGCGTCTGCTGAGGGGACAACTGACCTGGAATTGATCAGAGGCGCGCTGGCTAGAATACCCTACATTAACTTGAATAATATATCTGTTCGTCATTTTTCTAAACCTATTGTAAGATTTAGTACAAGCCAAAAAGTTTCCAACATTTTCAAGAATAAGAATTTAATTCCGCAAAGATTAATATTATCAGCTGATCGTACAAGCTTACAGAGGCAGACCTTCAAACAATTAAAAGAAGAAGCAAATATACATAATTATGCTAACCTTGGATCTTCGAAATTCGTTAAATACGTCAATAGAAATTCCACATATTAAGAATGTTATATTTACGTTTTTTACGTTTTTAAAACGTAGCCTTATGGGAACTCACATTTCCGACAGCTGCAATCATCAAATTTATGAAACTGCTGTTCTGATTTCGACGAAACTTTGAGAAATATATATTTAATATCCCATATATAGAATGCAAAAATTCAAATGTTGATTCACGAATTCGAAAAGCTAATGTAAGCAAACGAATAAAATTTTGCCAGCTCGCTCAACCGGCTGCTCTGGAGAATTCAATGGCGTTGGGAGAGACCGAATAACTATAGACGGACCGGTAGTCCTATCAAGAGTGTCTCTCCTCGCCCGTCGGCGGTTCTCTTTGGGTAAACACACCTCTGCCAGGCTGTACTACCGTCTGAATGCGCATTACCCATTGCGCAGGCCCGTGGTAATGCAGGGCTCGCATTTCGTTACAATCACCTCCCACACGGGATGGGGTCAGTGGAGTCAGGTATCAATTGAGAAGGATTCATTAAATTTTCTTCTCTTATTCTATTTAAAGATGTAACAAAAGGTAATCAATCTATATGTAGAGAAAAGGTGACGCCGATGGGGAGCACTCTCCGCCCGTCGGGCTGATGCGTGCGGTGCTGTTTTGAGCCCGAGGTCTCAGCGTTAGACTGGGCATCGGGTTCCATCTGGACGGCGGCCTCCTTTTGCGAGTTTGGGGTGCAGCGTCATGCTGGTCCCCAGTTACCGTTTGGGTGGCCCCATCCCTTGACGATATCGTGAACGCAGCGGTATGCTGGTCCACGGGGTCCATCTGGGCTGCCGCGTCTAGGGTTGGAGGCCGCATGGGAATGGTGTTGCGGCCCTGGGTCGCCGGTCATTCCTACGAGGCGTGCGAAGGGTCCTTGATGTGGACCGACGACCCTGCCTAGTATCGGCGGCGTCTCTCCTCCTCCAACTCGTTCTGTCGAAGGTCGAAGACGTGCAGTGCCACTAGCACTACGCCCTCGACCTTCTACCCCGGCCGGAGATTGAGGAGCGCGGCTGCTATCTCCTCGATATTTTCCGTGGAGGCTTCCATCTGAAAATGGAAGATTCTGAGATTAATCCAATTCTGGTACGTCGTATTTGCTCCGAGTACGACGCGGTGAAGTGGACACTGGCGAATTTCGGTCGCTACTCTTGCCAGGTCTGGCTCCCTTCGGTCGACCTCGTGGACATTTAGTCGGTTCGAGTTCACGCATTGTTTTTTTCGGCTTTGGTACGACTTTCACAGTTTTAACAACGTACATCGCCTTCCGTTGGGAAACCGCGTTTCGGCTTCGGTCGCTGGTCGCTATCGTCATCTGGCCGCGTTACCCTGCTAGGGTTGTACCACGCACGCTATCGGCGGCCGACGCCACATCGCTTATTACCCCCGCTGGGGCCGCATCACTCGTAGCCCCCGTTGTGGTCGCCTCACGCATGCTCTCGGCGGGCGATGGCGTTTCACTCATCGCCCCCGAATCCCTCGGTGATCGGTCTTCCTCTTTTCGCATGCTTCTCTCGTCTTTTGGTCCAGTTTCGAATGAATTCTATCCTGGGATGAAGAGTTTCACGTCTTCGGCTTGGACTAGCTTTTCGACCTGCCCGGTCGGTCCAAATAGCCGATATGAATAAGCACCGAGAATACCTATCACAACGTATGGACCTGCGTATTTCAGTCCCAATTTCGCCGTTATGCCCTGACCTGCCGAGCAAAGCACTCTGTTCTTCCGCCATACTATGTCGCCGAACAGGAAGGTCTCTTGTCTGCGTCCGACATCGTAATATTTCGCCTGTCTGGCCCGCTCTGTCTTGGAGCGCAGCGCCAAATGGTGGTGCAATTCTTGTAGCCTTTCCATTCTCGCGTGCCAGGCTTGGAACAGCTCCTCCTGCACGGAGTCCTTGGCTTTCTCGTCGCGAGTGTGCTTCGACGTTCCGGACGGCGTAGGTTGCCTTTCGTAATTCAGCATGGCTGGGCTAAAGCCTGTTGAACTATGGTTGGTTGTATTCATGGCAAACAACTCTAGTAAGTGCTCGTCTCAGGCTTTATGGTTCTCCAGAACATACGACGCTATCATCGTTTTCAGGGTCCTATTCTCCATTTCCACAGGGTTTGCTGGCGGGCAGTAAGGCGGGGTCATAGTATGGTACACTCCCTGTTTCCAAAGGTATTCGTCAACGGCTTTGTTCTTAAATTCAGAAAAGTTTCAGGAGTTCCAAAACGCGTGACATCTCGCTCGTGTAATTCCTTAATTATGACACGAGCGTTAGACTTCCGGATGGGTATGCACTCCACCCATCGGGTGAATAAGTCTTGGAATATCAAGATGTATTCATAGCCGTTTATCGTGCGGGGTAGTGGACCGGTGATGTCTCCAGCCACTATTTGCCATGGTTTTTCCACGATCCTCCTACCCATCATTTCTATGGGAAGTTTCTGCCCCACTTTGCACTGCTGACATATCATGCACTCCTTGACATACCTCTGTACGTCGGCGTACATGTACGGACAATAATAATATTAATTTATCCGGGCGAATGTCTTATCTCGCCCGAGATGGCCAGCGGTGGGATCGTCGTGATTTTCTCTCAAAATGGCTCGCCTATGTTCGGCTGGCACGGCCATTCCCCAAGCGTCATCGTCCCCGATGATGCTCTCGACCCTTTCGTCCGGTCGGTAGCGACAGAGTTTCTCGACTACGATCTTCCAACGTATATTCTGGTGGGGCCTCTCGGACGTACCCCTTATCACTTTAAGATACTATTGGTCATTGGTACCTTCTGACCAGCTGAGATAGTTTAGCGACATCTCCTCCTCCTCATACATTCGGGACAGGGCGTCAGGCACATAAATGAGTATCCCTTCTTTATGCACTATTTCAAAACTGTGTCCTTGCAACCGTAACGCCCACCTGCACAACCGGCCAACCGGCTGGATCGGGCCTGATCCCGTCTCGGTTCACCAAGACTCCTAGGTATCTGACTTCTGGTTTACAGAACACGCATTTTTCTTTGTTGATCACTAACCCTGCTGCTTTTAGTTTCTCGAGTATCAGCCTGAGTAGACGCTTGTGTTCTTCATACGATTCAGAGATTATGATGATAGCACGTGAGGCTCAAGCTCGCTACCCATCACCATGTCTATCAATTTCTGGAACGTGGCTCCAGCGTAGGACAAACCATACGGGAGCCTCACAAACTGGAACAGTCCTTTTCTGGGCACTGTGAATGTCGTGATGGGTTTGGAAAATTCGCCCAGTGGTATGTGGTGGTATGCACTCCTACGGTCTGTCGTCGATATATAATTAGCCTTGCCTAATTGCCGCAGTATGTCCCGCATGTATGGTAAAGGGTACGCATCGGGCTTTGTATTGACGTTCACATTCCTATAATCGACGCAGAACCTATACGTGTCGTTCATCTTTTTCACCATGACCACTCGGCTCGACCATCTACTGTTGGACGGCTAGATGATTTTTTGCTGTAACATTTCCTTCAGCTGTTGGTGCATCTCTTGCTTGATTTTCTCTAAGACCGGGTAGTATATCTGTTTAATCAGTCTTGTGGAATAAACGTCAATATTGTGCTCTATGTCACACGTCAGTCTGCACGTATCTCCTTGTCCTGCTCACATCTCGTCCACAAGGTCTTCGAGTTCTTTACGCCCGTTGTCTGTGGCATCTGCTACACCAACGGACGAGAGTGCGGTTACTCCCACCTCTAAGCTAGCTACTTCACATTATAGCTTGGCTCCTGTATCCTTTAAGTACATCGTGTTGGTGTCCGGATCGAGCAAGGCCCTGAATTCCTTAACGAAATTGAAACCTACGTAACACGCGTTGTCCAAGTGAAGTATTATGCCTTCTCTTATTTCTTTGGTTATGCCCGCCACCGAGACGGGAAGCATAACGTGACCAACCAGTGGGCGGTATGTACCATCTGGCAATTTTACACGTCCTGCGCACTTTAGGGAGAGCTCTTTCTGTAGTGCGCGGCGATCTGCAGTCCAACCTTTTCCATGACCGTTCTCGATGCACCAGAGTCTTACAGGGCTTGTAACCTGTAATCCGTGACTTCTCACGGTTGTCTTAAAGCACCGATGGGTATTTCTAAAATGTCAACAAAAACGGCTTCCACGACCTAATTTTTTAGTATTCAAACATTAAAAATCCGTCGAGTTTGAAATTGTAGCTGATCATGTATTCGAAATATCTCTAATTTACATATTTTACCCTTTTTAACCATATTATACATGATTCGTTGCTATATTCTATGATGAATAATAATAATTCCATTATAATTATGTGCGTGAACTGGCAAGATTACACTTTTTTGTAGCTACATATAAATCTTTGTCAACCGTGTATTCAGATTTTACCCATCATATTATTTTAAAAATCGATAATCGATATCTGAAAAATTTATAGTCTGATCAGCTCGCGGGATTGCGCTTTTTTGTAGTGACATATAAGCTATTGTTAACCGTGTATTCAGATTTTACCCATCGCATTTTTTTAAATAAATGATAATTGATATCTCTCAAATTTACAGTTTGATCAGCTCACAAGATTAGACTTTTTTTAGCTACATATAAACCTTTATCAATCACGTATTAAGATTTTACCCATCACTTTTGTTTTGACAATCGATAATCATATTCCGATAATTTATAATTTGGGCAGCTCGCGGGACTACACTTTATTGTAGCTAGATATAAGCCTTTGTTATCCGTGTATTCAGATTTTGCCCCATCACTTTTTTTTGACAAACGGTAATCGATATCTCGAAAAGTTATAGTTTGATCAACTTACAAGATTACACTTTTTTGTAGCTACATATAAGTCTTTGTAAACCATGTATTCAGATTTTACCTATTACTTTTTTTTTATATCGATAATCCATAACTGAAAAATGTATAGTTTGATCAGCTCGCGGGATGACGCTTTTTTGTAGCTGCATATAAGCAATTGTTAACCGTGTATTCAGATTTTGCCCATCGCATTTTTTTTAACAAACGATAATTGATATCTCACAAATTAAAATTTTGATCAGCTCGCGAGATTACACTTTTTTGTAGCTACATATAAACCTTTATCAATCACATATTAAAATTTGATTTTTTAAAGACTGTATTTTGTTAGAGCATCTTGTATTATGAAAAACAAATGTCTACACAGTTCCACAAAAATGCTGATCTAGCAAACCGACACGTGTACGAGATACGTAGAGAAGCCAAAGCTTCTTCAACGGTAGTTTCTGCAGTGTGATTTTTCTCAAACATCCCACCACCATACTGGTCACACCACTATATATTTGAGAGAAATATTAGACATAATTCGCCAGCGTATTTCAAACGGTCACGTTTAAACCTATCGAGTGAAAAATGTTGGGAGCATCCGTCAGACCGAAAAACATCAAAATGGCTTCCTGTTTTCAAATACGTACGAGTAAGAAAGTAGGAGAGGGCGAGAGAAAGATACGGCAACGAGTGCACACAGAAAGTTCTGGAAAAGTCAAGTTCTGAACGGCGCTGGTGTCGGTGTCAATGTCTGTAGTACTACGGCGCGACATACGCACACAGTATTCCGCGCGCTTCGAAACGCGAGAATGAACTGACAGCGTTCATGGACTGGTGTGACTCTTTTGCCATGCAAAATAAACTACAGAAAAGTGTAGTCCCGCGAGCTGCTCACATAATAAATTTTCGGGATATTATTATCGATTGTCAAAACAAAAGTGATGGGCCAAACTTTAGTATGTGATTGATAGAGGTTTATATGTAGCTACAAAAAAGTGTAATCTCGCGAGCTGAGCAAACTATAACTTTTCGAGATATCAATTACCGGTTGTTAAAGAAAGTGATGGGCAAAATCGTAATACGCGGATAACAATTGCTTATATGTAGCTACAAAAAAGCGTAATCCTGTGAGCTGATCAAACTATATATTTTTCAGATATCCAATATCATTTTTAAAAAGAAAAGTGATGTGTAAATTCTCATTACAAGATTAACAGAGGCTTATATCTACCTACAAACAAGTGTAATCCCGCGAGCTGATCAAATTATAAATATTCGGGATATTGATTATCGATTGTTTAAAAAAAAGCGATGGGCATAATCATAATACATGATTGATAAAGGTTTATATCATGTCCAAAACACCAGCACTCATACCGTAATACGATTGGGCTCCCGCGGTAAAATAATAGATAAACTCGGGCTAGGTCTTATTTTGTGTACGTGCCATCGTCGGCGCGAGCCGACTTCACTGCACGAACTTCAGAAGCGTGGCCTTATAAGTACATATGCATTGTGATAAGACGTGATTTTGTATGGTTCCTCATAGCGATATAAGAGAAGAAGATGCAGCTGCGCGAATATTACTTGGTGAATAAACTATGCCACGTTCAATTTTTTGCAAAATCTTTTTAGTGGGAAACACTTTGGCCGGCTGTAAGTGATGACTAATATGAGGTAAGTCGCTATCCTATGCAGCTGCAGAAAAGACTGCACGTGCACTCTTGCGGTTGAGATTATCCTTTGCTCAAGGCAATGTTGGACTGACTGGTAGTCGCGAATATACTGTCGCCGCGAACACATTTCCGTCGTTTCTTAAGAGTTTTATGTATAAATTGTGTGGATTAAAAATTTAATACGAATATACCGTCAATACAATCTGGTCGCTCGCACAATATTCGTCGTGATCCAGCCACTTAAGGCAAGACTTTTGAAAGTTCCGACCACTTAAGGCAAGATCATTCAGGACCCAGCTACTCAAGGCAAGATTATTCAGGACCCAGCCACTCAAGGTAAGATCATTCAGGACCCAGCCACTTAAGGCAAGATCCTCCAGGACCCAGCCACATAAGATCGAATCAAGGGTTCGAAATGTGCTCCTTGATTCTGCAAGCGCAACTGCAATCAACGACGAAGGTTTTGTTGCACATTCTGTAGTATATCAGGAGTTATTGCTGCACAAACTCTCTGGATTCTCTCCATCATATCCCTTCTCGTCGTGGGTGCCTCGGCATAGACAACGTCCTTCACATATCCCCATAAAAATAAATCCAGCTGGTTCAAATCTGGTAATCCAGGAGGCCAAGCAATTGGTCCGCCACGTCCTAACCATCAGTGAGGAAGCTGCCGGTTGAGGAAATTGCGGACAATGTGAGCATAGTGAGCAGGGGCACCATCTTGTTGAAACCACAAATTTAGTCTCAATGCAAGTGGTATATCCTCAAGGTAGACAGGAAACTCATTTTCAAGGAATTCGAAATACATTGAACCATTAATTGGTCCTTCAAAAAAATGTGGCCCAATCACTTGGCCATTACAAATACCGATCCATACATACAAGTTCCAACGATGTTGATTGAGCACTTAACGGTACCAATCAGGATTCACTGGGGACCAATAATGGCTATTATGTATTTTGAGACACCCATTACTGATGTATGTTGCTTCGTGACTGAAACAAACTCTCCATAAAAAGCCTGGATCCTCATTAACATATCAAGAGCCCATCTACAAAATTGCACTCTGAGTACGTGATCTGCAGGACTCAGTTCCTGCACAAGAGTAATATGATATGGGTGGTAACGGACTCATCGCAATAATCTAAAAGCCATAAATTGGAGGACTCCTAATTCCCGTTCAATTCGACGCGTACTCAAGTGTGGGTCCACATGGACCATAGTCAGAACTGCCAGAAGTCTGGGATCGTTGTTATTATGGAGCCTATTCCTTTGTCTCTGGCAGTGGGTTATTCCGAAACCTCCTTTCAATATTAACCACTTGTTGTGCAGAGGGATGGCGACGATTTGGGAATCGCTGCGCGTAGGAACGGGCAGTATACCGATAATTGCTACTGCATTCACCAAGAGTCATGAGAATTTCCACCAGTTCATTAGGGGTATAATTAGCAATTGTTTTTGGAAATAAATTTATTTGATCAGTTCGATGATAAGTAATGCCAGTTAAAAAAATCTACTATGATAATGACAAACTTGTAGTACCAAATTATAATGAGCAAAATATCAGCAACATTCAGTAATACTACGACGATTATTCTGTGTTGACGTGTAATAAGTAATTAATTGTAATAATACGACGAAAGTAAACTTGTTTTAATTGTAGTTTTAATCTCTTCTAATAAAAGTTTTAGCTTGAAGAAGATAGTAATGCACTATCGAAACGTTGCTGATGAAAATAAATCAGAGTCTCTTATAATTGACCATTACTCATCAAAAAAATAAAAAAATGTACATTAATGCCGATAGAAAGCTCAATACTATTCCGAATGAATTGAAAATACTCAAAGTACTCATATTATAGATATAAAAAGTATAAATCAATATTCGCAACCCACGTTCCCTAGGAGCTCATTCAAAAGGTCTTCAGAGCGTAAAATTTCTCACTTTATTAGAATCCAAAACAGTGGTTTTTGTTTGAAATGACTACTCGACCTTCAAATGACCTTGGAAATATGGTTGATGGACATTGTTGAGATCATGGTTGGGTCAGTTTCTCGATACAGAACAATTTCCGTCTAAAGAACTCTTCCAAAAAATCATATTTCACCAGTTTTCGACTATGGCCAGGAATTTGTCCTTGTAATGACCTCTGGGGTTCACTTTGACCCTAGACATGATAGCCCATCTAGGCGTAAAATTTTGCGTTCTTTCAGAATCCGGAATAAAAAATAGGGGTTTCCATTGAAAAAAAAAGTTGACCTCTAAATGAGCTTGAAAATGAAGGTCAAGGACTTTTCCAAGGTCATGGTTGGGTGGGCCCTTCGAAACCCAACAACTTTTGTCTGAAACATTTTTGGATATGGATGCAAGGTTTAGAGTTATCCAGCTGTCCAAGTTAAAGTGGGACACCCTGTATATATGTCTGTGTGTGTATGAATGTGCGCAAGTATATCTCTTTCTCTCTCGCTCTCTCTCTTTCTCTCTCTCCCTCTCTGTCTGTCTGTCTCTCTCTCTCTCTCTCTCTCTCTCTCTCTTTTTCTCTCTCTCTCTCTCTCTCTCTCTTAGATAACTTGCGCGCGTGTGTGGAGAGAAAGGCGGAGAGAGAGGGAAAGAGAAATAGGGAGAAAGAGAAAGGGAGAGAAAGAGAGAAAGGGAGAGAGAGAGAAAAGGGGGAGAGCATGACGCTATAAGCAAGTCACCGCTACCCAATCGCTGTGACAATATCTAATTCCCACCATATGTACACTCTTCTACCTATTCCTCCACGAGACTGTTGGAGGGGATAGGTGGAGGAGTGGGGGTTTGTTGTATCTAGCGATTGGGTAGCATATACTACTTCTATTATAAATTATTCTCCCAGAAAGTTTTGCTGTATTAGATATTAACAAAATCGGTCTGTAGTTAGTGGCACTATGTTTATCCCCGGATTTTTATATAGGTACTATTTCGACTTTTTTCAGTGCATTTGGCCAAGTAGCTTGCTCTACACATGAGTTAGTTATATGACACAATGGTTCAGCAATATGTTTACAAATTACTTTGGGTGTTTTGGCATTTATTTTATCAACACCTCCGCTTTTCAATTTAAGAGGATTTATTATACTTATTACCTTATATGCACTTGCTGGATTTATAAACATTGAATTTTCGTTCATCTTTGATAGTGATAATTCTGTTTCTATTGGTTTGTCCATATTTTCACTAAGCTTTTGACCAATTTCACAAAAATATTTATTCATAGTATTAGCTATATCCACTTTATTTTAAAACTTAACATTATCAACCTTTATATAATCTACGGTATCATTTGATTTTACTTTTTTTCCTACTTTTGAGTTTATAATTTCCCATAATTTTTTTGGATTGGTTCAGTTATTTTGGACTAGATTTCGTTCGTATTTAACTTTTGCATCTAAAATTACCTTGTTTAAAATTTTCGCATAATTTTTGTACTCACTTTTTAAATGTTCATTATCATGATCCATTTGCCATAGATTATATAAAAATTCTTTCGTTTCGCATCATTTTATAATAGCCTTAGTAATCCAGCTTTTCCACCTTTATACTTATGTTTATTTATTGTTTTGACCATTTACCATATACACTGTTTTATTTTATTTATTAATTAGCCTGTTGCTACATTTGGATCTTGTATTGACACAATTTCATTCCAATATCTAGTGGCAGCCGTATTCTTCAATTTGTAGTAATTTAATGTTATTTATGGAGCTTTACTGTCAGTTTTAATTTTATTTATGGCAATCAACACTGGATAGTGATCTGTTAACGAATTTTATGTTATGGTAGACTATAAATTGGCGACCTATGATTGCGATCCAAACATTTTAAAATGCAATGACTAACAAAGTGATAACTAATTTTCACTCTCTTCCTTCCTCTCTCTTGCTTCATTTATTTCTCTATACACATCGTCCGTCTCAAGCGTACGCTTACCCGAGCCGCAACGGATGTTATAAGCGCATTCGTGATATTATTGAAAGTTATAAATAGTTATTAAGTTTCCTTGCGCACATGCGGCTATAGTGACTTTTATGGGTTCAAGAACATATTTATATTCACACATAAGGTTCTCTTTTCAAGACATAATTGCTTTCTATGAGCTTGAGGTGCATTAATAGTGGATTAAGCAAAAATTTTCGAAAACCGAGTGTTGGCGTGAGGCTAGAGTATGACAACTAAAATTTTCGCATTTGTCTAAACCTATAAATAGTTATTAAGTTTCAATGCGTACGTATAGCTATAATAACGTTTATAGGTTCAAGAATGTATTTATGTTGATATTCGGAGTAAAGCATACAAATTATATCGGCGACGGAGATTCGAAAAATTTTGCTGGTATTCTCAAAATTAATCCATACCGTCACGATTGCCCTGTTACTAAAAATTAGTACGTGGGACATGTACAAAAGCGTATTTGTACTCGACTCCGAAATAAAAGGAAGCAAGAGAAGCTCGGAGGTAAAAAGCTGTTGATGGAGAGCATAATTAAAAAGTTAACGATCTATTATGGTTTGGCAATCAGAAGAAATATTAATTTTGACGAAGATATGAAAAAAGCTGTAATGGCAATGCTGGATCATTATTGTTCGAGTGATAAATCTCCTCGCCATGAGAATTATCGGCCGAAAGCTGGTGTGAATCGCGCAAAGTTGAAGCCAGGAATTCTCTTGCGTCTTTCAAGCATCCTGATCGATTGATTGACGAAAATGTGGAGGAACATATTCGTCCAATCTACGAAGAGCTCTCAAACGACGAACTTTTGAGGCCATGCTTAGGCGGGCACACGCAAAATTCAAACAAATCTTTTAACTCCACTGTCTAGCGCATGAACCCGAGACATCTAAATTCTGGCAAAAAAATCGTTGAAATTGCTGCGTACATGGCTGCAGGAATGTTCAACGAAGGATTTTCTGCAGTTCTAAGTACCATGCAGTTGCTCGATTTAAAAATCGCGATTGCAAGAAGACTAGTCGACCAATCAAAACAAACAAAGGCTTGTTAGCTTCAGTTTTGTATTCTCTTCTATTTGAACTGAAAAGATTCGTGAAAATTAATTTCTAATCAACTTTTCTATCAAGTTCAAATGATTTTTTTTACAAAAAGCACATTTTTTTCAAACTTGAGAAAAATTTCAAGTTATACAATTTTTTCGGGTTTTTCTTAGTTTACCTAGAAAAAAAATATATGAAAATTAAAATTTTCTTTCGTTTTTTGTTTCAAACGAAAATTACAAGTTCCATCTTTCCCACCGATTGAAGACTGCAATTGCAAGGTGCTGTACAAATGTGCATAAAAATCAACTGCGTTTGAATATTTTTCTCTCTAAAAATTTTTTTTATAATTTTCAAATATACATTAAAATATTCTAAAAAGTTCGCTAGCCTGGCTTATTCTTTTCTGTCCTAAAAAAATCCCCCCAAAAACGTTTTTTTTTATGCCTCCTAAAGCAGGATTCCCCCTTAATAGGGCAGGCGGGCAGACAACCGGCGACTTTTTAGAATAGCGGAGCTCCCGCAGTCTTGGAGCATACAGCCACCTTTTCAGTAGCCTCGTGTACCTTCTTTCGGCCCTCCCCGTGCACGACCTTCTTTCCGTCACATTTTGCATCCCTTGTGGCGCGGGAAATTATTGAAGAAGCAACATCCAGAAGTTAAAGTAACCATCAAAAAAATAGCTGAGTCTTCAAGGAGTCGATACGGCAGACGAAAAATGGAAAGGAAGTCTTCAAAATATTCATGCTGTAGAAACCTGCAGAGGAGTAACTCGGGACATACGTCTGAACTTAATTAATTTTCGAGGCCTCTCAGATCTGGTTGTTCTCAATTTACACTAATAAGTAAGATGGGCTGTTAGCGGCCTTAGCAGTTGAGCTTGCGCCGACGAGCCTTGCAAATTTACCTAATCCCACTTGGGCCCACAAAGCCGACGAGCCTTGCAAATTTACCTAATCCCACCTGGGCCCACAAAGCCGACCTTGGTCAATAAAGTTCATCTGGATCAACGAAGCTCAGTTGAATCAAAGCAGCAGCAAGAAGCATAGCCGTCGGGGCGAACCAGCCGCCGCTCGAGCTACGTAACAACACCAGCAATCATGCGCGAGTAGCCCAGGACTTCCGTAGTGCAGCTCAAGTAGCAGTCATCATGCGCGCAGCCGCCCTCCTCTGCATCGCCTAACTGTAAGTCCTCTTTTGCTAATCGATCAGCTTTGCTTTTTCGGGAGTGACGTAATCTTATTGTGTGGAAAGTAGAATCCGGAAAGATGGGGTGCAAACACAAATACACAAGAGAAACAACAGACGCGAAAAACGAGTGCATTCGCCGGAAAAGATGGCTCACATGCGCGAAATACGAACCCGCAGCAGCAAAAAGGTCGCGTCCGATTCGGAAACTAATAGTTGAGCTCGCGTCAGCACAAGTGAATTGGAGCTGGAAGAAGCCGGTCCCTTCGAAGACTTTGTAGGCATACCGCGAAAGTATGATCGCAGGCCTGACCCGATGAATGAAAATTCGTCAGCAAGCTCGGGCAATCTATTAATGCAAACTTATATGCAGAAGAAACGTTGCGCCGAGCCAAATATAAAGTTAGTGTAATCAGACGATATACCAAACTCACCGCCGGAGAATTGCTTGATTTTTCTCGCTGATTAAATTCATGAAGCTAGATATTTCAGCAATAGAATTGAGGAATCAGATAATCCCATCACCCGCTTTGAAATCCTGCGAAGAGTCAAGCGAAGCCGAGAAATTACTAAGGTAAATAACAGAGTATGGTACATTCGACTACACGTATTTTGTTACAGGCAGAAATCATTATTTCTAATGATAATTATTGTAAAGTAAAATTAACGGCGAATATAATAATGTGAAATTGATAATAAATAAATATGCAGTGCTGAAGTGATGCAATGTATTAACTACAGCGTTATGAAAGAAAGGGAACCAAATGATATCGGCTACGCTTAAAGGTTGAGCATGTGTTTTTTTGTCTCAAGTGCATTTCCCGAAAGAAGGTCGTAAAAAAAGAGCCAGCGTTGGCGCTCTCGACAACAACAAGGCAGTGCAGTTTAGACTCTCGTATGGTTCACTTCGTGTGACTATTAGGGAAAGCATCGGCTTTTCAGCGTAAATGAGTTACAGCAATATATCGGCTAGGCATTTGAATAAATACAATTTTGAAAGTTTAAACTGTGATTGAATTATTAATTTCTCCTCTCGTGAATCCTGCTTTATGCCGGAACGTATTTATTCGCACAAGAATTTAAAATTAATATTTGTATTGTGGCCGCTACTATTTAAATTTGTGCGCCGCAGCGCTACCTCGTCACCATCCTCTTCTCCCCCAGGCCTTGTGGGGTAACTCCGCTGGTGGTCGTTTCGAGAGCAGTTGCGCGAGTTGCCCACCCCTTTCTCTCTCTACTTTCTCTTTTTCCCCTCTCTCTGCCGGGGTCGAGGCTTGAACAAAACCACCGACCCCGGGCCTTTTCGCTCTCTTCCTGCCGGACTCTGAGTAAGATAAGTAGCTCACCCTGAAGACTCGCGACTTCGTCCACTAAAACCACCTCGTGTTGACCGTGGCAAGTCATATCTCTCACCGGCATTTTCTTCCTCTGTAATTTTCACACACACACACAAACACATACACACTTTAAGCAATTGAATTGAGTAATTTGTAAATAGTTGAGACTGAGTTTTAATATAAATTCTCTTTGTCTCGTTAAATTAAAAGCTCGCCTTTCAATTACCTACACCACCTCCGCTCCTCGGCCACGTATTCGGAACTTAATTTATTGCGATCTTACGCAAGTTTTCGCCCGCGTTTAAATATTATAATTTAATTAGAAAATGCGCGAAAAATTTGTATCCATTACGACGTATCAACGAACACTCGCGTTTTCTGCCATATATTGTAGAACGGTGCTGACCATGTTATTCACCTTAATCTAACCAGTTGGCACTTTACGTCGGTTTTATAAACGCGACGTCGGCAGGGACAAAGCCAACCAAGCTCATGCGCGACCCATCGACAACAAGTGAAGAGAGACAGGCTCTGCTTACATCACCGGCGTTCAACAAGAGTAATCGCGTGGGAAGGAAATCACGTGGTATAGGGGAGAATCCGAGAGAGGGCGCGAGTGATGCGCTGATCTGCTCGTGCGACACGATAAACCCGAACATTCAGGCTGCCTCGTTCCGTGAACGATGAATGCCGATCCTGGGTTCTGAAGCTTGCCATCCGCCGTCACTCCTTGGCCCGGATCGCCCCATCTGGAGGTCCCTTGGCGCTGACTTCTGTTGACGGAACAATCGGGAGTCAGACCAGCCTGGTAACCGGTGTAGAGTAACGGCGATAAGCGGTTTTGACTGTCGCGACTTAAAAGAGTCCGTCCTGGCCGGGTGAATCTCGATGACACGAGCGAGGGGCCATTTACATTGGGTTTGAGCATAGAAGGGTCAATGATTACTACAAGGTCCCCGACGGAGCGGTTCTTGCTACGTCGGATCCACTTTCCCCGCTGCTGTAATGTGTTAAGGTACTCGCGGCTCGAGCGTTTCCAGAAGCTGTCTCGGAGTCCACGAACCAATGGCCAGTGCATCCAGTGATCAAGTTCGGTTTAAACCACGCTCGATTACAAAATGAAGTTGAGTGAGCCGCCGATCAAGAAGTGAGCTGTCGTCAGCACATCGAGGTCATCGACGCACCATGAAAAGGGGGAGATCGGTCGGCAGTTCAACACCATCTAGATGTCGACCAATAGGGTATCAAACTCCTCGTATGTCAGCTTCCCGGTGCTAGCTATGTGCCGAATGAGGGTCTTTGTGAATTTCATCCCGGTTTCCCAGCCTCCGAAATGGGAGGCGGATGGAGGGATGAAGCGCTACGTGATGCCATCGGTGGCGAGGATCCCCGCAACCATCTACCAATCTAGCTCGGCTGCTAGGAGTAGACGACGAAGCTCCCCATCGGCACCATGGAAGTTCGTCGCGTTCTCACTCCAGATCTCCTGGAATCGATCTCGGTGGCCGACGAGGCGTGTTAAGGCGTCGAGGAAGGTGTCCGTGGTCAAGTCGCCGGCGGATTCCATGTGGATGGCTGCCGTAGCAAGAGAGACGAAAACTCCCACGTAGCCCTTCGATGAAGTCTTGCCGCGTCCCTTTAATCGAAGGATTTGGAGGGGCTTTGCGCAGGCGACCCCGCATCTGCTGAATGGCCTCGAAGGGGTGACTCTAGCATCAGGAAGGGTGGCCATGGCCTGTGTCCTTGGGCGAGCGGTCGATCTCGCACACACGATGCACGAACGGATGTGAGTCTTGACTCGGCTCTTTCCTCTCACTACCCTAGCGCATCGGATCATGTGAGCGTAAGTAAACTGAAATCCGGATGGATCGTGTGACCGTAAGTAAGCTGAAATCCAAAGGGATCGTGTGAGCGTAAGTAAGCTGAAATTGGAGAGCTTTGTGGTGAGTCAAGTCGATCACAATATCTGCGACGTGGCAGCGGCCGCTTAGGATAACTGGATGTCGCTCATCGTAAGGGAGTAGGGAGTTTTGGCGTCATTCTCCAACTCTGATGACTCCAGCGTCGTTAAAAAAAGGGATCCAGGGCCTTGAGAGTACGGTCGGTCCGTACCGGTTTACCTCGCTGTAGTTGTCCTATCTGAGTAGCATAATCTTGTCCTTGAGCGAGTCCTGTGCATATGAAGAATACCTGTTGAAGCTCAGATGCTCCCATACGAGACAACGAGGCCGGTGATTGCGGGTCGACCCGTCATTGAAACTTTCGTCGGCAGTGGAAGGTGGTCCGCAGAAGTCGGATTAGCCAAGAAAATCGCGCCAGGAATTGCGGTTCATCCGGGCCAGCAGTTGTGGCTAGGCAGCTGAGTGGGCTAGTTTCCGTCTCTGTTCTTAGAAGGGAGCCTGCACCACGCGGATCGTGGGGCCAGGAGCTCGTCTGCGAATCCAGCCATACCGGGCCGTTTCGCCATAGACGATTTTGGACCAGGCTCGCCGGCTCGGAGCTGCGAGTCGCCAAGTCAGCCGGATTCTCAGCAGTAGGGACATATTGCCATGTATTCCCTGGTGTTATCTCGTGAATGTGGCTCACGTAACCGTTCACGAGGCAGTTGTCTGTTGGTTTGCCCAAGCAAAGCCAATGGAGGGCCACTTGTGCGTCACTCCATGCGTGGCAGTTATATAAGGACACGCCCAAGCTTACAGCGACAGACTGAAGCAGTTGAGAGGCGAACAACGTCGCGCGTAGTTCCAGGCGCGGGATCGTCATCCTTGGAGTCTGTCGATCGGGGAGCCCTAGGCTCTTGATGAGAGTCAGCTTCGTCTTGACTGAGAGGAGGCTGAGTGCAGCTGAGTTGGTCCCATGGTACACCCTGACGAATATCACGGCCGCGATGGCGCGTCGACTGGCGTCTGCGAAGGCGTGCAGCTGGATACTGTTGGAAGGTCGGCAGTGGAGCCAGCGAGGTAACCAAGCAGCCGGCAGGTCCATCATCTTGACTCGGAAGGTGGTCCAGCGATGAGATGTTGACTCGGGGATGTCATCGTCCCAGTCCAGTTTGAGGCACCAAAGATCCTGGAGAAATATTTTTGCTGTAACGACGATTGGACTCAGACATCCCACCGGATCAAAGAGTCGGACGATGTCATCCCAGACCCGCCGCTGGAGTGACCGGAACGGTGTGATCGAAGGCAGGGGAAGTAAACCGAAATCCGTCGATGATCGGATCCCAGGCGATGCCTAATTCATTGACGAGTCCATCTGTGGTTAGTTTCAGTCAATCGGGACGGAGTCGGTCTTCAACTGGGATATCGTCGAGGAAGCTAGGGACATTTGCCACCCTCTGTTTTAATTCGAAATCTCCCGTGTGCAGAAATTTGATGAGTTGATTTCGGTGTCTGCGAGTAGTGTCGATATCATCGGCTCCACTGAGTAAATTGTCGACGTACAGCTCCTTTTCGACGGCTTTCATGGCAGGAGAGAAGTGATCGCCCTCAACAATGCACAATTGTTTTAGAGTCTGCAGAGTAAGTCAAGATGCGCAGGCTTCACTATAAGTGACTGTGCGTAAAACGTAGTGGCTGACCGGCGTTTCCTCTAAGGGACTCCAAAGGATCCGCTGCAGGTGCGCGTCATTAGGATAGACTAGAATCTGCCGAAACATCATCTTGATGTCGGTACAAAGGGCGATACAGTGTCACCGCCAGTTGGTGATAACGGCCGCAGGTAATTCTGCAGCTTCGGCCGAGAGGCGTTGAAGGCGACTCGAATCTTCTCGCCATGATGAGGGATATAATGGGTTGGTAGTCCCAGGTCGTCGAGTTTCTCTTGGGAGATATTTCGCATGTGACCGAGCCGTAAGTAGGTATCTATAAACCTAGTGTATTCCCGTTGGAGACGGGCATCGCGTCGAATTGTCTGATGACGTATGCGGCCTCCTCTCGTCTGCTCGTAGTTAGTACGCCAGAGTCAATGGGTGGCGTAACTCGCTTTTTAGCGCCCTTATGGAGAAGCGTATGGTAGAGCCCATGGCAGTGGGGTTTGATTAAGTCGGGCGCGACCATCGTTGAGGAGCGCTCGAGCCGGGATGAGGTGGACTTCCACGGTGTGGTAGTCGTTGTCGATGAAATAAGCATTTGAGTGTATGTTATCAAACCGTAACAGCTCGACGTGGTTCGCTTGGAAGTTCGCTCTATAAGAATTCAGAAGCTCCAGTCGAGTCTGGACAAGGCCCGTTGTTGACTCGACCGAGGGGGCCTCATGGATTGCTCGTGCGGACTGCTCGATCATTTCACGGAGAGCCCTTTGCGCAAGTAGCGAGTCCACTGTCCTGAAAAGGTCAAGATGAGTCAGTCCGGTATATTGAGCCAAATGGAGCAAGTCCACCGCTCGAGGGGCGGGACAGAGCTTCTCCAAGTTGCGAGCCGCCCGTCGCTCAAAATCGAGGCGTGATCGGGCTTAACAAGTGCTCCGAAGTATCGCTCTGGTTCGCGAGTGGCGAAGTGGAATCATTGACGAGGCGAACCGCACCTGCTACGTCTATCAGAGACTGAAGAATTATTCAAAAGGTCGACTTAAGACCGTACTTTAAAGCAAGCGAGAGTCTAGCTAAGTATACCACGATAGTAGCGCGGGTGTGCGACCTACGTTGCGAAATAGATGGAATGCAATGAGGGATTGAAGAGGCTGTGCACCAAGCAGAACGAGTTTTAGATCTTATATTGGTACACAATGTAAACGGCGAACTGCGGCGCACGCGACGCACTCTGCTACCGTTCGTCGGGATAATTCACAAATTCCTATACGGAACGCTAACAGAAGACGACCAGGCCGAGATTCGGGAGACCGCGTAGGCGATTGAAAGCGATACGAAAACAACGGCGGCATTATTCGCGAATCAAGCCGAAATCGTTGATCGCACACTGTCGGATTTTGACAAGAATTTAACGAGACTAGAAGCTACAACCTCCGTTTTAATCAATAGATCAATCGTGTTCGAAAACGACATTACCATGCAAAGTATAATTCAATCCGTAAAGTCAATATAATGCAATTTAACTTGAATACAGAAGTTTTTACGGACGTAATTTTATTCGAAGCAGAGGGAATGGTACACCCGCGAGTTTGGCACCAACAACAAATAAGCCGCGCGACAAGAACGGTGAAAAATACGGTCGCGAACGCAAAATATCCTCTGCCCGACAGAAATTTCTCAGTTATACCGGTGTTGAAAATCTCCAAATTATCTGTTTTATTCTACAATGGATACCTAGTATATCAATTAGCTATTCCGTTACTATATAGCCAGCATATTAATCTATTAAAGCTTCTCCAGTGCCTTCCGTGCAGCGCGTGCTCGACGTTTAAAGCGTGGCGGCTTACATTTGGCCCAAATTTCATTACTTCACGGTGAGGGAGTGAAGCCAGTCGCACATGCTCATATCACACAAGAGAATCATGAAACTTCTGAAATTAGGGAACTTGTTGATTGCTGTCAATCCCGAGCCGGTCCGAGAAATTAAGAATAACGTGTCGTGTGAAGTTAGAATATCATCGGGCCGTATGCCTGTAAGCGCCGAGGATTGTGACATCAGCATTGTGGTCGTTGATATCTCACGCAGACACGTCGATTTTCGAGATAATCGGGTTTAGTCTTAGTCATATTGTTAGTATTAGGTGCGGAGGTGCCTCGGCGGCCCCTGCTCGGAGACGTGCCGGTCCGGTACTCAGACATTGCCCATTGTGCCATTCCTTCTAGCCAATTATTCAAAGCCCAAGAAACCTACAGTCTCCTATCAATTGCCCGTGCAACCTGACTGATGGTCTCTAATTTTTGCGTCCTATGTGCAGTCGGCTCCATAAAAGGTAAGCCCCACGCCCTTTGTCTCGTTCCCACGAAAGCCGTGCACCTAAACATTAGGTGAAGGGTTGCTTCTTCTTTGTAGCTGCACCATTTGCACTTACCTTCCTCGTGGATCCCCATCTTCTGGTGATGATGACCTACTGTTCAGTGACCTGTCAGCCAACCCATGGTGGACCTGAACTGTCTTCTGCCCAGGTCTGTTGGGTTTAATTCATTTCTCTGGTGGACGATTCCCCAGCATTTCCTTTGCTTGCCTTATGCCTTCTGCCTTATTGAATGTCCTGGCACCCACAGCAAACTCACTAAGTTCCGAGCCGATACGACGGTTATAACTTCCCTGTATCTTAATACCTCCTTGGAGGTGATGCTAATTCCATCTAGTGCGAGTACTGGGTCATTGCTATCCGAGCAGATCGTTATTGTCCTCTGCACAATGCCACCAGCCGTTAGCTATTCCGCATATTCCCTAATAGCCCTGACATGGGGGTCCAGCGAGCATTCGAGTTGTTACGTGCTGCCCATTCCCCATGATCCTGCTCCTACTCCGTCATCGCACTTAGAGCCGTCCGTGAACCAGAGAATACCCACCATTATGAGGTCGTGCGACTCTCCGCTGCATTTTATCCTGTCCGGAATTATGATCCTGGAGGGGTTTGAGAACCGGGTCCTCTCTGCAATCCTGTCGTAGCTTGCTCTGTGGATGTCCGGTAGAGCTCTTGTAATAACTTCACTGTCCCTGAATTGGTTCGGTGATTCCTTCAGCCTACAGTAGGTCTTGAAACCGATTACCCTAATCACCTTGTTCAGTGGTGCGCTATCCAACCGGATCTCTAACGCGACTGTGGGTGTCGTCAGCATGTATCCTGTCATTCCTCCCAGCACTAATCTTTTTACTATATCGAGTGTGTCCGAGTCAGTATCGGTTTGATAGACTCATAGAACTATATTTGTTGTAGTGCAAGTTTATCTGCGTGAACGAGATTATGGGTGTCCATATGGAACCGATGCCAGTGGTCTCGATCACGTCAATTCGCCTCCCCTATTGTCCATTGGGTTGGATTACATCCTCCCCTGTACTCATTTCGTTAACCTCACTTACCTCTTCTTCTGGGGGGTCCATCTCCATGGCCTCCTCTTGCTCCTCTGTCTCCCGTTTCTCTGTTGCCTCATTCACCCCTTCCTTGAGAACGACAACATGTGCCCTAGCCCCAAGTCTGAAGTTGAGTGCCTTCAGCGCCTCCACCTCGCCCGTCTCCAGCATGGCCTGAAACGCCGTCTCTTCCACATTTTTTGCCTCCTTCTCTGTGGTTACCATCTTACTTTCTATGACCCCCCAGGAACTCGGTTTGAAAGTGGAGTTCTGCCTTCCAAGTCTCTTTACTACCACTTCGAAAGTGTGTATCCCCGGGGCGTAGATCAGACCCCTTGACAATCGGGTTTGACATCTTCGAAATTATAGCAAAATTAAGTTGAACCCTTAATTGAAGCCGAAGTGTAGTACTAAGTGGAAAGATAATGCTAGAATAAAACTAGAAACGCTTGAAACCTGCACGGCGCTGCGCGAGATAGCAAGTACGGCTTGCGAAATCTCCCAACGCAAAGCAACGTCTTTCGAGTTAAAGAATTTAAGCAGCTTTACGTCTTTATTCGGATACTCCAGCTGGACCGTAATGACTATCCTAGTCGCGATAACAATTGGCATCTGCATTATAGAATAGCATTGCAGCGATCGGTCGTTCCGTCGGCTGATTAAACAACGGGAGGCGCCGATGGAGCTGGAGGTGTTGAGGGAAACAAATCGCGCCAGACAGCAATAAGGACGATCAAACACGCGACGGAGTTTGAGCGAATCGCGTAACAGAAAAGCGAATACATGATCGCAGCAAATACTCCGTATCAAAGTGCACTCCACTGGAACAAGCATAAGCTTCAATAAGCGAATATTATCCACAATTTTCTAACAATAAATGCTTCACCTCGAAATCATGAAATTATAAGCTCAATTAAAACGATAATAAAGCTGGACCACACGCTTATTTCAAGGGAAAAAGCCAAGCTGCGGGTAGCACTAGAGCACGAGCTTGTACCCGCCGTCGCGTTGCACCAATAGCCAACATTGATTTTAAGAATTATGTTTTATTTGCATTAATATAATTTCACTTCTGCAGATCGACTAGTTATAAATATGACCTGTTGATAAAATAAATGTAACAGCCTGAAGACACCTAATATATTTGTTGGCAACAGCAACGGTAGATTAAGCAAATATTGTATTTTTGAAAGCTCTATCAGTAATTGTACAGCAGGAGCGGATGCTAAAGCGCAACATCCGCGTCTTCACACACACGAACACATACTCATACAAATACTATATACAATCACACTGACATCGAGAGGGCGAAAGGAGAGCAAATGTAAAGGGACATATTCACACACAAAGCTTACACTGACAAGCTCAGCGCTAACTTGTGCGCGCTAGACTTTAGGTGCCGAGCATGAATCAGCGCGTTCCGATACCCACATCCACACGCGCACTTCGGCAAGGCGTTCAAAATTTTTTCCGATTTTTATTTTGGGCGACGAGAACGTCGCCCACGCGATCCGCACGTATCACGGACAAGCTCGAGGCTCTCCAATGATGGCTCTGGTGCCACTATTGACGATGCGCTAGACGCATCGTCGGCAGAGTACGTGGTGCCCGACAGTTCCTGCGGGAAGAGAACGCAAAGTCGGTACCTCTGTCCGCGGGGCCGCTCACCGTCGAGTCGCGTCGAGGGGCAAGCCGGCAGACCACCGGCCACTTTTGAAAAGAGCAGAGCTCCCGCAGTCTTGGAGAATACAGCCACCTGCTCGGAAACCTCGTGTTTATTCTTTCGTCCCACCTCGTGCAAGATCTTCTTTTCGTCACTGACGACTCAACATTTCGCATTTATCTAAACTTATAGATAGTTGTTAAGTTTCAATACGCAAATACGGCTATAATGACCTTTTTGGTTTCAAAAACGTATCTATATTAATAAATAAGATTATCTTTTCAAGCCGCAATGATTTTCGATGAGTTTGAGGTGCATTAATAGTGGAATAAACCAAAATTTTCAAAAATCGCGTGTTAGCGTGGGGCAAGAGTATAAATACTCAAAATTTCGAGTTTATCCAAATTTCTAATTGATTATTAAGTTTTCTTATGCACATGCGTCTGGAGTTACTTATGGATTCAAGAACGTATTGATATTGATAAATAACTTTCTCTTTTCGCGTTACAATGACTTTCTATGTACTTCAGGTGGATTAATAGTGAAATAAACCAAAATGTGTGAAAATAGCATGTTAGCGTTGGGCAAAAATATGACAACTAAAAATTTCGCGTTTATCTAAACTTATAAATAATTATTAAGTTTCATTGCGCCCAGGCAGCGATAGTGACTTTTATGGATTCAAGAACACATTTATATTGACAAAAAACGTTCTTTTTTCAAGTCACAATGGTTTACTATGAGTTGAGGTACATTAATAGTGGAATAAACGAAAATGTTTGAAAGTCGCATGTTAGCGTGGGGCAAGAGTATGACAACTCAATTTTGCGTTTATCTAAACCTATAAATAATTATTGAGTTTCCTTGCATACATGCAGCTGTAATAACTTTTATAGGATGAATAGCATATTTATATTGACAAATACGGTTCTCTTTTCAAGTCGCAATGGTTCTCGATGAGCTTGAGGTGCATTAATAGTGACAACTCAGAATTTCGCATTTATCTAAGCTTATAAATAGTTATTAAGTTTCCTTGTACACATGCGGCTATATTGACTTTTATGGTTTCAAGAACGTATTTATATTGACAAATAAGGTTCTCATTTCAAGTCGCAATGGTTTTCTATGAGCTTGAGGTACATCAATAGTGGAGTAAACCAACATTTTTGAAAATACTGCGTTAGCGTGGGGCAAGGGTATGACAACTAAAAATTTTCATAATTAATAAGATTTAAACAAAGTCATTACATTTTTCGTCGGTCATCTAGAATATGCATAATCAATGGTTCTTTACATGAAAAAATATGCTATTGTGTCGCGTATATACCAACCGTCTATACAAGTAACACAAAAAAATTGAACGATAAAAAATAATTTTTCGTTCTGTAAGATGGCAAGAAGTTTCGTGGGCGTAGAAATATGTTAATATTGGTAAATAAGATTGCTTTCATTAGATAGATTGATCTTCCAGTACTTTAAAGTACGTTTAAATTGGAATATATACAAATTTTCGAAAATCGTATGTGAACGAGGGGCAACAGTATGACAACTCAAAATTTTCGTATTCACTTAAATTTAAAAATAGTTGGCAAGTTTTCTTGCGTATTTCCGGAAAAAGAGGAATTTTGAGTTGTAATAGTTTTGCTCCGAGGGTGCGATCTGTGCTAGTCAAGACTATTTCGCAAGAACTTGAGGTAGGGTCGAGAGAATGTTATAACAAGTGAATTTGTTGACGTGTTTCGACTTATCTTATCATGGGATATGCTGGAAGGAACGACATTTCATTAATATTTTCATTAATAACAAATATTAGTCTTTTATTTATCATTTGTGCTAATCAAGTCTATTTGGCAAAAATATTAATAATGAAAAATATTAGTGTTTTATTATTTATTTACACCAATTAAGTCAATTTGGTAAAAACTGGACGAAGGGTCGGGAGAATGTTATAACAAGTATTTGAGAATTTTTTCAACGTGTTTCGACTTATCCTATCGTGGATTATGCTGAAAGGACCGGTTGTTTATTAGTATTTCAAATATTAACAAATATCATACTTTTATTTTTCATTTGTGCTGATCAAGTTTATTTAGCAAAAATATTAATAATAACAAATGCTTTAATTTTAAATACCAATGCTATAATTTTCAGTTACGCTAAAGAAGTCGATGTGGTAAAAACTAGCTTAAGGGTCGGGAGAATGTTATAACAAGTGTTTGTGAATTTTTGCGCGTGTTCCGACTTATACTTCCGTGCGATATGCTGTAAGGAACGGCTTTTTATTAATATTTAAAATATTAACAAATATAAGTCTTTTATTTTTCTTTTGTGTTAATCAAATCAATTTAGCAAAACCTTTAGGACGGGTCGGGAGAATATTATAACAAGTATTTATAAATTTTTTGGACGTCTTACGAATTATCCTACCATAGGTTAGGCTAGAAAGTTAAGAATTTTATTAATATTTCAAATATTAACAAATATTTATCTTTTGTTATTCGTGCTAATTAAGTCTATTTGACAAAATTATTAATAATAATAAATATCAGTCTATTATTTTTCATTTGTGATAACCAAATCTATTTGGCAATAACTAGAGGAGGGGATGGGGAATCTTATAGCAAGTATTTGTAAATTTTTTATACATATTTCGACTTATCCTGCTATTGGTTATTCTATAAGAAAAGGCGTTTGATTAATATTTTAAATATTAAAAATTATCTGTCTGTTGTTTTTCATTAGTGTTAACTAAGTCTATTTGACAAAAAGATAAGGAAGAGTCGAGATAATGTTATAACAATTATTTGTAAATTTTTTAGTCATCTTTCGTCTTATCATACCGTGGGTTATACTTGATGGAATAGCATTTTATTAATATTTCTAATATTAACAAATATCTGTCTTTTATTTTTCAATTGTGCTAATCGAGTCTGTTTGGCAGTGCCTTGAGGAATGGCCGAGAGAATGTTATGACAAGTATTTGTGAATTTGGCAAGTGTATATATTGACTTGATTAAAAGCTCAGGCAGAGCATCAGCAAGTAATCACCATCGCGATGTGGGCGATATTGAATGAAAGTGGGGCGTACAATATATCAGAGAGCATATACAGAGTACCGATAATATCATTTCGAGGGGTGAAGAATGCCGTGCGATCGGAGAGTTTTCGGATGCCGAGTTACTCTCAGATCTGCCTGAACTGCTGGACGGAGTAGCTACGACTTGGTATCGCAACAATAAAGAGCAGGGGGTCCGTTGGTCATAATTCTGCGAAGACGCGCCCTTCTGGTATGTCAGAGGTGGAGGCTATGAGCAAGAGTTGATTGCTAATGTATGTACGTGCCCGCAAGGAGAATTCGAGCCTGTTCGAGATTTTATCACCAAGCACGTCAGTATTATGCGCAAGCAAGACCCAATCCTTAGTGTAAATGGCCACTTAAATGTAATATATCATGAGATGCTCCCAATACTATAAGTCACCGTACGCCGAGCTGATGTAAACTTTATTCAAGAGTTTATAGATTTGGCCGCAGACGTAGAATCGGAGCAATACTGGAGGGAATCATAGCGACCACCGTCCCGACTAGCAACCGCGATGTTATCCGAGCCGGCGAATCATGCCCCACAAGCGATACGGGGAACATGGACGACGATATCGGCTGTGGACACACAACCTAAAACCGCCGACTCCCTCGACATTGCTGCAATTGTCGGCCGAATTGTCGACGAGAAATTAGCGGTTAAACAAACAGCAGACGGTAATGAATCCAAAAGCTCCAGCGCTTCAGAGAGGAGTGAAACCTCAGAGACAGAAAAAGTTCACGAATAATTAGTTTGCAGAAAAGCCTTAGCTAAGCAAGCAGCCTACGACTCGAAGCTAGGAGACGTGCTGGTTTGTGTGTGGAGACCCCACTCATCGGGCTTGGCAGTTCCAAAATCGAGCGGCAAACGACGGCGGTGGTCAATAGCTGAGACCGCTGTCACCCCCTGCTGCACCAAAAACGGCCGTTGAAAATGCATATGCAGGGAGAGGAAGCCCCGCGACGCCCCGCACGGTGATGCAAACGTAGAGAGACGAGGATGCCGCAGCGGACACTTGTGTCACCTCATCACCGCAAATGGATAAGCCGTCTATAACAGGTCCAGCGGAGATAACGTCTACGCCGACCTGCGCGGCAGGGAGCGAACAGTTGATCGTACGCGGCGAGAGATAAGCTGCTAGCATCGCACCGATACCGCCATTCGATACCCAACTCAAATGTGAAATGGGAGAAAGCAAACTGCCGCCAGTGCAACAGTGCGCAAGCGGGAGATAGATCAAGATGAGATAACTCAGCCGCCGCCAACAGAACCGAGCATGGCGTCTACGCAGAGTGAAAGTTCCGAGCCAACTCGCAGCAGCTAATGCTACGCTGCCGGGAGAGATAGAAGACAGCCCTAGTCGGATCTTGTCACCTTCAGTGGAGTCACGAGTTGCAACCATGACCCTGCAGATCATCCCTATTGACGATGAGCGTCGTTGAGTTGTTGGTGGCTGCTAGTCTACGTCGACGGCTACCGAATACGAGTTCTAAATGACTCAGGTGCATCGCGCACGGTCGTAGGCATGATCAGATCGCCAGCACGCTTGGTTTGCAAATTCAACCGAGTTATGTCCGGGGTGCTCGAGTAGCAGATCGACATTATACGTCTATCGCGGGCTATATACGCTTACCAGTTACACTGGAGGGGGGAGGGGTGTAATGAAAGATGTGCGAGTGACAATACTACCTAATACGAACTGTGACTGCTAAGTAGATAGAAACTTCATGCAGCTGTTCAGCGCAGTACTGGACGCCTAAGATGATACGATTTTCATCAATGAGAAGGCCTCGCATGTGTAAACGAGGAAGAACGGGCTCAAATGAGTGTGCTCATTGGCCAAATCCTACCGCAAAGGGCAGACGCTATAGGGCACACGACACGCGTAGAACATGGGATACACGTAGAATGTACGCGTCCCATAAAGCAGATGTACTTCCCTGTATCGAAGAAAATCGAGAAAGAAACGCATAAGCATGTGCGAGAAATGCTTGTAGTAGGTATAATTGAACCCGCGCCCAGCAGTGGATGGTCGAGCTTAGTGGTAATGGTTCGCAAGCCTAACAGCAGCTACCGATTCTGCGTAGATTATCGGAAGGTCAAAACCGAATCTGAGCCTGATGCGCACCCGTTACCGAACATGGACGATATACAGCTCAAATTGCAGAAAACGCGGTTTATTATGATGCTAGACCTCAGAAACGCTTATCACCAGATACGACTGGCTATACGCCTACTCCTACCTTGACGACATCGTTATCGTCACTCAGACATTTAAATAACATCTCGAGATCTTAAGGTTTGTATTAGAATGGCTCAAAACATCGGGTCTAACAGTTAATCGGGAGAAGAATATCTTCTGTCGAGAAGAAGTTAAATACCTCGGCGTCTTGGTGAACTGAGAAGGTCGCGCAAAGTCATGCCTATAGTGGAATATCCGGCACCTAAAAACCTGAAGCAGTTAAGATTCTTCATAGTAGTGGCCTTGTGGTACCGGAAATTCCTGAATAATTTCAGAAGAGCAGGCTTTATTTGAACAGCTGAAACCGCTGATTATGAGCTCTCCAATTTTGAATCGAATAGTGTTCGATGCAGAAGTCGTAATTCAAACTAACACATCGAGCACGGGTTTGGGTACAGTGCTGGTCCAGAAAATCGACGGAGAAGAACGTGTACTGGAGTTCGCGAGTTGAACTTGACGCAGGCAGAGCGCAATTATGGCCCGACAGAGAGGGAATGTCTCGCAATGATATGAGCATTAGGAAGTTCAGGAAATATGTTGAAGGCTATTACTTCATAGTGGTCCCAGATTACGATAGCCTGCACTGGTTGAGCAATCTGCACAACTCTACTGGCCAATGGGTTCGATGGACATTGGAGTTACAAGGATACCGCTTCTATATCGAGTGCAGGAAGGCAGCGCTAAACTATGTGCCTGATGAACTCTCGCGAATGTTCGAAGACGATGAGTCTGCGATCGCAGATGGGCCAATGTGACCAATGGTCGTTAGTACAGTAGTTGAGCAAGCTCGTCTCCGACGACAACTTGGCCGACCTGGAGGAGATCTTCGGCGGCAAGGCCGAAGGAGACCATGAGACTCCCTAAGTTCTATTACTCCGATCCAGAGCGCAGACGGCTGCAGGACAGTCGAAGGAGCCACCTGCCCCGCGCGAGCCAGAGGCGAGTCTAAGCGAGCTTCCAAAGCACAGAGGCCAACTCCACCCGCGCCCCCGCGGGGACGTCTACCCAAAGGATGACTTCCCGGGAAAATTCCTTGGAGGAGGATTGGGTCATCTTATCTTAAGCCCACTCCTCACCACCGCCCTGGAGGCCTCTATCCAGTCTAATGACGTGGAGTGCGAGACTTTTGTACTATTCCACCAGGAGCAACTTCATGAGGTGCGTACTTTACGCAAAGAATGCCAGGCCCATCAGGAAAGAAGTGCCGCAGAACATGAAAGGGCGGGGGAGGCGTGCCAATTTTTTTTTAACGTCGCCATGTTTGTGCTTCCATGTGGTGCTAATCGACGATGCCTTCTGCAAAGTCCAAGTGCAGCTGGACCACGCGGGCGAGGGAGAGATATATACATAATTTCGATACATTAAATTGGTATCCAAATCACAGATTCATTGTGAGATTTCATCACATAGGTTTAGTATAAGTGTACAATTTATGTAGAACTTAAATAAAATTATATAAAATTACTAAGAAATGTAACACATTAACATAACATGTTAATTTTTATCACAGAAAATATTTTGTTCATCGCAGGTTTGAAAGATGTGCCTGCGTATTGCCATTTTAAATTTGCTTAAAGACGGAAGATACCTAATAGCGTGAGAGAGCGAATTCCAAAGACGAGCACCTTGGGCTCTGAAGGAGTTCAGGCCAACATCAGTACGAGACTCTGGAATTTTGATTTCCTTAGGATTCCTACCTAAGGTTCTAGACTGATTTCGTTCAAAAAGGACCGAGAGGTATGGAAGCTGTCCCATGCCACCTGCTCTGTAAAGCATTACCGTCGCAGAATACTTCCTTGTTGCCTCCACAGTTAACCAGTCCAGTTTTCTCCTATAGGGAGAGACATGCTTATACTTTCTAACACCACAGGTATATATATATATATATATATATCACACAGTAGATTTGCAACCTTTGAAGCCTAACCTAAAGCTCACCTGATTCGCCGAGCTTTATAAGAGAGCAGTATTCCAAGTGAGAGACAACAAGAGCACCTGCGAGCTGTTTGCGTAACACCTCGATGGTGCAGGATATAAATGATCTAAGTCCGTATGAGGCTTCGTTAACCTTCCGGCTAACTGCATCGACCTTTGGTTTTATTGTTAATTTAGAATTCATAACAACACGGAGGTTAGTTACAGTATTGGTAAAGGGAATGAAAACGTTATCCCGCACCTCAATGCCTGGAAGGTGCAATTCTTTCAATTTATTAATATTGTAATGCGACCCAAAAATTATAGCTTTAGCCTTCCCGACATTAAGGCGAAGTGCATTCTCAGAAGCCCATGCCGTCATTGGGAATCTTATTTTTGATTAATTGTTTGATAGCGTAGTTTGTGTATCGCCGCTAGGTTGCGATGGCCTAAGTACGTTAAGATTATCTCGGGGATAATACATAAAAACTCGCGCCAGTAGTTACAATTGTAACAGTATTATTTGAATTATATGTGATAGGTTAGACGATGACTATCATTTGAAGAAGATTGTTGCATTGGAAGTTCTTTTTAAAAGCATTTTCTCCGAAACCAGTGCTTTCGATTACGAGTTATTAACTTTAAGTGGGATATACGATAGTGGGACACATTTCGTTCCAGATTTAATGAGATTGGACCTATTTCAATATTATTTATGAATTATATTCTTGTGCAAGATACTACCCTCACAGACCCTATTGTGGATGAGTGCATCTATTGTGAATCAGTTTATGTTAAAACTATATTATGAAAGTTTTGCGTTACTTTTATTATTATTTTGAAAGCACTTATTCTGATGTATCAAAATAATTAAAGAAGTAATGCAAAACTTTTATAATGACTATTTAGAAGTAAATGATTCACAATAAAGGCACTGATACATAATAGGGTCTGTGACGGTGTATGTCAATTTGTAATTCGGCGCCGACTTCGAGAACATTTTTGTGAATTACTTCATACTTTTTAGTTAACTTTTCGAAGTCGGTTCTTTTTTTCCAAAAATTTTTTTATTTGAGACTTTTTAGTTGTAAGGCCTGAGTTTCATTCAATTTATATTGTAATATGGGTCGACCAACAAAGGATATTGTATAATGTAACAACTTTTTATATTATTGTCATATCGTCATTCCTGTTCCTACGTTCCGCTGGGTGGTTGAGTAGGAGCTGGGTGGAACTCGAATTACAGCCACCTTCACGTGGTGAGTTCTGGGTTATTTTATTTTCAATATAATTATATTCAATATAATTATGTGCAATATAATTAATGGTAAAGAAAATGAAATAAGCAAAGAGCTGCAAGTTTGAAATAATTATTTTCAACCGAATCAGTCAAGTACTTTTTTGGAATAATCGCAGGATAAACCGCAAAAAAAAACGCCAGTACTGACGTAGTACAGGCTCCATACTGGCCCAGTTATATAATGGTACCACCATGGGATAATTATCTTTTATTCAAAAAATAGTTTATCCAAATCGGTTCAGTAGTATCCGAATAATCGGTAGAAGAACATACAAAATCGCCAGTACTGACGTAGTACTGGCTCCATACTGGTCTAGTAATATGGTGGGACCAACATGAGATCATTCTCTTATATTAAAAAATATTATCAAAATCGGTTCAGTAGTTTCCGAATAGTCGGCGAAAAAACATAATAACTTACCAGTACTGACGTAGTACTGGCTCAATACTGGCCCAGTAATATAATGGGACCACAATAGGATCATTCAGTTTCATTCAAAAAATATTATCAAAATCGGTTCAGTAGTTTCCGAATAATCGGCGGAAAAACATAATCATTTACCAGTTCTGACGTAGTACTGGCTTAATACTGGCCCAATAATACAATGGGACAACATGAGATCATTCTCTTTGATTAAAAAAAATATTATCCAAATTGGTTCAATAGTTTCCGAATAATGGGCGGAAAAACATAATAACTTACCAGTACTGACGTAATACTGGCTCAATACTGGATCAGTAATATAATGGGACTATAATAGGATCATTCTCTTTCATTCAAAAAATATTATCAAAATCGTTTCAGTAGTTTCCGAGTAATCGGCGGAAAAACATAATAATTTACCAGTACTGCCGTAGTACTGGCTTAATACTGGCCCAGTAATACAATGGGACCAACACGAGATCATTCTCTTTCATTAAAAAAAATATTATCCAAATCGGTTCAATAGTTTCCGAATAATCGGCGGAAAAACATAATAACTTACCAGTACTGACGTAATACTGGCTCAATACTGGCCCAGTAATACAATAGGACCAACATGAGATCATTCTCTTTCATTAAAAAAAAATATTATCCAAATCGGTTCAATAGTTTCCGAATAATCAGCGGACAGAGTCGGCAGAGGCCAAAATGTACAGAAAAAATATTCATAAAAACCTTAATTACTAGCGAAATGCTGGACCAATAATCACAAAATTTGAATGGGACCATTGGAGGATAATTACCTTTCATATAAAAATTTTTTATCCGAATTGGTCGAATTGTTTCGGAATAATCGCTGGACAAACGTAAAAAAAATCCCTGTCGAATTGAGAACCTCCTCCTTTTTCGAAGTCGATTAATAAAAGGAAAACTGCTATGACGAACGCCGTCTTTGGAATCCTAATTCTGAAACAGACAATTTCCGAGTACTCACTCGACGAAAACTTACGCTGCGAAAACAGACACTTAATCACCAGTCCACCAAGTCTCGATTGATTCTACTGATTTTTGCAGCAAGTCCCGCTGAAACAAATAAATAAATAAAGGTCTCACCAGGTAATTTTTCAATCCAAATTACAAACTTCTCTTGACAAGGATCTGTGTGCCGGGCGCTCTGTGGGCAGAAATTGCCGGTAATAATCTACTCACGTTGAATCAAGTCGAATCCCAATGGCGTTTCTCCTATACTTATACCCGCGCTACCCTCCTAATTACTTGGCGTTGGAATTGCTACTCCGAAAACGCGTCTATTTCAGTGAACGGTTTAGAGCAGAGTGGGCAGAGCAGAAGGACTCTCGGTCTCTCCCCGTGGCGTTCTGCGCTCCTGCGCCCTCTATTTTCTATTACTCGATTTTCTATCTCTTTCTCCCCACCTGTTGATATAGGCCCCAAACTCGATTTCCACTCAAGTAGTAACGGGAGGAGAAGTACTACTTAAGTTTTTCCTCATGAATATGGCCCACTCGACGCGCTTGATTTGAATAATCAAAGAGCGTCCTCTATACTGCATCACTTTTTCGATAAGCTTCTCTAGACTCAACTTGATAATACTCCGCCAGATGAGATATTATTGTATAATGGCCGCCTGACTGCGTTGGCACCGCCAGCTATACGCTTTGTCCGTACGCATGCCTTTCGCCGCCGCAGCCAATCGAGCGAGCCATCGTTCCGTCGCTCGAAGCAGTCCGCTCCTGTACAGAGAGCGCCTAACGTGCGCTTGCTGTAGACGCGCCCTGCTCCCCTCTCCGCATCGCGCGCCTCTCTCTCTCTCTCTCGCCCATACTCGATCCTTCTACCCGCGTGACAGCTGGCTTGGATGGTGCTCGGCCTATCTTGTTTGCTCTCGGCGTCGTTCTTGTGGACGACGTTGCTCGAGCTCCTCGCGCTACGGTCGCGCTCACGGGTGTCCGCTCACGCGACTGTGTATGTGTGCGTATGTCAACATCGTCGGATACTGCTGCTGCTACGGCTGCCCCGCGCCGGATCATTTCTGGCTCTCTCTGTCTTTCTCTCGATATCGTGCTGCAGCTACCTGTATAAACAAAAACCGAAGGACTCGACAGCTACCCCGTCGTATGGGTCTCCTCATGCTGCTCAGCCTTTGACTGGACTACCCTGGGCTGGTTGCTGAGTCGGCGGCTGGTGCATCTACAAGGGATGTGTGTGTGATGCTAATAGTGTGCTTGTATGTGTGTGTGCATTTCATCGTCGTGCTCCCTGTGAAACATATAATAAAATGTGCGTGATTAATACTACTAAACATTTAATACATTTTATAAGGCCCAAAAAGTATACGATTCAAATATTATGAAGCCAAAATTTAATAAGAATAAAAAAAATAAAAAAAATAATTATAAGGCCCAACATTTATAAAGTCTAAAAATTATACTACTCCAAAAAATTATAGGACCCAAATTTATAAGACCCATATAAACTAAAAACAAAATATTTATGGACCCATATTTTATAAGGTCGTAATGTTATAAGGCTAAAAAATTATACTATACAAAAAATTATAAGTCCCAAATTTTATAAGGCTAAAAAATTATACTATGTAAAAAGTTATAAGGCCCAATAATTCTTAAAAACCAAAATTTTATAAAAGCAAAGAATTGTGAGGTCCAAATTTTATACGGCCCAAAAGTTATACTATAAAAAAAATTTTAGGGTCCTAAAAAACTATATTAACAAAAATTATATATATTCGTAATATTTTCAATACTCATCTTTCGTTTTTCGTAAGATTTATATGTCTTAACGATTGCCTTGGTGAGTCAGTAAAAAATATATTATTTTGTTGACGTTTCAGCGGCTACATAGTCGACTACGCAGTATCTTTTTTACTGACTCATCAAGGCATTCGTTAAGACATATATATCTAAAAAAATTATAAGGTCCAAAAATTACGATACCTAAATATTATAATACGCAAGAAACTATAAGGCCCAAAAAATTGTGGGGTCCAATAAATTATTGGACTCAATTATTATAAAACGCAAAAAAATGTAAATGCCCAAAAATTATAATGCTCAAAAATTATAATGTGCAAACATTATCAATCCTAAAAATACTGTTTGACAACACATACCTAGGAAGCCAACCATCCAGCCACCCACCAAATCACCCACCCTCACATCCATCCACCTATTGATCAACCCCCAAACTCATATGTCTATACTTCCCCCCTCGTAATAACTCACCCACACTCGTGCATATATATGATGTACTTTTTAAAAAGATATGAACTTATTGATGAGGCCGGATACAGAAGAACGAAGACCGGAGGCTTTTGTGATCTTAATATTATAGGAGATTTTAGAAATTATATCAGGTATCCACCTTAAAATAATAATATTAATGGTACTTCTTGAACATTATTGCATTTTTTTACATAAAAGATAATGTGTAATTAAAGTTTAAGTATGAATATCAATAATTACATTCACAATAATACTTCAATATCTGCAATTAACGTCCGGTTACAGCCAACGTTACATTTCGTGGTTTGATTAATTCGCTGCAAATAAAAATAATTTTTGTAAGTTTCGCAGTTGCGCCTAATAGAGGCACATATGCTTAAATAAATAAATTATTCCGTAATTTTATGTCTGTAATCAAGCAAAATATTGAGTAGTTACATGAATTTACGCGTGAGATCAAAAATACCTACGTATAAATGCCATAATTCATGTTAATCCTACAAATAGTATCGGAAAATATTGAAATAAAAAAATCTGGAACTGGGGAATAGTGGGATTTTGTCCCAATAAGTATCAGAAGCTCTTATATAATATGTACGTGCTTAGATGTATTGGAAGCACTTATATGAATATAGATACATCTGATAAACTTAAATACATAAAAATAGACGCATATACGTCAGATAAACTCATAAGCACTTTGATTTACTTGCATGCACTTGACGCACGTAGATGCACTGAATGCGGTTGGATGCTACCGATGTACGTGGACGTACCAGATGCTCGTGGACGCACTAGACGCACAAGATGAATGTGCATGCACTTGATGCATTTGGATGTAAAAAAATTACTTTTTTAAAAAATTAATCCAAAGTAATGATGTGAAACGATGACGACATCGTTGAAAATATCATAGAAGTTCAATCTCACCTTAGTACTATTGCATCGATTGTTGAAACCCTAATGTATGCATTTGGATGCGCATTGTAGTAGCGTAATTTCTGGAATTTGGGAATAGCAAAGCAGTTATTATATGAATATAGCATTGGACGCTATCATGTACGATGGATGTTCTTAGATGCACGTGATGTACTTTAATTCACATGGATAGACATAGAAGCTCCAGATGCACTTATATTGATTTTGATGCACCATATGTATTTGGATGCATCGGATACACTTATCAACCAGATGCATTTGAATTTACTTACAAGGAGAGTGTACGAAGTGCGGGTTGCGAATTTTAATGAGGTTTTGAGAGCTGTTTTCTGGTACCTAAAAATGAACCCCAGTACCCGCCATTTGGGTAACGATTCTTTGTTGTCGAAATATAGCCAATTATATCCTAAATGCGAGTTTTTTTAGGCAAAAGATGGTACCTTTACTTCAGATCATAACTCTGCAAGTTTTTACACAGAAAAAAATAATCCAAAAGTATATGAAAGTAGAACAAAATAGCTTTAATTTCAGCTTTGATTCGTAAAAAAATATTTATCTCTTGCAAAGTTATTAACTATTAATATATATATGGCTGATTGTTTAGACAGTTAGACGTATGATCTCTACATTGTTTATTTAAATGCTTTTTAAGAAAATAAAAAGTAGCAAAAAAGTTTAAGAATTTTGTAATATATTAAATAAAAAATATTTCTTTTGTTTTGAAAGTTTAAACGATCCGATAATCTACATAAATCCTGTTAAATTGCAAAAATTTTCATTTATCACACACACGCACACATTCACACATACACATACACGCACACACAAACACATACACACACACATTCACACACACACACACACACACGCACACCTACACAAACACACACGCACACACACATACATGCACACACACACTCACACAGACACACATACACTAACACACACACACACACACAAAAACACGTACACACTCATACACACATACGCACACACACATATGTACACACACACATCCATACGGACATTTTGCAAAAATAGTGTATTTTGATTATGAATGTCCCAAAAACATGTTTCTAATATGTATTTATCAAAACTTTTTTTTCTATCACAAAGCTTCCTCTTGAGGAAGAAAAAAAATATATTTCAGCACATTAATAACACTAGATTTAACAAAATAGATTTAGTAAATGATTTAAAGTACGGTATAGATAAAATACTTTACCTAGAATCAATCAGACTATTATCTCTACTAACATTATTATCTCGAACTAATTGAATATCCTGTTCCCAAAACCGACGCAACTCTGGTGTTGATGTATATGGTGCAGCTACTTCTTTTATCTGTAAAGTTTGAATAAAAAAATAAAATTTTAATATATTAAAAATTATTAATAAAAATTTACCAAAAATAAATTAAAAATTCAACAATAATGTCCTACACTTAAAATTTATTACATTTTAAAAGAAGTCAAATAACCTTCGTGAAAAATTTCTTTTTACAGAGTTACGTGGAATCGTACGCGCTGCAAAGTCGATTCATAAATAACGTATTGACAATGTCTGATAGATTATTATAAGTATGCGTCATGATTTTGAGGTTTTCCACAACTTAACCTGTTTTGGCCTAAATCAGTGTTACGTATGAATAAGGACGAGTGGGCAACGAGATGAAAGAAATCTCATACTCGACCACTGACCCAACGTCGACGATACTAGCCGAACGTATCATAGTCTACATATTCCTTATTACTGACTCGTCTCCGCTCGTACTATGAGCGTCGCGGATGCATATATATGTGACAATTCCCTCCATCGATAGGCGACGTCCTCGATGCCTTAATTCTTCTTTATCGATGCTACTGCTCGGATCCTCGGGCGTGTATTTTTTGACTTCACGGGGATGAAGCGATGTACTCGAGTCTTCCTTAGCTCGGAAAATTAAATACATATACTTCAAACTCATTAATTTAGCATAGGGTAATGCAGAAATCTTAAATCCAAAGGTATTGGTACAAACACCTCAGAGCCCCAACCAAGAAACCTCACTCTCCCCACAAGGGATGCCAGTTTTTACGTATAAAGAAGAGGCGGTGGCTAGTATCAGACCTTCTAGCGCGACGGAGGTAGTAGAGGAAGGGTAAGAGTGTACTTCTTAGTATCCCGCCGGAGCATGCAGGTGTGAGAAGGGGAGAGGAAGAGTGGACACGGTGGTGTACCGTCAGTGTATGCAAGCGTGAGTATACCTGTGCGAGTGGCGTTGCAGGTACATATTGTGAACGCAGCACCGAGACTATATGAGGGTAACAGGTAGCGGTCCGCTATCCCTTTTTTCTTTTTTAGCAGCAAGTGAGCGCAGCGTGCGCGGCTCCATAAAGGTCGCTTTGGTTGATGTGCATTGGAACGAGCATATAAAAGCAGAAAAGCTTGCAGAATTTTTGGCTGTAGAATGTTGGAGCGATGGTGGTGACCGGGGAGGATGATGAGCAATACAATGCCGTAGCTGACATAAGTCTTGGCCTAAGTGGAAAGGTACCATGGGGCTGTGCGTTACGATGGTGGAGTGCGGAGATATAGCATTCCTATGTAACAAGAAATAACTGCCTTGTATTCGACCTGTAAGACATAAAAATTCTGTCAGTGCAAATGATGGAAGGTGGGGCGAGTAAGAATGAAATGGAGGGGTGTAAGAGAACACTCTTTCACCTATTATACAAAAGTGGAGATAGTGTCCAAAGTTAATGTAAAAACTTGACGAAAAGAAAAATATTTATTTCTTCTTTACTTCAGATACGTACATGAATTCCCATAAAATTCATTATACCTCGTGTCAAATATTATCTCGCGGATTAATCGAGCTAGGAGTAAGAATAGTTCATGATGAGGATATAAAAGAGCTTTGGGTGAGCAAAGAAAAACTAATTTTTTCCACTTTTAAATATGCTTATTAATTGTATTATCATTTTAATTTGTAGCCCTTAGGCAGAGGAGAGCTACCAATATGACAATACGTAGGCCAGCTATAGAACAGGACAATTCTCGAGAGGAACAGACAATATGGTACATAAGTTTAATGGTAGTAAAAGCGAAAAAGTGAGTTTGTGGATAAAACAACTTATACGACATTAGTTTAAAATTCCTATTATTAAAATTTTTATTTTCTTTCCAGTACCACTTCTCGGTTTTATTGGATGGATGGATGGATGGATGGATGGATGGATGGATGGATGGATGGATGGATCAATACATAAATAAACAAATAAATAAATGAATGAAGATTTTTATTTTCTTTCCAGTACCACTTCTCGGTTTTATTGGATGGATGGATGGATGGATGGATGGATGGATGGATGGATGGATAGATGGATGGATGGATGGATGGATAGATGGATGGATGGATGGATGGGTGGATGGATGGATGTATGGATGGATGGATGGATGGATGGATGGATGGATGGATGGATGGATCAATAAATAAATAAACAAATTAATAAATGAACGAACGAACTGTCATAATGGCATCAATCCATGTGTGAGACCCCTTGAGGTTATGAGTCGCACCATGCTCTATTATTTTTAGATTTAAATCATCGGCTAATCGCCTAACGAATTTTGCATCAGCCGACGTCTTCAACAGGTTCGCATTCAGATCACCCATAAAAATTTTGTGACTATAGTCCTGCGTGTATGTTGCTAGCTTGTCAATTATATCAGAATTTTGCAGGAATGGTACATGCGGTGGCCTATAAATTAAAGCAACGAATACGGGGGAAGGTCACCCTGTTGCACACTACACATAATATATTCAGGAATATTGGGTGTACCGTCCTGGATGGTACGTTAGCGGCTTAGTATGGTAGCCTTAAAAGAATTGTGTACGTTCAAAACTAACCCACCCCCAAATTTATTCCTATCTAATCTTCAAATTGAATAACACTTGAGCCGAATCCGATTGTGGTCGACGTTGTGAGCATGGTGCATCTCAGCAATTCCAAAAAGGTGGTAGAAGGGACCAGATAGAAGGTGTTGACGGAGTGTATCAATGTGACAATCTAGAGAGGTCACATTGATAAATCCTGCTCTCAGTCCCCTACAGTGCACACCCCCAGCAGTGTCCGCTGATAGTCATTCATTTGCGACAGCCTCCTTTTGATTGCTTGTTTGAATGACAGACGTATCTTTTCCATTTATAGTTGCGTTTCCTGTTATTTGGTTTGTATTTGGTACAATTCGTGAAGTTTCATACGATGCTAAAATTTCTTGGAGGTCTGCCGCTGTTAAAAATTCGTTAGAGACATCGCCATCCCGCATCTTGACCAGAGTACGGAAATTTCCATCCGATTCGCTGCTTCCCTGTAGCGGGTCGCTCCCCTCCTTCCCGTCACGGCGCGGAGAGGGGGGAAGCGCTCCGGCGGCGCCGGGAGCGGCGTCGAAGCTCACTGCTGCTTCGATCGTCGACTGATACGGACGCGCGAACTGTCACGGACGGGGCCTCTCGACACGGATCGAGTCCCTTGACGGGCTAAACCTGAGTCTTCTTCGTTTTTGTTCACCTGCTGCGCCAGGGTATTGCGGCGACGGACGTGCGCCATTGTATTTCCGTAAGTTACCGAAAAGGAATAAAAGTTCTATGTTCAATGTGCTCGAGAGCGTTCTTTTCTTGACATTCACACCTTCATCTCTCCCGTCAGAATTTGTAATATTGGTCCTTCGAGCCGGATTTGTCAAGAAAAGAACCTTTCGAGCACTCGCGTAGCTGCATTTCTCGCGCCTAATTCTCGCGCCGGACGCTGATTGACCACGCTTTTGCACCCATTCCCGCGCGTCAAGTCCGCTTCCCGCCTCGCCGCCATCTTGTTGCGTGCTCGGCGGATGCGATCGTGTGCGCGAGTCGCCGCTTTCAACCGCATCGCTCTCGGTCGGCTTCTCTCTCTCTCTCTCTCTCTCAGTCTCTACAGTCTCTAGTTCGGTCGGTGCCAGCACGAAATCGCGATTTCTTACGAATTGGCCACATTAATGCTAACAGACTGAACACTCCAGCCCACTTCGCCCTTATAGAGCAGCATTGTTCCGCTCGTGCGTACGACATTCTCGCCGTGACTGAAACCTTTTTGGTAGAAAATGAGCCGGATTCTCACCTAGCGATCGACAAGCTTAACCTCTTTAGAGTGGACCGCGATGGGAAAGCAGGTGGAGGCGTCGGACTATATGTGCATGATAATTACAAAGTAAAAATATTAGCGCAATCTAATCCTATATACGATAATACGCCCGAATTTCTTATATGTGAATTAATAAACACTTCTATAAAAATACTTGTAGCTGTTGTTTATCGGCGCCCCTCTGCAGCATATCCTATGCACTTCTTCAATTGTCTCTCTACCTACCTCCCACATTACACAAACGTTATCGTTACAGGCGACTTTAACATCAACATGGCCGTCCCAAACGCCGCTTCCAACCACCTAAGCGCCCTTATAGAATCGCACTCCCTTTCTCTAGTCCCATCCGAACCCACCCATCACACCAATCGCTCCCACACATGGCTTGACCTATTCGTGGTCAAGGACCTCTCTTCAGTCCAATCACTGACCAAATTTGAGGCTCCTTTTATTGCAGGCCACGACTTCATCGAAATTGACATTTGCTGCACCAAACCTCCAACCTTCACTAAGGTTATACGCACGAGAAACCTAAAAAACATCGACCACGAAACACTAATTTCCTTACTACGTACCAACCTCGCGCGCGTCTCCCGCTCACCCCCCTTCGCTTCAAACACATTTCTCGCCACGTCACCCTCTTCCTGCCTCATCCTCGGACCCAATTCACATAACATCAACGAATCCGAGCGGAACCTAACTACCGCTCTCGTTGCAGCTTATGACGCCGTCGCACCACTTCGATCGATAACAATTTCGTCGAAGCATAAACCATGGATCTCACCTACTATACGAGCTCGAATGAAACAACGCGACCGCGCCTATAAGATTTCTCGCACCACCGGCCAACAACCCGACCGCACAAGGTTCGAAACTTTACGTGCAGAGGTTAGTAACGCTCTGGACACCGCGAAAAATAAGTTCTTAGAAACGAAACTCGTCAACTCGCCTGACTCTAAATCGAAGTGGCGCGAGCTGCGACACATGGGGATGTCGGCGTCGAATTTGCCATCCCCATTCCTATACTTCGACCCCGCGACCTTAAACAGGCACTATGCCTCTACCGTGAGTCACTCTCTCCCCTTATCAGAGACCGATTATCAAAAGGTCAGGGACACTCTCTTTAATACTAACATTTCCACTCACTTCGACTTCTCTCCGGTTACACAAAATGAGGTTAAGAATGCGTTACTCAACTCATCATCTAAAGGCTCAGGCCTTGATGGAATGTCAGTGGAAATGCTAAAGGCTCTACTACCCGAATTACTGGGCCCCCTCACCGACCTTTGCAACTCGTCTCTCAACAGCGCCACGTTTCCGTCTTTTTGGAAGAAGGCACTCTTAGTACCACTCTCCAAGACTAAAACCCCCAGCTCACCCTCTGACACACGGCCGATCGCTCAGCTGCCAGAACTTTCGAAAGTCCTAGAGCGCGTCGTGCACAAACAGCTTCTCGGGTACCTCGAGGTCAACAGACTTCTTGATCCACGGCAAGCAGGGTACAGGTCGGGTCATAGCACCCAGACAGCACTTCTAGGCGTACTTGATGACGTCAGACACGCGATAGACAAACGCATGCTCACTATACTAGTGCTATTCGACTTCTCCAAGGCGTTCGATTTCATACCGCATGCCTTGCTTCTGGCTAAACTACGAGCATTAAACGCGTCGGATCGGGTCCTGCGATGGTTTTTTAACTACCTTGCCGATCGCCTTCAAGCAGTCATCGATGATGGCGGCTCCATCTCGGAATGGCTTAGTGCTGCTTCCGGCGTCCCGCAGGGCAGTGTACTTGGTGCGCTTCTTTTTGCGATATTTATAAATGATCTTTCAAGCGTCATTAGGCTCGCCAAGTACATGATTTTTGCAGACGACACGCAACTGTACCTTCACTGCTACCCGTCTGATCTCTTAGAAGCCCTTGGCTCTTTGAACCGCGATGCTCAAGCAGTGGCTCAGTGGGCGAGAGACAACGGTCTCAAACTTAACCTCGCCAAGACTAAGGTAATGATACTCGGCAGCCAAGCCTACATCAACACTATAAATTTAGCCCACATTCCTAAATTATCCGTGGACGGTCATTTGCTGGAATACGTGTCTCAAGCACGCAACCTCGGCGGGAAGTGTGGACCGAGGGACTGCTACTCAGCCGACTGGAAATGTTAAACCAACACTTGGCGTGCTTCGAAGGCAACCACGTAGCATTGTTGCAGTCAGACGCGCCCCAGGACCACCGCTACTTTGCCGAGAAGGACTATGCTCAGGTCGAGCAGAGCTACGTAGTCGCGCGAGGTCACATTTATGATGTCCGTGCCCGTCTGCATCCGGAGCCTCAGGCGAGCAGCATGCACATAGCCGATGAGCCACGTGGCGCAACCCGTCTCCCACGCATCGTCATACCCGCTTTCAGCGGTCGTCGCAAGGATTGGGAATCCTTCCGCGATATGTTTCGCTCTTTAATCCACAACGACCCCCGTCTAAGCGACGGCGACAGAATGTACTACCTGATGACTCACGTCCAGGGGGATGCTACGGCAGCATTCGAGAAAATGGACTGCACCGGAGCGAACTACGCAACCGCATGGAGCAACCTCGAAGACCGCTATGACAATCGCCGATTGCTCATACAAGATCATTTGACGGCCCTCAAGGGTCTCCGTCCGTTGAAGGAAGAGTCTGCGGCTAGCCTTCAATATCTTCAGGACGAGCTCAAACGACACCGTCACCAACTACAGACTCTCGGTTGCCCAGTGGACCATTGGGACGACTGGCTGATTTTGTTTGCCTGCGATACGATGGACTCAGTAACTCGCCGAGATTGGGAGGAGGAGCTTTCGACCCTCGACGGCCTACCCGGCGATCGACGACACGAGCGCCCTACGTTTGACGCGCTGTCTGCTTTCTTGCGGCGGAGATGTCGCACGTTACGAGCCCTGGCGACGGCACCTCAGAAGCGAACAGCCACCGGAATGCCAAAAGGACTCACATCTACCACGGAGAGCTCACGTCGACTCCATATTCTTGCCACCACATCATCGCATTGCGCCGTTTGCAACGGGCCGCACTACATCGGCCATTGCCCGCAGTTCAAAAACCTCTCTCTTCGAGAACGAAGGGATTTAACGTGGCGAGAGAAGATTTGCTTCAATTGCCTTTGACGGAATCACCAAGTCGACAGCTGTCCGTCCCAATCTTCCTGTCGAACGTGCGGAGGTCAGCACCACACTCTGCTGCATGAGGGTGGTGTCAAGCGGCACGACTCCACTAACTCTGGGATACCTCCCAAAAAATCTAGAGCTGCTGAAGTGGGAGATCGCCCACTCGCCGACGCTGCAAGCCCTGGTCAAACGTCTCCATGACCAGGCCTGCTTCCTACCGCGATGGTGGCATTGGGGGACGGAAGGCGACCCCGCCGGTGGGTTCGAGCGCTCCCCGATCCCTGTTCAGAGTCCACCTTTGTTGACCTCCGGCTGGCCCTGCGATTCGGTGATGGGACGGAGAAGGCCAAAGTTGACGTTGCCGGTCTCACGGGAGGCCCCATGGGATCAACATTGATACGCACACATCTTCACCTTTACACCCTGGACGGCTCGATGGCTCATCGAGTCGAAGCATACGGCCTTCAGCATATGCAGCTGCAGACTCCGTCCCACGAGCTCGACCACCGCGCCGTCAGCCTCTTCCAGGATCTTCGGCTTCCGGATCCAAGCTTTCCCACGCCCCGAGGCGTCGATCTCGTACTTGGAGCCAACGTCTATCCCGATCTTCTGCTACCAGGCCTCGTTCACAGACAAGACTTCCTGGCGCAGAAGTCTGTGTTTGGATGGATCATTACCGGCAAGGGAAGGCTACGAGACCAGATCCTTCCCATGCCGATCTGCTCTACATCGTTCGAGTCCATGCAAGAGACTTGCATCGATTCTGGGCCGTCGAGGAGGTGCCCCAAGTTACGAGGCGGTCCCCGCGCGACGTAGCATGCGAGGCCGTGTACGCAGAAAACCACAATCGCGACGCTTCGGGCCGCTATTTAGTTCCACTGCCCATCGTGCAAGGAGGGGCTCAGGCACTCGGCGAGAGCCTGGAGAACGCCCGACGAGCCCTGTCGTCGGTTCATCGGCGCATGCAGAGAGACCCGCATTTCAAGGGCGAGTACCAGAAATTTATGCAGGAGTATCTTCGCCTCGGCCACATGCGCCCACTCACCGACAAGGAGATCAACACCCGGCAGCCTCGCACGAACTACTTTCCTCACCACGGTATCTGGCAACGCAAAGATGGTGGGAGTAAGCTGCGGGTGGTATTCAACGCGTCCCGCCCGACTACCTCAGGACGCAGCCTCAATGGCGTCCTCCTGCCAGGACCTAAGCTGCAAGGCGACCTAACCGCCGTGATTACGCGCTGGAGACGATGGCCCGTAGCCTACTGCGCCGACATCACCATGATGTTCCGGCAGATCTGGGTCAATCCAGAGGACGCTCAGCTTCAACGAATTATCTGGAGTCCGTCTGCTGGCGAACCTGAGACGCACTACGTCCTGAAAACGATCACCTACGGAGAATCATGTGCCCCTTACTTGGCTCTACGGACGCTTAAGCAGCTGTGCCGCACTCCCTGAAGCCTCTCGCGCAGTTGAACAGGAACTCTACATTGATGACTTCCTGGGGGGGGGGGGCGATAATCTAGAGGAGGCTCTGCGGCGACGCGACCAGTTGATTAGACTGTTTCAGGCGGGAGGGTTCCACCTGAAGAAATGGGTATGCAATGTGCAAGAATTCCTCGAGAGTATCCCGCCGGAAGACCGCCTCCGCACGAGTTGGCCACAACTCTCATCAGAAGGACCTGTCAACGAATTGGGCATCCTTTGGGATCCCATTGCAGATCGCATGAGATTTGCACCCCCCCCTCTTCGATGACGACGCATCGCTGACAAAGCGTCAAGTTCTCTCTGAGATTGCCCGATTATTCGATCCCGTAGGATGGCTGTCCCCGGTCGTTGTCTTGGCCAAGATGTTCATGCAAGACCTGCAGCGGGCCAAACTGGACTGGGACCACGATCTTCCAGCTACCATGGCCCGCCAATGGGAGAACTTCAGGTCTAACCTCCGCGACGTGACCGCCATCAAGCTGCCGCGCTGGCTCAACTGGTCTTCATCAAGCCGCGTGCAGCTACACGCCTTTGCCGATGCTAGCCGGCGCGCCCTTGCTACCGCTGTGTACCTCCGTGCCGAAGATGACTCGGGTGCCGTTCACGTCCTTCTCGTCGTATCGAAGACCAAATTGACACCGCTCAAGAGATTGACGCACGGTCAGGCCCCTCTAAAGCGACCCTCTCCACGAGTGACAATCCCTCGCCTCGAACTGCGAGCCGCTCTTCTGGCTGCTCGTCTGCTCCGATTCGCTTCAAGCAGTTTAGGCATCGGAGCTCAATCATGATTCGCCTGGTCCGACTCTCACATAGCATTGCATTGGATCCGGTCAGAGGGATCTCTTGGAAACGACTTTGCAGACAATTTCGTCAGTCAGGTCCATGAAACCATGCCACGCTGCCCTTGGCGCTATGTTTGCACGACCGAAAATCCAGCCGACATCGCCACCCGAGAATCTGATCCGGCAAGACCAAGCCGAAATCGACTGTGGTGGTCGGGCCCTAAATGGCTCTCCGAACCCCCCGCCGGGTGGCCGGTCGAAGCGACCCAACCACTTCCAGCCCCGCCGGCGCCTCACCTCACTTGCCTCGTATCGCAAGTGCCAGAGGTTGAGCTCGCCGACGGCTTCTCCAATCTGAACCGATTAGTCAGAGCTCTAGTTCGCTGCCGATGACTCTTTCGTCGATGCCACGATCGCCAGGAACCTGCTCCTCTGGGCCCGGTCACGGCCGATGAGCTCCGTCAGGAGTTCCTCACGTGCGTCCGCCTCAGACAGCAGCAAGTCTACGCGCGGGAGATCCAGGAGATCGAACGAGGGAGACCGGTCAGCTCGACGAGTCCGCTTAGAGCGCTACTCCCCTTCCTCGATAATTCGAGGGTGTTGAGGGTTGGAGGCCGGCTCAGCAACTCTTCGCTCTACTTTTTAGAGCAGCATCCCGCAATCTTGGACGGGAAGAGCCATTTGGCTGCCCTCGTTGTGGATTGGGCCCACACTCGAGCACTCCACGGTGGTTTCCGCGTCACCTACGCCCACGCCATGCACCGAGTCTGGATCGTCGGTGGCCGAGTCAAGGTCAAAGCCCACCTCCACCATTGCGTCATCTGCGCCAAATCAGCTGCGCGCGCAGCCACTCAAGTAATGGGATCGCTCCCCGCTTCACGAGTCACGCCCTCCCGGCCGTTCAGTCGGAGCGGGGTTGATTACGCTGGACCGTTCCAAGTGCTCAGCACTCGGGGGCGTGGAGTGAGGTCATCCAAGGGATACGTGGCTGTCTTTGTGTGCTTATGCACCAAGGCTATCCACCTCGAGCTTGTCGGAGACCTCACCACCGCAAGTTTCCTTGGAGCCCTCTCTCGCTTCCGCGGACGCCGAGGAAAGCCCGCTGAGTTGTGGAGCGACAACGCGACCAATTTTCGTGGTGCCGATGCCGAGCTCGGCCGCATGCTCAGGGAATCCGGACTCCGAGGGCCCCGCGTCGCGGACTCACTCGCCTCTGACGGCATCAAATGGCGATTCATACCGCCCTTGTCACCTCACTTTGGTGGCTTGTGGGAGGCCGGCGTCAAGTCGATGAAGACCCATCTCCGGCGCATCGCTGGGCCTCGGAAGCTCACCTACGAGGAATTCACTACACTGCTCGTCGAGGTTGAGCTGGTGCTTAACAGTCGCCCCATCACGCCCGTCTCTGGCTGCATCGATGACTTGGACATCTTGACACCGGGCCACTTCCTCGTTGGCGGTCCACTCTGCGCGCATCCGCAACCAGTAGATTTGGATGAAAGCTTGGACCACCTTACTCACTGGCGTCTCGTTCAGGCGATGCGCGCCCGATTTTGGAGACGCTGGGGTCGCGAGTACTTGAACACGCTGCAACAACGCTTCAAGTGGTCGCGGCCTCGCCAAGATCTCACGATTGGAGATGTGGTGGTCATCATCGACCCCTCGCTCCTGACTGATCGCGGGAGGTGGCCGCTTGGACGAGTCCTTGACACCTATCCTGGACCGGATCAACGTACTCGGGTGGTCAAGGTGAGGACCGCCAACGGAGACTACACCTGGCCGATTGTAAAACTTGTGCGTCTGCCGGTTTTGGCAGCTTTACCCCAGGAGCCTTCAAGCTGATCTCGCGGTCCCCCACGGCGGGCGGCCTCAACTGTGACTCTGGCAGTCACCAGCTCCCTGGCCCCCGTTCGTATCGTTCCGGGAACGAGGTGGGCGGCAATGTACGGAAATTTCCATCCGATTCGCTGCTTCCCTGTAGCGGGTCGCTCCCCTCCTTCCCGTCACGGCGCGGAGAGGGGGGAAGCGCTCCGGCGGCGCCGGGAGCGGCGTCGCAGCTCACTGCTGCTTCGATCGTCGACTGATACGGACGCGCGAACTGTCACGGACGGGGCCTCTCGACACGGATCGAGTCCCTTGACGGGCTAAACCTGAGTCTTCTTCGTTTTTGTTCACCTGCTGCGCCAGGGTATTGCGGCGACGGACGTGCGCCATTGTATTTCCGTAATTTACCGAAAAGGAATAAAAGTTCTATGTTCAATGTGCTCGAGAGCGTTCTTTTCTTGACATTCACACCTTCATCTCTCCCGTCAGAATTTGTAACAACCAGGAAACGGCTCCCTCTATGCCAAACATATTTAAATTTAAGCCTCGTCGCAAGGGCCTAAAGGGTTCTAAATTTATTAAATACTTGCCTTGATAAATGTTCATTTATAAAAATTTTACTATTTATTATTGCATCACGAGTCTCTTGGTCAAGTGTCGAGATGTCAACGTCTTTAGTGTAAAAGCCTGTTATACATTTTTTTTCTCGCATACTTTTATCTCCTAACACACTGCTGCAGAGGGTAACAACCCACGGTGACCGTCTGCGCTCGCTGCTTACCTCGGCTGATGTCACCGAAAACCACTCATCTGACCGTAGCAGGCCGGTATTTACTATATCTGTTTTCTGTATTGATGGGAAGACACGACACAGTATATCGCGAACCACATCGACACGCTTGGTGCTATTACTTTCAAAATTATTAAATTTTTATTGCCACTTGTATTATTATTAGTATGTGTTGTCCTCCCACCTACCATTTTAACCCGCTTGTTTCGTACAGATGAGGTCGATGCCGTATCTTGCAGTGTATCGTTGCTTTCGTCATTAATATTATCAGTACTATATATATTATTGTTATTATTTACATTATTACTAATTACACTATTTTTCTTATCATTACTATTTCTATTACTGTGCGGTGAAAGAGTTGTATTTTCTTTACTGGTAGGAAGGCCAATTCGGTAATTTTCAATTTTACTTATACATTCTTGATTTTTTTGTTGAATAATTTTCAAAGTTTTCTCTATTTTATTTATTGCAGTTTCATGATTGTTGTTTGCAGTCTCGTGTGCCATAATTTTTCCTATGTCCTTTAATATTTCGGAGTTGTCACTTTCAATTTTATTAATTTTTTCAATTATTATTTTAAAGTCATGATCGTACTTCTTTGTCTCACTATTGTTTTCGACTAGATTTTTCATTTGAAAATTAAACTGCTCAATGATATCTACTCTGTCTATAATTGCATTATAATTAACTTCAATCTTATTCAACACATTGTTTGTTATATTTTGACACGTTTCGTGTAGATGTTTGTTTTTAATTTTTAAATCATTAATTTTATGACAAAGTACTTGCTTTTCATTTAACATCTTCTCGGCCGACCATGCCAGAGACAAGTCCGCGATCCCGGCACCAGACAAGAGAATAATAAATAACTTCCAAAAGTTACCGAAGCCCTTATCATTTCCTAAACCTATTATTTCAAAGGGCGCAGCAGGAGAGAGAAAAAGAGACAGGAGCGCGAATAAAGCAATACGCTGCGCGTGCACGTCGCAGCTGCCTAACCGCTACCAGCGCGAGCCGCCGCGCTCACTACAGAGCGGTCGGAACAGCTCTCGCGTCGACTATAAGTAAGGGGGCGCGCGCCTCCTGAATCAGTCGGCCTCGGCGCACCGCACCGACCGGACATCCTCGGTTGAGAGCAATCTCCCGAAGTAGCTAATGTGCGGTGCACGGTAAGTGCCTACTCGCCCCGTGGTGGTTAACCCGGGTATTGTCGTGCCGAACGGGCTTTCTGGCGGGCTTAGCCTTCAAGGAAGCCTTATTAGGAGGGCAGTATCCCTCAGTTAATCACGGCTCTTGACGAACGCGCGTCAAGAGATCGGGGGCAGTTGAACGCAGTCCCTGATAGGAGAGCTGCTTAAAGACGTCGTTCTCTAACGAGAGCCGATAGCGTCTTTTAGCAGCGTTTTCTTCTCGTATCCCACAACCTGGAGCCGGGAGTTATTAATTTAACTCCTGGAAGTTCAGTTGTGGCTACGCAGGGACAGGCTCCTAGAGAGCGCATGCCTCTCTATCAATCGGCCACGACGCACCACACTGGCCGGACCTCCTCGGTTGAGAGTAATCTCCCTGAGGTAATCAGCCTGTGATGCTCGGTAAACGCCACACTTTCCCCGTAGTGATTAACCCGGGTACTGTCGCGCCGAACAGACTTTCTGGCGGGCTTAGCTCCCACGGAAGTCTTATTAAGAAGGCAGTATCTCTCCGTCAATCACGGGTCTTGACGAACGCGCGTCAAGAGCACGGGGAAGTCAAAACGTACGGACGGATTGAGCGGAGCAACTCCCCTCTCCTCCCACCTTTTCCTTACCCCGCAACTCTCACTTATAACAGACTGTGTACAGTCCTGACACGCTACAGCTTTGTCTCTATGAGAAAGCAACAATTTATAAAAAAAATCATATTCGATTGCCAGCCATCTGATCTCCAATTTATGTTGTTTAAGATTTTTCAAAATATTAATTTTAGATACAAGAAATAGCTCCAACGTTTACAAGTATTAATTTTCTGGAGATTTTAAAATGTTTATCACCTTTTTCAATTAATGACTTGCATTTTTATGAAAATAATTTCGGGAAAAAGTTTCCTTATTTGATTTTCTACAGATTGATGCTCAAATTTGTTTTATTAACAATGTAAGACGAGATATACGCATAAAGAATTAAATTAGCTTTAAGTTTTTAGCTTTTTAGCTTGGGGAGAGAAAACAATTTTTTTTTTAATTTCTTGAAGGATAGTCATTTTATATTAAAATACAACTTTTGATTTCAAAAAATGGTTTTTCACTGCACTCTAGTGTCGGTGAGTATGTACGTGTGTGAGTAGTAATACGGATACATGCCATTGGGTGTATGGAAATGTTGACTATAATTATAACATTAAAATAATAAAGCTCCATTTTCTAATTTTCCCCAAAAATATTTTTATTTACCACTATATGTTTTATGTACTAGTTTATCTAGACAGCATTTTGCTTGATAGAATTTTGTTTCTCACAAACATATTCTTCAAAAGGATTATACGCGTATGAATTCTTATATCTCCTCTTTATGGTTTCTCTACTAATCTAACTCGCTGCGAAGTTTATCCAATAAATATGAAATGAACAATTTTCTGCTTAAAATAATACATAAGTTCTTCATTTAAGGTCTTACGTAAGTTCTCGCGTAATTTCTCACTTAAATCCTTACGTTAGTCACGTACAAATTTCAACAAATAACGTGCGTGAAAATTTTGTCAGTTTGTTCCAGTTTATAAACAACAAATTAATTGATCTATTACCAAAATATCATAAAAATGAAAAAACGCTATAAAAAAAATCGATGAATCTTAAAACTTTGTTTTTGATTTCAAATTATAAAAAAATTAATAAAAATAAATGAGCTCAGATTTTCCAGAACTGATCGCGTAATACCCGAGAAGTAAGCAATCAAAATTTAAAACAATATAATATTCCTATATCTCGAAAAATAAAAATCATCATTATCTGGGCAAATACAATAACTTTGCCAAGACACAGTAAAAAGCTACCTTTCTGAAAATTTGAAGTTGTAGTTTTGTCACTGCATTAATGTTAACATTTATAACATAACAAAAAACTCATAAAACTGACTCAAAAATCGAAAAACAGCTAAAAACAAAAGCGAATAAAAAGACAAGAATTTTTGTTTGCCTTCTTCGTTTAAAAAACCGAGCAAAAATGAGCCCTAAAATATTATCGACGTCCATATACATACACACACACAATCACATACACACTCTCACGTACGCACACAATACACACACACACACACACTCAGACACACACAGTCACACACACACATACACACACACACACACACACACACAGACATACACACACACACGCGCACACACACACACATACACACACATACACACGTACATATGCACACACGCGCACACACACACACACACATATACACTTTTTAAGACTAGTGTATTCGGACTCTCCAAGGCATAAAACATGTTTACACGTTGAAAAAACACAAAGAAAAATGGTCACAAAGCTGTGTGTTTGAGAGAGCAAAATTAATATCACGGATGCAAAATTGCTCGGTGGTATCTATTACAGGATTCATTATTTGTGAGGTTTGTTCCGTGATATCCAAGTGAGAGTATTGCAGAGCCAATTAGGCTGCTAAGCGAGCATATATTCACGTATTGTGTAGTAGTAGTGGCTGGTTTCAAATAAATGTATGAACTCATGAAGTAAGTTATATTTGAGATTCATTCAACGTACGAGTGAAGCTATGTACATTAGACATGAGCTTAAGAGCGTCGAGCTCTCGAACACTAAGCGGAGAGGGCATAAGCGCGCTCTTATCGGGATTTTGCCATTAGACGGAGCATTCTCGGCTGATACTTGAATGTGACCATGGAAGTTCTTTTTATCTCAAACAGTCCCACCCACTTTCGTCCGTAGGATGAAAGAAAATACCTGCAACATGCTCTTCTCTTCAGTATAGTGGTTACCGTCTTAAGTGTGACCAGTCGTACTATGCCGTTCCTGCCTGGGTGTCAATTATCCTGGCTAATCGCCATTTCGATGGAGTCGTGATCTCGTTTCTCAATACCATGCCACGAAGCTATAGAAATCGTGTAGTCTTATAAGGCGATACCATGGAGTCCGGGTCTTGGATTTCGATGAAACTTTGCGGAATGACTTTTGAAACCTAAAAATGAAGCACAGTACCCGTAATTTTATCCAATGGGTTTTTAAATCTGAGATAGTGGCAAAAAACATTAGCATTGCTCAAATGGGCAATGCTGAAAATCAAGTATATATAGATATACTATCAACGTTAATTAAATATGCCGTATCTACCATACAAAGGCTCATGGGATAAAACCATGAGTATTCGGCTTGACTTTTAAGTATCAGAAAACGATCCCTAAAGTTCCATCAAAATCGGTGACCTGGACTCCGTGGTTCCTCCCTCTGTTAGTCCATTATAGTATTGCCTGAAGCAATGTTAATTACTCAGCAGATCACCTGATCTAGAATTGCAGAGTCATTTCAATTATGAGCTCCCAGCGTTTGCTCAGACTGACCTTGGAATAAATCATTTTTTATTGTGGTACTAAAATATAGTTTCTTTGTAAGAGTGTATGAGATGTTGTTAAGTTTTCTAGATCCGAGGGGTCATCGATGAGTGGGACTAATGGTCTTGCAGAAAGGCAAGTTTCACTTGTCAAAGTAGTGTAGATAGCTCTATGAATGTCATAATTTGCTCACCATTGACTCATCAGAGATGATGCTTAGCGTTTTTGATCGCTGTCTCTCATAGGCCTACAAAATGTGGAGCTCCAGCCGAGTTTAAAGTCCAGGTAGTACCATATTTAGCTAATGTAAAGATAACCTTTTTGGTGTGATGAGAAACTTCATTGAATAATTCAGAGATATCTGACTTAGCGCCGATGAAATTTGTACTCCAAACACTAAGTAACTCAGCATAACGGCCACGGCGAGAAGTAAGCCTATGGAAAGTAGTGATGTAACCCTCGCTTGTATAGTCTTGCTCAGCGTCAAGATGTACTGATCGTTTGCTCATCGCACGTGAAAAATCCTACATGGTTACCATATGGAAATTATATGGATTCCACATGGTTCCCACATGGTTCGCACATGGTATTTTATGGAAACCACGTAGTTCATGGTTCCCATATGAATTTTACATGGTTCCCATCTAGTATGTATAAAAATATAAATTTTAAACGATTGAAGGTATATGGTATTTACGCGGATACCACGTGAGAACCATGTGGCACCCATATGGTCCCCATAAGTATTTCATGTAGTTCCCACATGAATTTCACATGGTACCCACATAGTCAAAATGAAGCTAATAATTTATGATGGGCGAGAAGCAATGGGGGGACCACATAGGATTTATGTGGGACCCATGTGGCTTTTATGTGGTAATCACATAGTTTCCATATGGGCACCATATGTTTCCCACATGTTTTTTCCAAGGATTCTAGGATATCGTATATATGCAATAAAAATAACAAAATATTTTTTAATTTTCAGATTTAAAAAACACATTTATTAACTCTTTATTGTACAAGAAAACAAAAGTATATTTTCATATGCCAACAAAAGGAAATATAAATATATTCATGCATCTTCAACAATTTTTTTTTGTCAAAACGTTCGCTCTATTTAATATAAACATAATATAATCTCTTTGTGCATTTTAAATAAAAACTGCTATTTCGTAGTTACAGATCTTTTTGTATGTTTTAATTATATCATATTTTTTTCTAAATGCTGTAAAAAAAACTCATTTACTTATCTAAAACAAATGATTAAATAATATAAACTTAATTTAATTGATTTTCTGCAAGAAAATTAAATATTCTTTTCAATGATTAAAGAACCATAATAAATACTGATAATAAAACAAGGAAATTCCCCAGTCTTTTGGTCAAAAAATCATTTTTTAGGTTTTTGCCAAATTCGTGACTCAAATGTTATGAGCCTTTCTTGTAAACTGATTGAGTTATTCAAAACAAAATAAACATTTTTTTAAATGATTAAATGACTTTAAAAAAATATTTTCATTCCTACTCTTTGGAAATTTTTTTTCAATTTAAAACTAACTATTTAAACGAAAATAAAAAAATTATTTGTTCAATGATTTATAAAAATCTCTTATGAAAATTACTCAGTAACGTTGTGCTCCTCATTATCATCCAACTCTTAATTGTTTAATCATTTCTAACTAAATGTTATAAACAAAACTCATTTACTTATCAAAAACAAATGATTGAATAATATAAACTTATTTTATTTATTTTTCTAATGATTAATCCACATAATGTACCATGTACCGTGTACCATGTACCACGTGGGAAAAAGTTGTTGTTCGATGTTTACAATACGCATTAACGCAAGCTAAAATGGAACTAACCTCTGCACAAAATAGTAAACAAACAACCATAGTAGAGGTTATGAACAAATTTTAGGGCAGCTATTTCGCGTAAAAAAAGCTGTTTCATTTACCTGTAATCCAGTTAAGGGAATTAATTATTATCTGATAACACTTGCTCACCTCTACTACAGTTGTTCATTGACTCTTTTGTGCACTATGTCAGTTTCATTTTAGCCTCCATTAATGTGTTTTATAAACGTTGAACAACTTTTTTCCACGGAGTAGACTATACACGGTACATGGTACATTATGTAGGCTCACTGTAAAAGAAACTTAATTTTTTTTCAATGATTAAACAGCCATAATATATTCCAATAATTAAACAAGGGAATTCCAGGATTTTGGTCAAAAAACATTTTTCACAGTTCCACTGCTCGCAGACGAAAAACGTGTGAAACGCATCGTCGCAATCAGCGGAACAAAAAACACACTTTGGGCTCTGTACCTTCCCCATGAGTTTGAGGTAAGCGCAGAAATTAACCTGTGGTTACTCAGGAATTGGGTAAGGTAGTATCCTACCTCCCCATGGTCTCTGTCTATCCAAGGGGCCAGTTGGTCTATGAGCCTGGCGGTCCATTTACCCCTGGTTTCGGATGTCCAGGATTGTTGCCACATTGCCATGGTACGCTACCGTTCCTACCTGTGGATGGTTGTTCTGTCCTCTGCTAGTTCTTTCTTCTTCCTCTCATAAATTCTTCTCTTGCGCTCCTTCGCATGCAGGTCGATCGGGATGATTCCGGCAATAACGAGTACTGCCGGTCCCGAGACCGTGCGATAGGCGCTAGAGACTCGTAGAGCTCCTCTACGTTGAACGGAAGCGATTCTAATCCGGTATGACTCCTTATCCATTGCATCAGTCCATATTTCAGAGCCGAACAATAGGATGAATGTGATGACTGACATGAGCAGCTATAGCTTGCTCGACTTGGGGCCACTCGTGTTCACCATGAGACTGCTCAGTTGTGCCGTCTTTGTCGCCGCTTTATCCGCTGCATAGGCCAGGTGACGAAAGAAGGTAAGCTTCGTATCTAGTTTGAGTCCCAGATACATGGGCTCTCTTCTCGTCAAAACATCCGTCTCTCATGGTAAAGATGGGGTTTATACGCTTACCGGTGAAGGGCACGATCTCCGTCTTAGCTGCTTCCAAGTCGAGTTCGTGTTCCTTCATCCAGCGCGAGATCCTGCGCATCGCCTGGTTGAGTAGGTTTTGTGCTCTTTCAAAGGTCCGCGCGATGATGACTAAAGCGACATCATCGGCGTACGCTATCATGTACACCCCTTCTGGCAGTCCGAGCCTGAGCAGGCTGTCGTACCTTCCGTTCCTTTGCCGATCAGCACGAGGCGCGCAACCTTCCAAGGGGTGCCAAAGACACCCGCCTTCAGGCACGCGTTGTACATGTTCAGCAAGAGAGACGGTGTTTTCACCGCGATGATCTTTAATATCACAGCTGGTATCCCGTCGGGCCCAGGGGCCTTTCCGCTCCGCATCATTTTGGCGGCGATCTGCAGCTCTGCGCTGGAGAATAGAGAAATCTCCCCCATTTGAGCGGTTTCCTCCTGGTACTGCTTTGCCGGATGCGATGGAAACAAAGTGTCCACGATTTGTGACGTCGTGTTTTCGTCAAAAGGGTGATTCGGGTGCGCGCAGAGTTTCTTGGTCACGCTTTTATAGACCAAGCCCCACACGTCCCGATTGACTTCCTCCGTCAGCTTCTTCCAGCATGTTCCCAACGTTGAGAACTATCAGGCCAAGCGTGGACCATACCATCTCCATGATGGCGTTTCCTCTGCTGTCTGGCTCTGGCATGCCCCACTCCAATGCTCGCGCATTGAAATCGCCGGCGACCACGATTTCGCCTTGCATCTCGCTAATCTCGTCTTCCAGCTCGTCCATGCTCCGCCTGAAGTCATCGATGGGAACGTTTGGGGTATAATAGCAGATCACGTAAGTTACGCCTCTACTTCTCACCCAAACAAAACCTCCCCCGGCTCCGTATTCGTTCACTCTGATCGACTGTGAATTCAGGAAGATTGCTGCTGAGCCAAGTGTATCTGGGTACGAGGTGAGCTTGTTCCAGTTGCAGTACTGCTCGCTGATTAGTAGCACATCAGCTTTCTTCTCACATGTATAATTAGTCATAAGGCTGTTGGCTAACTCGGCTCTGTGGAGGGTCGCTTGAACGTAATCCGGTCCATCATTAACGCTTGGCTTTGGTCTTATTAAGCGTTTCGCGAAACGCTCTACACTGCCTTGAGCCCGGCGTGTGGCCCAGCTGTGCTTGGTCTACTATAAGGTCAGTGCACAGGACGCACTTCGCTTTGGTAGCCTTGCAGGTTGCTCCTTTGTGGCCCTCCGCGCCACATTTGTATCAGGCCTTGCTTCGGGCTGGTCCACGGCAATCGCGCGCTTGATGTCCGTAGCCCAAACATGTGAAGCGCCGCTGAAGCCGCTGCCATCTCCTCAGTCATCAGTTCATGTACCAGACTTTTAGACGGTTCTTCGCAAGGAGGAACTCTGCCTTTTCCTGGTCCATCTCTACAATGGCCAGATGCTACTCCCTGGTGTTCGGCTTTGTCAGAGAGACACTGACCTCACCCGTTGTGACGTCTGCTTCATCAAAGACCTTCTTGATCGCCGTCTCCACCTCTTCTTTGGTGGTGAGGCTGTACAGGTCTCTGACTTCCACATTCGTCTTGGGTGTGAGGTTCTTTACGATCCCCGACTGGTCCATTGCCTTCCTGATGGAGTCTCCTACAGTCCCCAAATCCTGGTCATTGCTGTTTTTCCCCAGCTCCACAAGGACGTCGCCAGCCCTGGTTTTTCTGACATAAATGTCAGTGGTTTGGTACTCAGCGGTAAACTTTTTGCGGACATTTGTAAGGATCTCCGCGTAGGTGACTCCGTTTCCAGGTCCGATCAGGGCAGCCTTGGGTCGCTTCCTAGGCGTCCTCCTCTTCTTCTTCTTTGGAGGCTTTGAGCAGCCTCTCTCGTCTTGTTAGCCGGTGTTCTGGCTGTTAGGGACTTCTATTGTTGCGGTTTCTGCTGCAGTTGTTTTTGCAGGTGCTGGCGTTCTTCTTGTTGGAGCCCCAGTTGTTCTTTTGTCTGCTGCTCCGGTTGCCTCTGCTGCTGCTGCAGTTTCTTTGCTGCAGATGTCTCCTTCTTTGACAGGACCGTCACAAAACCGGCGACCTCCTAGGGTCCGGTGGCCCTATCCTTCTTGTCGATGACTGCTGCCTCGGCACTATCGGAGTCCCCATCCTGTGGTTGTCCCCTCTTATTTTGAGGCTACTGAGTGTAGATAGCCGCGGCTCCTGGAGTCTCTGTTGGGCCTTGCTCTTCGGTGTTGGTGAACAGGCGGTCCCTCCACTTGTCGAAAACTTCGACGAGCGTTGGGATGGACTTCTTGATGTCGTTATTGACACCAGGCTGCTTCTTTAGCCCTTCTTCCATTTTTTTAAGGAGTTCGTCTACCACCTCGACGAAGTCCTCGACTGTTCTTATGGGGCGGCTTCTTTCGATGGCTTCTCTCTTTCCTATCTCATACTTCCTCTCGTATATGCACTTGCGTTTCCATGCCATTAGCTTAATGGGCATGATGCCGGCCACTACAAGCACTGCAGCCTCAGAGACCGTGCGGTATGCACAGGCTACTCTGAGGGCACATCTACGTTGCACCGCTGCCATCCTCTTTCTTCTACATTGTCTTCCTAGTCCATCCGTCCAGATCTCCGCGCGATACAGCATGATGCAATGTGCTACGTTCATTAGGGGTTTTCTCTTGTGAGGCTTCGGCCCTCCAATGTTTGCCATGATTGAGCTCAAGATCGCTGTCACTTTTGCTGCTTTTTCCGCTGTTTTACATACTTGGTCAAAGAAAAGTAACTTCGTATCCAAGTAAATACCAAGGTATCTTACAGCCTTCCCTGGCGTAATCAGCACATCTGCTACCCTGATTGGTATCATGGTATCGATACGCTTGCGAGTAAGGACCACAATTTCTGTTTTGTGCGTAGCCAATTGCAGGGCATACTCCTCATCCGCTTCATTATACGTCTCATAACTTCCGTCAGAATACTCTACGTTTCCGCTGTGTCCTTGGCTATAATAATTATTGCTAAATCATCTGCGTATTCTACGAGGATAACGCCGGGTACTTTTATGAGCTGCAGAAGTTCATCGTACGTGATGTTCCAGATCTCTGATACCAGCACTGAGCCCTGTGTGGCTCCAGCCAACATCTCTTTTGTTCTCATTCATTCTAAGGTTTCGTATCTCAGTATCATGTCCTTTAAATAGCTTTGCATTATCCGTAATGGGTATTGAGGGACTGCGAACCGCCTCTTCATCGCATCTAAGGCATCTATCCACCTCAATGAGTTGAAGCCGTTTTTAACATCGAGTGTCACTCCCAGCTCTATCCATTTGCGTGCTTTACTACGTTTTATTGCATATTTTAACCGGTTTCTGGCAGCTTTATAGCCTGCTGATTCTCTTGCTACATCTCTTGATCTCCTACCGGCCCTAGTAGCCTTTCTGTTGCACTGCAGACAATGCCGCTTAAGTTCCGCGTTTTCCTTCGGCCACCAGTATACTGAATTTTTTCCGTTAAACGGCCTCGTTCTTGGCATCGATGAATCGCATGCCCTGTGAAGAATGCTCAGGGTAAAGGCAACAGATTCTTCTACATGTTTTTCTCTGTCGGGGTCCTGCACTACGTTTCCTACATTCCTGTTACTAAGAACTAGTGCAAAAGGCATCCTCGTTGAGTTTCGAGGTATTCCATCCTAGCTGCCCCGCCTCCGCGGATCTTGGAGCTTGTCTACTACCGTCGTTAATTTCGAAGGCAATGTATTGATGGTCACTCGCCGTGTAGTCCTCCAGGACCGTCCAACCTTCGATTCTACGTACTAGTGTCTCTGATGCCAAGCTGATATCAACGATGGACCCCTTGCACCCTGGTCGCCGAAAAGTAGCCGTCTTTCTCTCGTTTAACACTGTTAGTCCAAGTCTGGCGGACATTTCCATTATTTGTCTACGTTTTACGTCCGTTTCTGGAATCCCCCATTCAACGGCCTTGCCGTTGAGATCCCCTGCCAGAATGACAGATCCATCATGAATGCTCTGTATCTCATCTTCTATCTGTTGAAGTTTAGCTCGAAAGATCGCCCTGGGTTCGTTGGGGGTAAGATAACAGCTGAAGTAAGTGACTTGTCCACTTCTTACCCAGACGTATCCATCACATGCCCCTTAGCCCTCTATCGGCACTTTCGCAGGATTTGCCACCCGTATCGCTGCTGTCTTCAGGTTATTCGAGAGCCAATTCTGATTTTCGGAGTTTTTGTACTGCTCACTTATAATAAGCAGATCTACTTGTTTCTCCTTCTGTACGTAAGGAAGAAGATCGTCTGCCAGTCTGCTTCTATGCATGTTTCCTTGTATTATCTTAATTGCCATTTTGTCGTTTTTATGTTTTATTCTCCATTGTCTTCTGGAATACTTTACATTTATGTGTACCCGGAATGTGCTGTATCTTCTGTCCTTCCTCTCCTATCTCTGCACATAGCACGCACTTTGCTTCTACTTTACATGCTGCTGCTTTGTGATCCGGTTCTCCACATTTGTAGCATGATTTTGATCTGTCTAGTCCTTTACAGCTACTGCTGACGTGCCCATAATTCAGACAACGGTAACAGCGTGTAACCGTTATTTTTATTCTGATGCGGCAGATCACCCATCCAATACGTACCTTCTCGGTTTCCAGCAGTTTAACAGCTACTTTACTGTCAGTTTTGATAATTGCCATACATTAACCTCTGGTGTTGACAGCGGTTATATGAATCTGGTAGTCTGCTTCTCCAATCTTCCTTAAGGCTTCCCTTACCTCTTCTTCTTCCCTCATCTCGTCTAGATCCCTGATTTTCAATGTGGTCGTTGGGCATAACTCCTTTACGGTTACGTCGTTGCCGTCACCAGCACTCATTGCAGTTCTAATAGCGCTACTGAAACCAGTCCTGTTATCGGTTTTATCTATTTCGAACAGAACGTCCCCCGTTTGTATTCGACGTATTCTGTGAATTACGGTCCCCGTGTCCTCCAGCTTAACGTTTCTTCTAACCTTCTTAACGACATCTGCGCTGGTGCTCCCAGTCGGTAGTCGTACCAGTATTGCTACCTTCTTCGTGTTACCACAGATCGTCTTCCTGTTTTTCTTCTTCTTTTTATTCTACTTGGCTGCTCGGTCCGTAGTTTGTGACCTAACAGGGTATGCTTGTTCACCCTTTTTTTTTAACAGCCAGCTCCCTCCTTTCTCTTCTGCCTAGTACTTTCCGGTACCCATCAGCGTCATCAATGTTATCTCCCTGCTTAAATTTGCTTCTCTTGTCATCCCTTGTTCTTTCGGTTTGATCCTCCGGTGTTACGGTACCCCGATCCCTCTTCTGTGCTATAGGGGTTACCGCGTCTTTGGCGATTGATGGTTTTCTCTGTTTCCTCATCAATGTCTTGTGTAGTTCGTCACGTGCTTCTCTCCATCCGCACCGATGTTTCAAACTTTGTTTGAGAGCTTCCTTTGCTTTCTTTATAAGTTCTCTCAGTTCGCCTTTAAGCTTCGAGTATGCCTTCACAGATGTACTCTCTATGAGCTCGTTCAGATAATTCCTCACAATATTGAGTTGCTCTTCCTACCTCACTTCGTTCTGGTCCACTTTTTCTTTTAGAGCGTTTGCCGAGAGCACTTTCCTATTTATTGGTGTATTTTGTGAAACTGCAATGTTTCTATTTTGTAATCTGTTGGTTGCTCGATTTACTTATCGCTACGGTAAAGCCAGTCTCGAAACTCGCCAGTGTAGCACTCATCTGTTTTTTTGGTAACCAGCACTCGTCGCGCCTTGCTCATCTATTTCCATCTCCCCTTCCCGTGTAATAAAAGATCCATATTCTGTTTCGTACTTCAAAGTGTGGGGCCGTCACCAAACGCGTTTGACGACAACGACGTCGACGACGACGACGACAACGACGACGACGAGCACGACGACGATGATAATGATAATGATGATGATAATAATAATGATAATAATAATAATGATGATGATGATGATAATGATAATAATGATGACGATGATAATAATAATAATAATAATAACATGATGATGATGATGATGATGATGACGATGACGATGTCGATGACGATGACGATGACGATGACGATGACGATGACTATGACCATGACGATGACGATCACCTATGACGATGACGATGACGATGACCATGACGATAACGATGACGATGATGACGATGATGACGATGATAATAATAAAATTATTTTTTTTTTTCGAGGGAAAATTTAGCAGGACTCTTGCTTCAACGGAGGATTTGGATAGCTCGCGAGGAGACGCCCGGACGGGTCCGCGCTTCCGGGGAGTGTGAGATTCTTACTCACTAAACATGCATAACCATATCCTATGACGTTGTAACTCACCCCGGCACCGCCTTTCGGCATTACATCGGGGTGACGCTGCCTTACTTGACCTTAGTAGGCCTTCTCTTTTCTGCCTTGTACTCTTCATCGTTTTTTTTTTCTTCTTTTCTTTGCCTGCGGCATGCGCTGTATTAGGAAGGCAGCGAGCTTGCGCCATGGGGCAGCATGTCTTCGCATCTCTTCTTCCTTTATAGAACGCTGTGGGTAGAGGTTGCTACTTTTGCCCTGCTCTCCCGTCCTTAGAGCATTCGCTTGATGATGTTGTCTGGCGTAATGCTTCCAAGGTCTCTCTCCAAAACTCCCCTTTCTGCGCCCCACTTCTCACAAGCGAAGAAAGTATGGAGCGCGTCATCGGAGGGATGCCCGCAGTGTACGCATCCTGGATCTGTCACTTTGTCCATTAAATATAAGTAGGCTCAAAATAGCTCGTGCCCCGTCAGTAGTTGGGTAAGGTAATAGTTTACCTCGCCCTCTCCTCTAGTGAACCAGGGATCCAGCTGGCCAATGAGCTTTGCTGTCCACTGGCCTCTGGTCTCTTTATCCCATTTTTTTGCCAAGCCTGTATGGTGTTGGCTCTGGCAATGCGGTGTGCCTCTCTGCTGCCGAGGGCAGACTTCTGCTGATGGGCATATTTCCTCTCCTCCGCACCGTACAACATTATGGCCTCAGCATTACGTATGAGCAGGCGCCTCTTGCTGGGCCATGGGCCATTAGTATTAGTCATTAACCTGCTCAGCGCTGCCGTCACCTCTGCTGCTTTGTTGGCAGCAATTCCTATATATTCCCTGAAGGTGAGTTTGTTGTCCAGCGTCACACCCAGGTACTTTACAGCGTGCTTGGCCTGGACAGTCGCGCCTCCTACTTGAAAGGGGCACGCGGTGTTGATGTGCTTCTTATTTAGAAGCGTGATCTCGGTCTTAGTAGCGGCAAGCTCGAGCCCGTAGTTTCTCATCCAGGAGAGGATACGGCACATAACCTGATTGAGTAGCATCTGAGCGGCTTCCATCGTTTTCGCGATGATAATGGTCGCTATGTCGTCCGCGTACCCTAACAGAAAAGTACCTTCGAAGAGATTTATACGTGGGACATCATCATAGGAGACATTCCAGATATCCGATCCCAACATGGATTCCTGGGCTGCCCCAGATGTTATCTTTTTGGTTCGTGGTCCATCCTCCGTATCATATGTTATTGAGCGGTTTTTCAGATAGTCCCCAAGCATGCGAAGGAGATACTCGGGTATCCGAAAATCTCGCTCGAAAGCTTCCAGTACTTTATCTCACCTAACGGAATTGAAGGCGGTTTTCACGTCTAAAGTGGCCAACAGGCAAACAGGACGAGAATAGTGATTGCCCTGTTCCGTCGATTTTGCGGCACTCACGACCTCCTGGACTGCGTCGATGGTGGACATGCCCCGCCTAAGGCCGTACTGACAGGGTGCCAGATCACCTGCAGCTTTAATTGCTGTCTGTAAACGTGGCTTTATTAGTTTCTCCAGGAGCTTGCCTGCAGTGTCTAGCATACACAGCGGGCGGTAAGCCGACGGACTCTCTGCTGGACCCTTGTCCTTGCTGATGAGAATGAGCCTCGCTACCTTCCAGCGATTAGGGAAAATGCCCGCCTTCAAGGAAGAGTTGTACATACTCAGCAAGAAGCTCGGGTGACTTTCGACTATGACTTTTAGTAGCTCTACGGGTAGGCAGTGCCATTGCCTCCCACTACCACTTCGAGGGCCTTGGAAAAAGCTGTTCTCGTACCAGCTGTGCTCTGTTTCAGCTCTAGGAGAATCTGACCTGTCCTTGTCCATTCTTTTCCCCCTGTTTTTTTCTTTTTCTCTTCCTTATCCTGAAGAGACGGCGGGTTGTTGTCGGCACGCTTTTTACCACCCGGAGTGCCCCTCGTATCCACCGCTGCATAGGCTGGGTTAGGAATGGCCGGTTTCGATGGCCTGACTTCTGTCAAATCCGATGACTTCTGCCGACCTGTTGCGTGAATTCGATGGTGTTCATCCAAATCGTCCAGCATCTCGTGTAGCATCGGCAGATTCAACTTCACATCTGTTTTCATGTTCGGCTGTGATACAGCAGCATCTCTCATGAACTTCTCTTTTGAACGAGGGCTTTCATCTTCTTTATAATCATTCCCATGCTATCTTCTGCAAGTTTGATCATCGTGCTGGTAGAATTTTCCTCGGTGCGCCCTAGAGCCGAGGAGTATATGTTTTGGAGCTGGATGGAGAACTCAGTTGACTTCGCCCGTGCCCCAGCCGCTTCTCTTCTGTCTTCCGCATCAGAAGTTTCCATTTCAGAATCTGAGGTTAACTCACCCCCACATGCTCCTTTGGAAAATGCTTTGCACAATGGTGTATGCGAAAGGGTCTTCTCCGAGCTCTTCTCTTCTTCTCCTACAATTTTTGGTCTTGGTCTTGGATTTGACATTCTGTAATAAAAAGTGAATCAAGACGGTTCGCCCATTATGGGAGCCCCATCGGGGCTCTACTATCCCCGCCTGAAGATATTCCCTAGCTATGGATGCCGAAACCGAGAAGCGGCTTGTCGGGAGGTCACTCCTATCGTCATCAGTGACTCTACTAAAAAAGATTATGGGATAGGCCCGCGCCATATTGAAGCAAAAGGATTTATGTCATTCCTATCGAGTGGGCGATGCCGGTACCGATCCAACACCTGACTCAAACCTCAGGCTAGACGTTGTGCGATTTACCCTACGCACCTTCGGGTATAAGGAAATATTGACCAGATAATCCTTCATGCCTGCGCCCAGACCATGCTGGTATCAACCCCGTCCTAGGCTCCAGTCAGCAATGCCAGAGCGGTCCTCCCACTTTGAACATACGGTTGCTCGGCACTGGGTAGAAAGCGCCGCTCACCCGCAGGGGTAAGGTACTGTCATCTCGCACCCCCCGGGTGAGGAGGCTACTACTCCTCCCTTCATTAGTCTGACGGGAATATCCACCAGCCGCCGGCTGCAGCCCGTTCATCCATCGTCATGTTTATCTATATGCGTGTATTTATTGTATATGTTTGTATAATGGGTGTGGAGCTCCCCGATCGGTAAAGCCTACCAGAGTCAAGCTTTTCGGCACTTCGATTGACTTCTGCAGCTAATGGCCGACATCTTCCAGAGAAAAGCCCGTTCGTGTGACCCTCAGGAAGAAGTCGTCCTCTGTTCCCCCCAGTCGAAACTCGTTTATAGAGCCACTGGGCGAAAGAAATACATTCGATTCGATTCGCTCGCGTGACTTGTCGGACGATACCCGTTTATAGAGCCTCCGATCAATCATTCCCGAAATTGTGTCGTTCGTCTTTGCCTTGCTCGTCTGGGTAACCTAATCGATAGAAGAGCCCGTATTTGTAAGGATAGTGTGTGTTGTCGTAGTACCGTGACATGCATAATTGTGTCTTATGTTTGTGGTTGTGTGTGTTCGGTGTGGAGAGGATGTTACTCAGCCATTTACCTTTATTAATTAACAGAGGTTTTGGTCCACGATTGATTATTCGTCACTTCATAGTGCTTATTTCACAACCAGCCAGCTTCTCATAAGCTGGCCGTCCCCCTATCCGCCACCTGGGGACGCGTCGGGTAGCAGGGGTCTCAGCCTCCGAATAATAATAATAATAATAATAATAATAATAATAATAATAATAATAATAATAATAATAATAATAATAATAATAATAATAATAATAATAATAATAATAATAATAATAATAATAATAATAATAATAATCATAATAATAATAATAATAATAATAATAATAATAATAATAATAATAATGACGATTAAGATAATAGTGTTTATAGTATTTATAACAAACCTCTGATCAAATGGTATTTTTTTTGCGTAATTACTTTTCGAGGACTGCGTTCTCTTAACGTAATTGTGGCTTTATGCACCTATTAACAAGTTTCTGATTACCACAAATCAACTGTGCAGTTTCTCTAAGAAATAATCCATCGCCACATGAAACACCCAAAACATTTTATCGACACATTTTCTATCGCCTAAATACATCTTTAAATTAAATATTGTTAATATATAATAATTTTACCTACAACGAGAGGAACTTCGAAATACCAAATGAGCTGAGCTTGTTGAAAGGGTCTTTTAATACCAAAAAATGATGATTGGTATTCATATATATTTTTTATGATTCAATGGGTCCTGTTACCTATCTTAGTACACTACCTCTTTTTACGGTGTATTAACGCGTAAGGTTTGCTTATAGTCCAATAAACTACGTTTATATACTATATATACACTTTTATAATAGATGACTTCAAATTTATTAATAATTAGCACTATTAGAATATACTGAACCTACAACACTTTAACAACCTCATCTCATTTGGTGTTCTTAATAGTTTTAGTTGAATTACCATTTTGCCATTTATTTGATATTTGTCTTTTCCATTCGGATCAACTTCTTGGGGCTCTGGAGTAATAAATAAATCTATCTGTGCTTTCTCCTCATTTACCAGAACTGCTTGCACATGTATTTGTTGAAATTGCCTCAATGGTCTATGGTTAATTGGATCTACAATGAAATTAGAAAAATATCAATATAACATACATTTAAAAAGATTATTTATTAAAACATATACTTTGTCTTCTATGAATCATAGTATCTCTATGTGGAGTAGCAGGTGGTGTACCTGTACCCTCAGCTGGTTCTACAAAAATAATAGAATAATATAAATATAATTTCTTATATAAATGGTACTTATTACAACATTTACTTTGTTGTGTAGGTCTCCAATTAGGTGTACGTGACTCAATCCGTGTATCTATCTGTTGAGAATTTCCTTCTGTATTTAAGGGATCCAACTCATTTTCAGAATGTTCGTCTAAAACCGTGTCCAGCTTATTTCTATTATTCATTAATGTGTTTGCTATATTTATACATAAATATTGTTTTTTTTTCTTGCATTATGATTTGTATTTATTTTTTTTTTAATTTAGAATATAAGAAACTGTAATTAAGCAATGCAAAAATATTATACAAAAATCTAATTTGATTTTAAAAATGTAACAATATCTTAAAAATTTTCAACATATGGAGTACAAAATATTTTTTATATAATATTATTTTTTTATGGCTTGTCTTACTTTATATATTTTTTTTAGATGAAGCAATGTGAAATTTTTAAATCGATAAATATTATCATGCAATGTGAAAAAATCCAATAATTTGTAATACAATTAAATAAATTAAATTAAATATATATTGCACTTTGTTACATATTTTATTTTTATAAAGTGAATGTCATATAGTCATACGCACATTCAGGGAGCTCATCATCCAAAGTACTCTTTTTTCATTTTTAGATGTCGAGGCTTCTGAAACTGTCAGAATTTTCAAAGGTCTTAAAGCCATAATATTCGCTCTGGCAATATTGTTCCAGCTGTTCCTGAGAAGTTTTTCTTTTAGCTTTGTCAATAGCCTTCAGGCAACTCAACTGTAATTTTATTATGCAATGTTGTATAATAATAAATAAACAAGGCAAATATGATAGAATTATATTAAAAATTGTTTACATTTTCTAATCGCATTTTCAAATCATCATTATGTACTTTAGCATTTTTTTTAAATTTGATTGAGTGATCTGGAATAGTACTATCGGTGGGGAAAATATTTTGTTTGGGCATCGAAATGGTGTAGTTTTGCTTCTCTCTGTAGCGCCATCTTCCGATTCTATTATAAAAATTAAAAAAGAAAAACATAAATATTAAAAGAAATAACCCAAAGCTTATTCTGGATCCAAGCAAATGATATAGGTTACCATATTTTAAATGAGGTAAGTATTTTGTTTAATAACATGTAGACATTATTATTCACTATGAGTAAATTTTTCTCAAAGTAAATAATAAAGGCTTCGCATTATTAAGCCTAGAAATCAGTAATTGAGTAATCAAACAAATATCAAATAAGTTTTGTTGTTTGATATTTTTCGAAATAGTAATTATATATCTTACATGTGAATGTAGTGCAAGATATGATACATATCAATTTAAATATTTGATCTCATTTAAAGTCTGACAATTAACCAAACCAAATATTATACTCTCTTCCATAGTCTCATAAACTATGTAATATTTGCCTGGGGAGCAGCATATAATAATAACCTTACTATGTTGAAAATAATTACGTATACAAACAATGTAGGTAAATGATATACGTAATTATTTTCAACAGGGTAACCTAATTAAATCCATTCAGAACAAAATTTAAAAAAATATCAATAACATCCTACTAAATATAAGTCAATTATTTCAACTGATCTCAATATCATACCATTATGAAACACTCAAAGGAATATTTTTACCTATTTACCTCTATAGGATTTATATTGCAAGTGGCTTATGTTTGGTGCAATCACCTCATAGGAATTTTTCCTTGCTATAAGAATTTGCTCTGGTTAATAAATACAATACAAATACAATAACCTATTATATTGGCTCAGATTCCGAATAATATTAATATTGTTTTTTGTAATAAATTAATTTAGAAACTTACTTGCAAGACATGCAATATACCCCTCATAATATATACAATTTCTGTTTTTTGTGTCTGAACATTCTTCAGTCCTACAAATGCACCATAAAATTTGATACAGATACTGAGTTTCGAAGTCTTCAACATCCCTGGTAGCACAACCTGCAGCACGCGCGATTACGCAGAGTATGCGTTGTCTGTTTCATCCTTTCGCTATATTTCTGCTAGTAGGCGATTGCGACAGATACTTTGCAGCAGCATTACAACGCATGTAGTGCTTTCAAAATCACATAATACATGCACGCGGCAGAAAAATTGCAGTACGATTGCGTAAAAGTCTTACGGTTAAACTCTTTATAGCAGTATTGCAACAGACTTGCGTTGCCGAAAGTGCTGATAAAGAGTTCCCATAATGAAAGACACGTGCCACAGAATTACAGAAGAATTGCGAATAATACTTGTGGTAGGCATTTTGCATTAAGATAGCGACAAAATTTCAACAGAAACTTACAGGTATTTTACAGTAGAATTGTAGTAAACTTTTTTCACCGAAAGTAGTGATAAAATGTTTGCACAGTGCAAGCCACGTTTTACATAATTGCAGTCACTGACAATACTGACGGAAATTCGCATAATGCAGTCCATATGTCACAGAACTGCAGCAGAATTTCGAATAAAATTTATGGTAGATAATTAGCACCAAAATATTGAAAAACCTTTACTAATGTGCAGCCAAGATTCGAGCATATCCAAGTGAAGATGCCCTGGTAGCACAATCTTTCGCAATTCTTCCGCAATCTGTCGCAATCTCCTAGTATTTTATGAAAATTGCAGCAGAGAGTGGGTGGTCTGTTTCATCCTTTTGATATATTTCTGCTGACTGGAGATTACGGCAGACACATTACAGCAGAATTACATCGAAAACGTAATAGGAAATTTTATCACTTTACTTTATAGCAGAATTGCGATAGACTTTCGGCTGAACATTGCAAATAAGGAATTGGAATATGCACGCGTGCGTCCTGCAGAATGACAGTAGAAATTCAAAACAAAACTTATAGCAGGCACTTTAAGCACAATTGCAGCAGACTTGCGGAAGGGAAAATGCATAAATAAAATGTTTAAATGAAACACTTTCGCGTGCAGCAGAATTACATCAAAATTGCGGAATAACTTTCGGCAGGAACCAGAATTCCGGTAGATTGATATCAGTAATTAGGCATATAAAAGGTTCGAAAAGCACTGTAACGTACAGCAAAATTACAAAAAGAAATTGTAAAAAATCATTACAGCAAGTACTTTGCAAAAGAATTGCAATGGACTTGTGGTAACTGAATTGCACGCTCAGGATTCTCATAATGCAATTACACGTGCAAAATAATTATAAATAAAAATTACGTCAGGTGTTTAGCAGCAGAATGGTAGCAGACTTGATAGTCAAAGTGGAAGATCTAAAATTAAATTGGCATCATACCTTTTTTTATTATTTGAGAAGTATTATGAAACTCATCTGAAGTATGTGTTATACATCTCTGTACCTGTATATTCATATGCATTTCTAAATTTAGAACATCTATATTTTTTTATTTTTATTTTCTTCAGTTGCGTTGTGACTCTTAATAGTTAATTGTTACGTTTATTCCATTGTGACAACCCGAATAAAAATGACTTATAGATAATTATATATAGTTTTATATACTTATATATATATAGACAAAAAAAAAAAAAATATATATATATATATATATATATATATATATATATATATATAGATTTTGTCTCTATATAACTATATACACGGTGTCAATTAAGTCCCGGGACGGCTGAATATATTCTAAAGTACTGCTTTTCTGGAAGAGGTCAAGGTCATTCCTTAAGTAACTTATAACAAGGAACCCAACGGTGACCTTGGATTTGACCTTGAACCTCATTTTCAAGGTTATTTTGAGGTCAACCTCATTTTCTCTAACGGGAACCCCTATTTTTTATAGCGGAATCGGAAAGAGCGGAAACTTTTACATCCGGATATGTATTGAGGTATGGGGTTGAGGTAACCCCTAGAGGTCAAATAGAGGTCAAATAATGACTTCTTAAAAATCTCGCGAGTTCAGTGGTAAAACAAAACAAACAAAGGTCATACCCTAGGTAAATCTTTACGGGGTACCAGATGGTGACCTTGGATTTGACCTTGAACCTCATTTTCAAGGTTGTTTCGATGTCGACCTCATATTTTCAAATGGAAACCCTTATTTTTGATACCGGATTCGGAAGGAGCGTGAAATTTCAAGTATGGATGTGTTGAACAAGGGATGTAATTGTGACCTTCAATTTGACTTTGGACTTGACCTTGAAGGTCATTTGAAGGTCAACTGGTTTTTTTAATCGGAAATCCCAGTAATAATACCGGAAACCGATAGAGCGAGAAATTTTACATTCAGTCCTTATTCTCGCTTTTAGCGTTACCCAGAAACAACGACGTGGACGTAGTAAGATCTGTTTCCTTTGGGGTGCTTGATTAACGTGAGTCCCCTTGCCTCTCCCTTAGAGGTCCAAAGTTTAATGGCAATAACATCTTGGATTTGAAGAAAATGAAATTTCGGTAGTAGATCGTAACTCAGCGACCCCAAAAATCCCCGAGTACTCATTTTCAGACAAAAATGTGCTGTTCCCAAGATTTTCATCCGCCATCTTGAATTCGCCATTTTGGATTTGGAAAAATCGAAATTTTAGTAGTAGATTTTAACTCAGCGACCCCAAAAACCCCAAGTAAAATATTTCAAGACAGAATAGTCACTTAAAAGGAATGTTTACAAAAGAAAATGATTGTTAGATAAAATAAACGTTTGTTAAAATTGTTTCCAAACTCATTTCAAGTTTGTAAATAGGTAAAGACAAAGATTGATGTCAGGAATTTATCATTACAGTTTATGAGTTAGCGGTTCCTGAATTTAAGGACTCTTGCTAATTAAGCATTTAAAAAAACAGAATTTATTAGATATTTTGCGTTGTTCCTGGATTGTACTTCCGGCTGATAGTTTTCGAACAAAATAAGTTTTAGAGTTCAAATTGGTAGTTCAAATTCGTAGGTATTTAAGTACTCACAATTTATTTTATCTAAAAATTCCTTTTGGAAAAACTCGTTTTCCTTTGCAACTGATAAGTTTTTCTTTTGGTTTCAATTTGTGTACTATTCTAAACGGATAACTTTGTTGATGATGCGTGGTTAGGGAGATCGAGTTCGATCTTACCTTGAAGTGCGCACACTGTTCAATAACAATTTCCGTAATCAAGATGGACAAACGCCTATTTCAAAATCTACAGTCAAAAGGACTGTACGGCGCTTCGCAGAATTTGGGACTATTAGTGATCTTCAGAGAACTGGTCGCCCAACATCTGTTGCAACTGAGGAGAAGCAGATTGAAATTGCTCAAGCGTTTATTGCAAATCCGCATCTCTGTTTACATAGAGCTGGGCATGAGCATGACGTTTCTCATGAATGCGTACGAAAAATTCTGAAAAGCATTCATTTTCATCCTTATAAAATCCATTTGGTACAGGAGTTTAATGAAGATGATCCGGATCGTCGGCTCGAGTTTTGCGAAACGATGATGAATAGAATAGACGCAGAGCCTAATTTTTTATACAATATAGTTTTCTCGGATGAGGCTACTTTCACTTTAAATGGTGAGGTTAATAGACAAAATTGCAGATATTGATCTGACTCAAATCCTGCATGGATGTTGGAAAACCACACACAATATCCACAAAAGGTGAATGTGTGGGCTGGTATCTTTAACGATACTCTCGTAGGCCCTTTCTTTATCGACGGTAATCTCACTGCAGCTTTATACGAACAGTTACTAAGGGATCAAATAATACCACGAATTAGAGAGATAACAGGTGATGATTACGATGTAACTTGGTTTCAGCAGGATGGAGCAGCCGCTCATTTTGGTCGAGACGTTCGAGCATATATGTTCAGTTTCCTCGTAGATGGATTGGAAGGGGGGGTGAAATCGAGTGGTCGGCTAGATGTTCAGTTTCCTCGTAGATGGAGTGGAAGGAGGGGTGAAATCGAGTGGTCGGCTAGATCTCCGGATCTGACACCACTCGATTACTTTCTCTGTGGTTACCGCAAGAGTAAAGTTTATGCCACTAAACCAAACAATTTAGAGGATCTGCGCAATCGGATTATGCAAGAGGCTGCTAGAATTGATAGAGCAATGATTCGCGATGCTGTTACTCATTTTTACAATCGTCTAGCTTTCTGTCAAGAAGTTGAAGGTTTTCAGTTTGAGCATCTCCGTTAAACTTTGAACCTTTGAGTGAGAGGCAAGGGGACTCACGTTAATCAAGCACCCCAATCGTGAGAGGCAAGGGGACTCACTAATCAAGCACCCCAATCGTGAGAGGCAAGGGAACTCACGTTAATCAAGCACCCCAATCGTGAGAGGCAAGGCGACTCACGTTAATCAAGCACCCCAATCGTGAGAGGCAAGGGGACTCACGTTAATCAAGCACCCCAAAGGAAACAGATCTTACTACGTCCACGTCGTTGTTTCTGGGTAACGCTAAAAGTGAGAATCAGGACTGACTGTAAAATTTCTCGCTCTATCGGTTTCCGGTATTATTACTGGAATTTCCGATTAAAAAAACCAGTTGACCTTCAAATGACCTTCAAGGTCAAGTCCAAAGTGAAATTGAAGGTCACAATTACATCCCTTGTTCAACACATCCATACTTGAAATTTCACGCTCCTTCCGAATCCGGTATCAAAAATAAGGGTTTCCATTTGAAAATATGAGGTTGACCTCGAAACAACCTTGAAAATGAGGTTCAAGGTCAAATCCAAGGTCACCGTCGGGTACCCCGTAAAGATTTACCTATGGTATGACATTTGTTTGTTTTGTTTTACCACTGAACTCGCGAGATTTTTAAGAAGTCATTATTTGACCTCAATTTGACCTCTAGGGGTTACCTCAACCCTATACCTCAATACATATCCGGATGTAAAATTTTCCGCTCTTTCCGATTCCGCTATAAAAAATAGGGGTTCTCGATTGAAAAAATGTGGTTGACCTCAAATTAACCTTGAAAATGAGGTTCAAGGTCAAATCCAAGGTCACCATTGGGTTCCTTGGTCAAAGTTACTTAAGGAATGACCTTGACCTCTTCCAGAAAAGCAGTACTTTAGAAAATATTCAGCCGTCCCGGGACTTAATTGACACTCTGTATAATTATACATAATAAGTATAAGCCGGAGACCATATTTTGTGGATTTTTGCGTTCTTTTGCATATTAAGTGAGACGAATGTGACCGATTTTGACACAGCAGCTGCAAACTTATTAGAATTTTCTATAAATATTGAAAATTCTAAAAATTAAAAACATTTGGGCAATATTTAAAAATTAATAAAAGTTCTAAAAAATTGAAAATTTGGAAAATTTGGGAAAAACAAATATCTTTAGCGTCAAAACAGAAATAGCTTTTACCGCCCGCAGAGGGTTTTTATTGCCCGCTGATATAAAATCGATCACTTACGGTCCGCTCAATAGGTAAAAAAAATGCGCAAATCGTGCGTGTGTTACATAAAAACTATTATAGCTAAAGATGTTTTTTATATTTATTTAAAAACACATGTTTGAAAAACATAGAAAAATATACACGTATACATTATCGTAATGTACAATATCCGTACATTATCGTAGCGATCGAATACACAAAGAGTTTGAACAAATATATAAATATCTATTTGTTAAAATACATGTATAAATTAATTAATTAATAAATATAAATAAGGCATGGCGCAAGTTTAAAGACTCTCGCGCATGTGGTAGTAAATTACTTTCTAGCAATAAATAACCTTTTGAGAAAGCCATACTGCGCCCATACATTCGAAAAGTCTATTTTCGAGCCAAAACACTGTCAGTTTTTCTCCGCAATAAACGCTGTACTACAGTAAGGCATAGCGCGTGTTGAACGTCCTTGCGCAGGTAGTAGTAAATTGTCCCAAGCAATACACGAACCTTAGAGAAAGGCTTACTGCGCGAACGCTTGCTTTTTATAGGCCTATAAGATGTCAGTTTTTCGGCGAGAAACGATTTATTACAGCAGGGCTTGGTACACGTTGAAGGACTTCGCGCAGGTGGCACTTTTCCCAGCAATAAACAACCTTTTAAGAAAGGCTTACTACGCGCATGGATACGAAAAATCTATTTTAGAGCCAAAATGCTGCCAGTTTTTTCCGCTAGAAACGAATTTATTACGGTAAGGCAAGTTTGAAGATCCTTGCGCAGGTACAAGTAAATTGTCCCATCAATAAACGACCTTAAGCGAAACTCTCACTGCACACAGACATACGAAAATTTCTTTTTCGTCAGGCTGATACGCTGCCAGATATGTTTTTTCTGTAGAATAGAATTTTTCTCGCGCAGGTGGTAGTAAATTGTTTCCATCAATAAGTAACCTTAGAAAAAGGCTTACTTCTCGCAAGTACTTGTAAATTTTCTTGTTTGGCCGATACGCTGTCAGCCTTTTGCTACAAAAGCTTTATTACAGTAAGGTATGGTGTGCATTGAAGAGCCTTGTGCTTCGTTTTCCAGTAACTATCGCTGTGTTAGTGACAATATGACGCCAGCTTCTAGAGATGTACTTTATCGACATCAAGATTGTAGAAACTTTCACGAAAAAAAGAACAACAAAAAAATGTGTATGCGTGGATGTGACCGACAGGGAGGTAGATCTTAAGAAAATTCTGGGAGGAAAATTTCTGCAAGGTAGGCCTTTTTCTAATTAAGGGAGGAGAATTTTTAACAAATCGCAGAATTTCTTAAAAAAGTGAAAGAAGGGGTAAGCTCTTCTGACGATGTAAATACTAGGGCGTAAACTAAGGTCAGTCAGTAAATTTTCAAATTTTAAAAAATACATCAACTTGAAATTTGAACGAAAAATCCGAGATGGCATGAAATAGCAAGACAAATTTTCAAATGATACGGGAACGTATCCGGTGGCTCATTTCTAACGGGCCCCCATTGCTCATGATACTTGACCATGTGTCATGGGCAATGGATGCAATACATTCATGTAAGTAGAATTTTATAGAATTTTATTAATAATAATTACCACCACTACCTCTTGTTGCTGCTATGCAACAGTTGTACGAGGGAATAAGACCTCAAGAGAGCGCACCAGTTGCTCGCTCGCCGAGATGGATGTCGAGCTCGAGATCCAGTTCGAGGTCGAGCTCGAGTTCCAGCTCGAGCTCTAGTTCCAGCTCTAGCTCGAGCTCAAGGGCCAGCTTAAAGGCGGCGAAAGGAAAAAGTATACACGATGTTGGTCGTATACCAAAAATTTCTTCGCCGAGCAGTAGCAGCAACAACAGCAACAACGAGCGAAAGAGGAAAGCTGAAGGTAACTATTTTTTTATTAATTTTTTTATGCTAAAATTAAATAATAAATAATAATCTAATAATTTGTTTATTTTCTTTTCCTTTATAGATAAAGCTGAAAACCGTCCGAGGCCAAAAACGCCTTCCACGCCACCCCATTTGCGTACGATGAAGTCACCTTCCAGGTCGACAAAGATTGGTAAGAAATACAAAAATTTAAAATTTAATTATATTTTAATATTTATATTATATTATATTTTAAAACTTTTTTTTGCAATTTTTATTTTTATAAATATATATATATATATATATATATATACACGGTGACCCATTTTAATCGCCGCACCCGGATTACTCGGAACCTAAGCCAGATAGGGAAAAACAGTTCAGATAAAAGTTGTAGGGGACAAAGGGGGCCACACAATGGCGCTAACGTCTTTGACCTTGAACTTGACCTTTAAGGTTATTTCAAGGTCAAAGTGGTTTTTTCATATGGGAACACCTAGCTTTGACCCCGGATTCGGAAAGAGCGGGAAATTTTACGTTCAAAAGCATATTGATAAAAATTTTTTCAAGATCATTTCAAGGTCAAATCAAGGTCAAATTCCGAAAAGTCCGTTTAAAATCGTTTTTTTCCATGAACCACAGGCTAAGATGGTTCAAATTGATCGTAGGCTGTAAATAAATTTTTAAAATTGTTTATTTTTTTATGATTTCTAGGCAAAATAATCTGAAGTGAAGTCAATTTGACCTTGAGATTAAAATGGAAACCCACAAATTCCAACTCACAAATCTCAAAACCAAAAACATTCGATCCGCAAACTTTAAACTCACGCATCCTTAACCAACATTTCCCTACCTCACACACCCTAAACCCACACACCCCAAACTCACATATCCTATTTTTTTCTTTAATTTAAATTTTGACTTTGTATTTGCATTTTTTATTAATTATTTTTTTTTGCTTCTACAATTATCTTAGACGGATCCTAAATTTTTGAATTATGAGCTGTTAAAAAATGTGATTCTTTTTACAAAAAAAACTCATAACTTCCTAAAAAATAAGGATACAACATTTCTGTTTTGTACAAAAAGCATCGTAGCTATTTTTTTTTAGAATCGAACTATTAAAAAAAAAACTTAATATTAAAAATGGGCGGAAAATCTTAAAATCGGTGAGCACTTCGGATTTAATTAAAAGAACCATTGACGGAACCTATTTTCTTCGTAGATGTGTTTTTAATGATTACATTATCAAAATTAGTATTTCTGAAATTCGAACGCTACTAATTCACATTATTTACATAAAACAAAAAAATAAAAGGAAGTTTTTGTTTTATTTGCAATCAAAATAAGAAATAATGCTTTATTGAATACCTTTATTGTTTTGACGATTATTTTAATTTAAAATTTAAAATTAAAAAAGTTTTACAAACGAAGTATTTATGGCAAATACAGTTAGCTAAATAAAGTTACCGTAATTTTCCAACGTTCTTCCTTTTTAGGCGCGACCGTATACGGGCGAGCCTTATAATTATTAATATTTTTTATACCATTTTACTATTTAAATTTAATAGTAATTAATAGCTGGCTCTTAAATGGTTGGCTATCCGCCCAACGAGATCGTTGATATGATTTTGGTTTTAGGAGCAAGCCAAAATAATTATCGTGGTGCGGCAAGACTTTATGCTGAACGCTATCCTGACAGACGACACCGTGACGATAGAGCTATCAGACGTTTAACTCAAAGAGCTCGTGGTGGACACATGGTTCGCCAACGTAGGCGCTATGAGTATGATGAAAATGATAATCGAGTTGTAACTATCCTTGCAATAATTCATCTTGACCCACACATTAGCGCTCGTCGAGTCAAAAGAGAAATTGGTATTCCAAGAAATACTTTTTTAAGAATTATGAAGGTGCTTCAATATCACGCGTATCATATTACTTTGTTTCAAGAGCTACAGTTTGAGCATTTCCAACAGCGTATTGTGTTTTGCCAATGGGCTTTACGAATGATAGAAAATGATCCAGACTTTTTTAACTTTGTTCTTTTTTCTGATGAGGCAAAATTTCAAAGTGATGGGAAACTGAATAGGCATAATTGCCATTATTGGTCTGATGTGAATCCTCATTGGGTCAGAACTGTAAACCATCAAAGACGTTGGAGTATTATGGTATGGTGCGGGATTATCAATGGATATTTGATGGTCCTTATTTTTTTGAAGAAAATGTAAATCAACATACCTATTTGACGCTTATAAGAGATGAACTACCTGGATTGATGGAAGATCTTAATTTAGAAACTCGACGAAGAATATGGCTCCAGCAGGACGGCGCATCACCACATTTCGCTCGAATTGTAAGGGCTTTATTGAATGAGCACTATGGTAACAGATGGATTGGTTGAGGAGGTACGGTTAACTGGCCTGCTTGCTCACCCGATCTTACATCACCAGATTCCTATTTATGGGGGTATTTAAAAAATGCTGTTTTTGAGCAACAACCCACTACAAGAGCAGATGTGCAGGATAGGATTCGTCGAGCATGCGCTGCCATTCAGAAAAAAACTTTGCAGAACACCGTTCGCCATTTTCAAAGACATTTGACTATGTGTCTTGAAGCAAATGGTCGTCATTTTGAACACTTGCTTCGAGGTTAAATAAAAATTTATTTACATTAGTGAGAGGCGAGAGGACTCACTATAATCAAGCAACCCGAACAGTGAGAGGCAAGGGGACTCACTATAATCAAGCACACCGAACAGTGAGAGGCAAGGGGACTCACTATAATCAAGCACCCCGAACAATGAGAGGCAAGGCGACTCACTTTAATCAAGCACCTCAAAGGAAACAATCCTTACTACGTCCATGTCGTTGTTTCTGGGTATCGCGAAAAGTAAGGTTAATACATTTATAACAAAAGCTTCAACAATCTTAAAGTTACCGTTAAAAAATCATTTTGCCCTTGAGAAAAATTTTTCGGGGTTCAGGATGTGTGGGTTTGGGGTATGTGGGATTAGCATGCATGGGGTAGGGATGTGTGAGATTGGGGGGTGTGGGGTATGGTTGCGTGGGACTGAGGTGTAACAGTTTAGTATGTAAAGGCACGAAGTTTATGGGGTTAGGATGTGCGAGTTTGAGTTTTGTTTACTAGGATGTGTAAGTTTTGGGTGTGTGGGTTCCCCTATTAATAGCCTACGATCAATTTGAACCAGCTTAGCCTGTGGTTCATGGAAAAAAACGATTTTAAACGGACTTTTCGGAGTTTGACCTTGATGTGATCTTGAAATGACCTTGAAAAAATTTTTCTCAATATGATTTTGAACGTAGAATTTCCCGCTCTCTCCGAATCCGGGGTCAAAACTAGGTATTCCCATATGAAAAAACCACTTTGACCTTGAAATAACCTTAAAGGTCAAGTTCAAGGTCAAAGGCGTTAGCGCCATTGTGTGACCCCTTTTATTCCCTACAACTTTTGTCTGAACCATTTTTCCCTCTCTGGCCTAGGTTCCAAGAAATCCGGGTGCAGCGATTAAAATGGGACACCGGGTATATGTAAAAAATAATTATTTTATTACATATTAATTTTAATGTAATAAGTTTTTTTTTGATATAATGAAAAAATATTTTTTCAACTTGTTTTCTTTTATTCCCATTTGTCATTTCCTCCATTAAAGCAATATAAATCTTTGTAAATACAACAAATGTTCTTTTTTTCTTTTCTTTTTTTAAATGAAATACGGCTGATATATTTAATGAAAAACCCTTTAAAAAGTTAAATAGAATAGTCTAAGAAAAATTGTGTTTTGCATATTGATATTGTATATTGTCTATCTGATGAACAATGCTTTATTCTAAGTAATGTAAAATATCCGCAGTAACACCCAGATGTACCCTATGTTTGCTACTGATTTTTATCTATTATATTTTAATTTTATATTTGTGAAAGAATAATATCGTACAATGATTTTTCTTTTATTTTTTTTTATTCAATCATCAAGCTTCTCTTTTTTTTAAAAATATTTAATAAAAATTTATTTCCAATAAACACATGAGCATGTATTCCTTTCAGAAATGATATCTGCTTCATCTTGGCCAAACTTAGTATCCAAATAATTCAGTAGCCATGCCCGTATTAAGATAACGTTATGTACAGCGCATATAGGTTTCCTTCTAATGCAGAGAATGTGATTAAAACATACGTAATGCTTATCGCTCGATATCGCTTCTAGTGATCGACATCCAAAGTCTTCAACGTTTGAAATTGTTCTGTAAATAAAAACAAAAACGTAAGAAATACGAGCATAGAAAATTAAAAGGAAAAGTATGAATAAGTGTGAAAAAGTATGAAAAAGTGTGAAAAAGTATGAAAAAGTATGAAAAAGTATGAAAAAGGATGAAAAAGTATGAAAAAGTATGAAAAAGTATGAAAAAGTATTAAAAAAGTATGAAAAAGTATGAAAAAAGTATGAAAAAGTTTTGAAAAAGTATGAAAAAAGTATAAAAAAAGTATGAAAAAGTTTTTAAAAAGTATGAAAAAGTTTTTAAAAAGTATGAAAAAAGTATGTAAGTAGAGTCATATTATATATCACTTACACATTTGGTATAAGATATCTTAGCCAATGCAGTTTCTGCTCTCCCTTAACGTATAATTTCTCAATCCCTTGCGAGCAAATTTGGAAAATTCGTTGAAGACAATGATAAGGAATATCCCCACCGTCCCATGCAATTCCATGATGATACTGTTCCATACATTTTTCTTCTGCAGTCAGTTCTTCCAATGTCAAAGGAGGTTTAAAGAGGTATTCAGTCGGTAAAACAGTTTTCTTTAAATTGAAAAAACTTGCATGACTCATCTTTTGTGTGCGCAAGTTGAATTTGAACAACATCTTCGACGAGGAGGTAATCTACAATCTGAGAAAATAGAAGCTAGTGCAGAGTGGCGAGACGTGCAGTCAGCTTTCCAAATCGAATCAAGACTGGCGTAGTTGTAAATATAAAACACATGGACATTTTGAGTTTCTTAAGTGATGCACAAAAGCTCTTTAAAGTTAAGACAGAAGAATGCTTAGAAGAATACAATGCTGTGAAAATAAATTCAAATTTTATCTCGGAATTTTCTATGCAGAAAAATGGAGAAGAAACGACCGATATTAAATATTTCACGAGTGAAAGTGCTACAGTATACATGTCAATAAATTTAGAAGAATGGTTTAAAGACTGTATCAACGAGCCCATTCTTACACAACTAGAAGAATTTCAGGAAAAGGATTCCGGCTGGACATTGAAGAGTATTAAAACTTTGTGTATAAATATGAATAAATATTCTCCATTCAAGGGCAGTTCTTACATTCCACTCCCAAAGTTTATAGAAAACAAAAAACACGTGTTAATGTTCATAACAATGACAATCAGTGTTTCAAGTATGCTATTCTTTCAGCATTATATCCCAGCAAATATAATTCCAACAGAGTTAATCAATATCGTTTACTTGAGAACGAGTTGATCTTTACTGATATACAGTTCCCAGTAAAACTGAAAGATATTTCAAAATTTGAAAACTTGAATAATATTTCGGTAAATGTATACATGCTCAAAAAATATGGTTCAAAATTTGAAGTATCACCTTGTCACGTTACGTCAGAAAAGAAGGCTCAACAAGTAAATCAAGCAGAAGAGGAAGATCAACGTGTAAATCTACCAGAAGAGGAAGATCAAGATGTAAATCTACCAGAAAATAATAATCAACCAGAAAAGAAGGATAGACATGTAAATTTACTTATCATTCAAGATTTTTACATTGATGAGCATGAAGAAAATAATTTTGCTGATGGCGATGAAAGCATGCCTAAATACCATTACGTGTGGATCAAAAGCATGTCTCGTCTTCTGAGTTCTGAACCATCTAAAACTAATAAAAAATCATACCACAGTGAAAGGTGTTTACAAGTTTCCTATAATGAAAAAAGATTGGAAATTCATGAAAATCATTGTAAAAATATGAATAATTGTCGAATCAATCTGCCAGACTCAAAGAATAACATTCTCAAATTCGAAGATTACAAAGAGAGAGAAAAAGTTCCTTTCGTTATTTATGCTGATTTTGAATGTTTATTGAAGCCTACTGAGAATGAGAATGCTTTTCAACTTCATGAAGCATACAGCATAGGTTACTACACAAAATGTAGCTTTGATGACAGATTATCTATCTATAAATCTTACAGACAAAAATTTGGAGATCAAAAGACACCTGCAGAATGGTTTATTCGAGAACTAAAATCAATAAGTGAGAAGATAGATCATCTCTACAAGAAACCTAAACCAATGAAACTCACAACTCTAGAAGAATTATCTGTCCAGAGGTCAACCGCTTGTCATATGTGTCAAAAATCAATCCGTGATGAAGAATTTGCAGTGCGAGACCATCGTCACTTTACAGGGCGGTATGTTAATAGTTTAGTTATATTTAAAATTAATTTTTGGTGATTTGCAAAGAAAAAAAAATGAATTCTTTTTTCTCTTCAGTTTCAGAGGTGCAGCTCACAATTCATGTAATTTGAATTATAAGAACTCAAGATTCATTCCCGTTGTTTCTCATAACCTCAATTATGATACTCACATAATTTTGAAAGAGATCGCTACTTCTACATTGATGAAAGGACGAGTTAGTCTAATACCTCATAATAAGGAGAAATATAATTCATTCACGAAATACATAGATGACTGCGACATTAGCTTTAGATTCATAGATTCTTGGCGTTTTCTACCATCAACATTGGAAATTCTCGCATTATATCTACAAAACGTGCCTATAGCGGTGAAAGAGTTTCGATCAGATGGATTCACAGATGAAATGATAGATCTTCTCAGACGGAAAGGTATATTTCCATATGATTATGTAGACACATTTGATAAGCTATCGTCTACAAAATTCCCAGAAAAGAATGAGTTTTATAATAAACTAACAGATTCCCATATTGCTGAAGAAGCCCACAAGCATGCTGTTCCAGTCTGGGATAAGTTCAATATAAAATCTTTGGGAGAGTATTCAGATCTTTACTTAAAATCAGATGTTCTACTATTGACTGACGTTTTCGAAAGTTTTCGAGAGATATCTCTTAAAGCTTATGATTTATGTCCTGCTCACTTTTACGCAACACCAGGGTTAACATTTTCAGCAGCTCTTAAAATGACAAAGGTAGAATTAGAGCTTCTTACAGATATTGACATACTAATGTTTATTGAAGCAGGCATTCGGGGAGAAATAAGCCAGTGTTGTAATCGATATGCTAAGGCAAACAATCCGTACATGGGTTCTTCATACGATGAGAAACAGAAAACGAAGCCACTCTTATATTTTTATATAAATAATCTGTATGGGTGGGCGATGGTACAGCATTTATCGATTAGAAAATTCAAATGGATCGATTTTGAGGCGAATCCAAGGTTCTTCAATACACCGCTTGATCCAGATATAGGTTACATTGCTGAAGTCGACTTGGAGTATCATTAGGAAGTATAGATAAAAACATCGAGACTTCCCTTTATGCGCAGAGCACCGAGCACCACCTGGCTCAAAGCAGAACAAACTTCTCAGTACTCAGAAACGATAAGAAAAAGTTTGTGATTCACTATCGAACACTTAAACAGGCACTGGATAATGGACTTCGTTTGAAAAAGGTGCATAGAATTCTGAGTTTCGAGCAGAAAGCCTGGCTTAAACCTTATGTCGAATTAAATACTGAGAAGAGAAAGCAAGCGAAGAATGAGTTTGAAAAACTCTTCTACATATTATTAATTAACGCTGTCTATGGAAAGTGTATCGACCGTGAGCGGTCTCGTGTTGATGTACGATTAGTAAATAAATTCACAGGCAGTTAAAGGGCAGAAGCACGCATAGCTCAACCACATTTTCACAGCTGTGCAATCTTTGATGAAAATTTAGTTGCTATTCAGCTAAAGAAAACAAGTATCATAATCAAGAAACCGATATAAGTTGGTCTTTGTATCCTTGATTTGTCCAAGACATTAGTTTATGATTTCCATTACTCGTATATGAAACAGCGAGTAGGAGAAAGATCTAAACTTCTTTATACAGATACTGATAGTTTGATATATGAAGTTGAGGACATTGATATGTATAAAATAATGAAAGAAGACATTCACAGGTTTGATACTCCTGATTATGATGAGAATAATCAGTTTAACATTCCACTTGTCAATAAAAACGTCCCAGGATTAATGAAAGACGAATGCTGTGGCAAGATCATGATGGAATTTATAGGTTTACGAAGCAAAATATACAGTATTTTAGTTGAAGGAGGAGATACAGTGAAAAAAGCCAAAGGTATAAAATCCAGCGTTGTGAAGAAGACAATAACTTTCGAGGATTACAGAAGATGTCTTTAGGATCTTATTATTGTAAAACGTGATCAATGCAACATTCGTTCTAAATAGCACATAGTGCATACTGAAAGACAGAATAAAATTGCTCTTAGTTCTCACGATGATAAGAGATTCTTATTGCCTCAGAGTACAGACACTTTACCTTGGGGTCATTTCCGAATCATGGATGTGCAGATGGCGCAAGCTGCACTTCGAATAGAGGAGGATGCTGAAAAACAAGAAATAGTGGTCGGGATGAAAGTGGAGAGGGAGTATGAAGTATCCAATAAAAATGGGGCAAATCTTTTTACCAGAGAAGATTTCATCAGCCATCCTAAGCGATCAAGAGTTTTTTGACAGACTCTCCAATACTGCAAATAAAATGAATTTATTTGTGACATATCAGGGTCGATCTTCCATTAAGTTTGAATGAAATACGCAGCTTTTTTTATCTATATTTTTTTTTATCTATCCAACTATTATGCTCATTACTAAAGCCTAACCATTTAACATATGTACGGTTTCCACTTTTCTTTAAAACTTTTTCTACTAGATAAATTTCTGGATACATAGTTTTCTGAATTTCCGTTTCATAAAAACCGCCAGAGATGGGTTTATCATAATAATCTTTGACATGATAAGTTATCGGATTGGTTTTTACAACTCGTGATATTGTGAAAATTTCAGTAGACCAATTTGGCGTATAACCTTTTTCAAAAACATGTTTTATCTTACTTATCCGCACTTTATTTCCTATTATAAATGTCGGTTTTTTCACAGGTAACTTTTCATTTGGAAAATGCTTCTTGACCTCTCTTTCTTTTGCCTGCGTAACATTTTTAGGCTTAATTCCTATTGTCCGATGTTTTCTTGAATTGTAGGCTTTCACCAACTCAGGCAGGATATCGCACCATTTGTAGCTCCCTTGTTTGCTGAACTCTATCCACATTGCATTTTTTAATGTTCTATTAAAACGCTCACATATGCTTGGATGAAGATTACTATATGAAGATTATAGGTTTATCTTCTACTTCTTCATGAGTCTCTGAAAGTTTGAACTGTAAAATTCTTTTCCTTGGTCTGTTTGTAGATTTGTCGGTACGCGTTCTTGTTTCAGTATTGACTCCATAGCTAGAGTAACATCATTACCACTCTTTGACATGATTGGTATAACCCATGCATACTTTGAAAATGTATCTTTTTTTTTTTTTTTTTTTTTAATTAACGTTGCCATGTTTGTGCTCCCATGTGGTGCTAATCGACGACGGGGGTCTGCGGTGTGTTTGTAAACAAAGCACATGTAATTTTTACAGAGGTGCTTGTATCAATCGGCAGAGACTAGGATTCGAACCCGGGTCACCGGCGTGGGAATCCGACACTCTACCGACTGAGCCGCCGCAGGCCCCTGAAAATGTATCTATGACAGTAAGTAAGTAGAGGAAACCTTTGTTTTCGTTGGTATACGGAATCATCTCATCTATTACACGTATATCATATTTTCTTCACTTGTAGACGCGGCGAGCTGGTTTGTGCAACTCTTCAGCTATTTTTTGTCGCTCTATTTTTTTTCGATAATATGTTTAAGGTTTAAGAAAAATTCGTGATTATAAAACTTTTATTGAGTCAGAAGTTTTTTTTTTCAAAGCATTCTTTCAATTTTGTCTCAAGATTATCTAATCGAATTTTAAGATGGGAAAGAACATTATTGATTTTATTAAATTCAGTGTTTATCGGAATCTCTAAGTCAACTTTCATTACAGCCGTTATGTTAGTTAGATTTCTAACTTCTTTACTTATAGTTTTCAGAAGCATTTCCAAGGTTACTGCATCATTAGGCTGACTTGGATAAGCAAGATTACATAACCTTTTATTTTGTAAATCAAAATTACCATCTAATGTAAGATTATAACCAATGCCTGGTGGACCGCGACTCACTTCTTGCGTGCCCTCAAGTTTTCTTCCGAACACGTCGAGACTCGTGATGCTACTGATCTTCTAACAAAGATGCATTTCAATATATATGTCCAGTTTCACGTAATTCCTCAATGATCGATTGTATTTCATTCTCGTGATTATTATTTCCAGCAGATCGTTCCGCAACTAATAATCGCAGTCGCTCGATAAGCTCGTTTGGATCATCCCATAGACTAGATCTATAGAAGAGTTTTTCTTTGCTATTTTATATTTAGGTTTGAGGCCTCTTCCGGTGGTGGATTTATTTTTACGATCGCTGTGGAACATGGGTCCTATGATATTCATATATTTTCTACTCTTCGAAGTGCGTATACTCTCATCTTTGCTATATCTTTTCCGATGAGCATTTAATGCTTCCAGGATGCTGCGATAATTTTTTCGATCTGTTGAACTTATAAGATTGTCATCTGGTTGTTTCTTAAAAAGTAATTCCATTAGACCTCCACTTTTAGGATAACTTTTATCTCTCACTTTTACCATTTTATCATGAAATTGAATTTCTGAATCGCCAATCATATACACTCCATTGACGTTCCGCACTGCGTATATGTTATCGATTTTACTGCGGCTTTCGTTTAACAATGATTAAAAGTCACTTGATTCATTTCCTTGAAGCGCAGATTTGAATGTTGAATTCATCATTGTGCCATCCATCGAAGAAAAATCTGCATCATCATCATAATCATATGCGGAACCAGAATCATTTATATCGTTTACTATATAACTTGATCGATCGAATCTCAATTTCTTCCTCGGATTCCTGTTGCTGTCTATATTCAAAATGTGATTAGAAGGTGGCAAGCTTTCGACTTTCGAATCGACGAGCTTCTCGAGCGGTGTAATGACTGGTTTCAATGTATCACCAATAACTTTTTCAAAATCTTCTCTCTCCTTTTTCAATAAAGAGTATTTTTGTTTAATAGCCTCACGTGTTCGCAAGAGCTCGCTGAGAATATTCTTTTGTTTCTTAAAGTCTGACATGCTAACGAGATGCTGTCTACAATTGAATTGTAAGTTTCGGATTCATAACTTCTTTTTTATTGCAAAACAGTCAAATCCTTTCCTTATCTTTGTCGATAACAACAAATCCATACTTATCATTTTTCCAGCATACAGAACAAAGATTTCGACATTCATTGAAAGTTAAATCAGTATTGACATGATCTTCATAGATATGTTTTAGATTAACATCTTCGTGACGATAAATTACTAACATATTAAAATTGTACCTTACGAGTTGTTTCGGTATATGAGCGTACGACTGACATAGATAAAAGCTGTCTACACTTTTATGTCTTCCCATACAGAAAAAAGGCCTGACGTTCTCCTGCTTCTCATAAGCCACATCATCAAAAATCTTAATTGAATTTGGTCGGGCTTCATCTGGAGATACTGCAGATTCATGCTCACTAAAAGGTAGATATGATACACCTTTTATCGGTTCCAAAACTTTATCGAGAAATTGATACTTTGGCTGATTCGAGGTTTGAGAGTATACATACAAATTTTCAAATCTAAGACCATTGGGATGTGTAATTAGAGCCAATAAACTATTTGTTTTTCCACAGTTAGATGGCCCGCAGAATACTGCTCGAAACAGTATATCAATACACAGGATATCAATACTGTGGTCCCGGAACTAAATTGAAAAAACGATTGAAAAGAGGTGATCCTTGAATTAATCCGCTTGATCAGGCATGCAAAGAACATGACATAGTGTACTCTGATAAAAATGCTGATCGTAAAGCAGCTGACACGAAGCTTGCAGATAAAGCATGGCAGCATGTTAAAGCCAAGGATGCCAGTCTTGGTGAAAAAGCATATGCTTATGCTGTTACAAATGCTATGAAATTAAAAGGAATAACTTGAATGGGTCTAAAATTTAGTAAGTTAGTGACGGCTGCTAAAAAATCAATGTCACCAAGTAAATGTTCCCGCAAGGTAATTCAATCCGCCTTGAAAGGTGCACGTCAAGCTTTCAAAAACATTGGCGGTAAGAGGAAAGTTATCATTCCACGTGTTCTTCCAATTCCATAAAAAATTGGTGGAGTTCTTCCGATTCTCATACCGCTATTTGCAGGACTAAGTGCAACCGGTGCTCTCGCAGGGGAAGCTGCAAGAATAGCTAAAGCAGTAAATGATGCTAAAGCTGCACAGAAAAACCATGAAGAAACGTAAGAGACATAATAAGGCAATGGAAGCTATTGCTTTAGGCGAAGGTCTCTATCTTAAACCATATAAAACTGGAATGGGATTATTTATGAAACCTCATGTTGGTCATGGTCAAGATACTAAAAAAAAAAAACTTCGATTTAACTTTGCCAAATTATCCACTGACTGACTATGGTCTTCTAAAATATGCTCCTATGTTGCAAATTCCACATTTCCGAGGTGTTTTTATGAGAAATAATCTGCCTTCCGATGGTTCATGGAGTAATGAATCTGCTATTGTTAACTTGGATGACATGAAAAATAAAGGCACTCACTGAGTGTGTTATCGAAAATATGGTTCCAAAGTAATTTATTTTGACAGTTTTGGTGATCTGAAACCTCCCATAGAGCTCATGTTATATTTCAACGTGAAAGAAGTAAAATATAACTATAAAAGATATCAAAATTTTGACTCATTCATTTGTGGTCATCTTTGTCTTCAATTCTTAAACGGACGACTATAAAATAGAAGATTGTAAACGAATGGGAATCATTCTCTTCCAATTAGTCATGGCAGACAGTTTCACTTTGAGTCATTCAGGAAAATCTTCTGTTCTAGAAGCACAGTATTTTCCTTCAATTGAACTACCTCTGCATACAAATTTTGTTTTGGGTTTAATTGAACTTTTAACATTCAACTCTATTGCCTGAAACTTCATCTGAATTAAAATATTATCACTATCCCTACTGGCGGTTACGAGATTAATGCTGTTAATAAATTTTTACAAGCAACTTTGAAATCTAAAGGAATTGAATTTTCTTCGAGAGCTAACACCAATACTCTCAGAAGTGAAATTAATTGCAGTCATCCGTTAGATCTCACTCCTCACGCTTCAATAGATCATCTTCTTGGCTTCACTCCTCGCATTCTCAAGGAAAAAACTCATCACAGTTCTGATTTACCTGTGAAAATATTGAAAATCATCGCACTCAGAGTGGAGTGCAATATTACCGCAGGTGCTTACGTCAACAACAAAAAAGTTCATACAATCCATGAGTTCTTTCAGAGAGTTCCACCAGGATATAAAATCTTGGAAGTTCCATCTCATGTCATATAGCTACCACTCAGTGTCAAGTGCATAGATCATCTTCAAATTCAAATCGTAGATCAAGATGGAAATTTAGTGAATTTCCGTGGAGAAGAAATTACTATTAGACTCCACATCAAATCTGTATAATGGGTATCGTTTACAATTCTAGAGTGCATATAAGTCAACCAACATGTCAATCGGTCATCAGTCGACCGAAGAAACTCAAACCGTTAACAGGAAAGAGCATTCAGTTCCTCAGAAGCCTAAGTCTAAAAGTTCGTGGAGAAAATTCACGTGTATAAAATCTCTGCTGTTTCCAGGAAAATGGACGAAATTCTAAGCATTCAATCAGGTGTCGTATTCGATGAGTCTATTGCTCATTACGATGTTCGCGCACATCAACCATAATCGATACTAAGCTTTGATAATAGTGATGAAATTCGTATTTCTATCCAACACCAAGATCTATGTCTCTTACCATCACGCAGTTCTATCCATGTATGTGGAAAACTGCAAAAACAAAATGGAACAGCACTAACTAAAACTAAATTCGTGAACAATGGCATTTACCATCTGTTCGATGAAATTCGTTACGATATTAATGCTGCGGAGATGGATAAAAGTAAAAATATTGGTTTAAGCAGGCTCATGAAAGGATGGACATCACTCAATCCGAATCAGACTCTCATGTTAGAAAATGCAGGCTGACTTGACATCAGTGAAGAAAGCAAAACTTTGGTAGATGCACACAGCAACTTTGACGTTTCCATTCCTCTGAGTGTGTAAAAAAATTATAGTTAATGTGAAGCATGAACTCATTTTCACAAGATCAAGAAATGACTTGAATGCAATAATTCAGGAAGGTACTGTAGCAAATAGTGTAACTAGTGAGTTACATATGAATAATAGTGTAGTTACATATGAAGACTACCAGGTAAAAATAACGAAGATAGAGTGGTTAATGCCATATGTTATTGCATCTGATAAACAAAAGATCCAGCTGCTGAATTTCTATGGCAAAGATAATCCTATCTCTATGTGTTATCGATCTTGGGAGTTATTTGAATATCCTCTACTTCTGAGCACGAATAAATGTGTCTGGACAGTGAAAATTTCAAATCAATTAGAAAAACCTCGTTTTGTCATTCTCGGACTATAAACCAAAAAAAAAATTTGAAAACTGGAAATGCCAGTCGATTTGACCATTATTAAATTAGTAATGTGAGACTTTTCTTGAATTCTCAATATTATCCATATAACAATATGAATCTTGACATATCGAAGAATCAGTTCGCTGTTCTCTATAATATGTATACCAATTTTCAAATCACCTACTATGGAAGAGACCCACAGACACTGCTGACAAAGTCTGAATTTATCAACCTTGAACCACTCATAGTTATTGACTGTTCACGGCAAAACGAATCTATAAAAAGCGCTCCTGTCGATGTACGTCTAGAGTTTGAGTCTAAAAAAGACTTTCCAGCTAGCACTTCAGCTTATTGCATTATCTTACACGATCGCATCGTTCAGTACAATCCCATCAGTGGGGATATCAAGAAACTTGTCTAAACAGCATATTATCCAACACACTTTCGTTTCAACACTCATTCCAAGATGCAGTATGCAGTAGACACGATTGGTTTCAAGCAAATGGTAGATGATTATGTTTTAAAAGAAATAGCTAACATTCCTCTCAATGAAAGTGGTGATCCTATCGTTCGTCTATTCAGAAACGCTTTTCATGGAAAAGACTCTCTGACAAATTGCAAAGAGAAAACATTTTGCTGGAACATCATTATCATGGAATAGCCTGGAACACGGATGGGCTTGACTACTCACAAATTGGATCATTACTCCGTGGCTGTTTACACGATGCAACTAAAATTTTTGTCATGGGTGAATTTAAACAGAAATGGCTGCAACCATTCAATTTTTCTGCAGTTAATAACATTCAGCAATACGGCTATCCGTCAAAAACCTATATAGTCAAGTGCGTTACAGTATGTACAAACCATAATCCCATCTACAAGACTGCCTGTGCACTTCACACCATCCAACTCATAAAATTATTCTATCACTCCTGTAAACATTTGCGAAGAAAATAAAGATAAAAAAAGTAGAAAACACTATAGGCATTCTGGTTCACGTGAGAGAAAGGGAATCTCTCCCACTCTCTCGATTTCGGATTCTGGAACATTCTGGGTGATTTAGAATCCGAACGGGTTCTGGATCACTTTGAGAGGGGAAGGGGTGATACAGAACCCGCATGAGCCAGTATGCCTATAGCCTATCTACTCTATTCTACATTTTGGAGTGACTACAGCAGAAAATCGTCTCTATACGAAAGGAGCTTCAAGTATATTGAAATATTGTCGATTAATTGATTTAGGAAAGCAGGAAAAGCAGCATAAGCATCAAACAACAGCCCTTAAAATACTATTCGAATATAACCATGAAAAAAGTAAAAAGGAATGTTAAAATTTTGCTTATATTCACTAATTCTATTAAATTTTTTAGCATAAAACATACATAATCTGCGTGATTTCCTTTGATTTGCTTTTGCAACCCTTATTGCGTCTCAGTTTTTAGTTTTCTCCAATTCCATTATACAATTTCGTACCATATTGCATGAGTCCATTCCATTGAACAGTCGTTTTACAGTTTTTCTTTTTCATGTAATTTAGTTAGAATATCAAGCACAAAGAAAAATCCAAAAAGATGTGTACACCCGTTTGTTAGTCTACTCACTAAAGATTGCTGCAATCTTTAAAATTGTTAAATGAAATTAACCGTTTAAATACTTAATTTTTACACTCCTTTCCTAGCTATTTTTAATAAACATCATAGAATTGCATTTTTTTTATAATATTATTAAATATAATATTTCTTATTATGATTAATTATTATTTGTAATAGTTATTATTATTAATTAATTATTTTATTTAATATTTAATATACATATTTTATTTTAGTAACAATTTCTTAATTTATCAAATTAAGAACCTTATATAATTATATAAAACAACTCAGAAAAAATCCGAGTTTTGCCTTCACCGGGAATCGAACACTCGACCCCTGGAGCAAGCGTATATCTGCTAGTTAAAGCATGCGCCTTAACCAACTGAGCCACGGACGCTATTTTGAAGAAGGAGAACGTTTTCACCAAGATTTCAAAGATCTAGAACGAAGATTTCAGGGTAGATGGGATGAAAACATGATGGCAGATTTCTGTTGGATGTTGCAGAGAGAAAGCACGGAAAAATGAATAAAACGCAAGAGAAATCCCTTGCACAGATCTTTTGAGGATAAACGAGTACGATATAAAAGAAGGCGAAACGATGAAGAAGTAGAATAGTGAGATAAAAAATGCACGTTCCAGCGATTCTAGAAATATAACCGAGTGATGATGCGAATAGATTTGAACATTTTTGTTGGATTTGACCTTAAAATGAAATTTATCCTGACATACTGGAAGCAAACGAACCTCGAATTCCAACTCAGAAACCCCAAAAACATATTGACATAGTAGTTTAGTCCCGTGAAGACACATTTTCTGATTTTTGCAATTTTCATATGAATCCTCCATACAACAACATGAAGTGACCTTGAAATGACCTTGGGGGTTATGTTAACAAAAAATTGAATACATATCTAGATGTAAAATTTCCCGTTCTTTCGGTATCTGCAGTGAAAAGTGCAGTGCTTCTGTTCATGTTTAGCAGAACAAACAAATTTGACCTTGAAATAACATTGAATTTGACCTTGTCGGATCAAATGAACATCGGATTTGGTTTCAGCGACCCCTAAAATATATAGGAATAATAATTTTAATCGATTTGACCATTTTTCCTTCATTTGACCTTTAAATGACCTTGAACCTGACCTGATGGAGACAAATGGTCACCGGATTCGGATTCAGCGACCCCCAAAACATAAAGATATACTAGTTTGGTTCCGGGAACAAGAACTTTTTTTCCTTTGTGTGCCTGTGTAATTGTTAATAATAAATATTTACGTAGATAAAAACTGTACTACACACGTTATTTATATAGTTCTTTCTTTTAATTTTTAACACAGTACATATCAATAAATAGTAGTATATTAAATAGTTGTACTGTATTAGTAGTCTGGACACAATGATATTTGATTGCACTGCTGACATAAACCCGCAGCTGCAGCATGGCCACAATCGCCACCGCGACTCGGCTGTGGCCCTGCCTCATGTTTCCCGTCCGTTCCGTGAGCGACGTTTCTAGCGAGCGTGCTGCGTTCCCAAAAGCGAGCTTTCAAGTTGATATTTATCAACACGGCGTTGCTTCACGGTCCGGGCGCGCATCGTGTGGCTTAAGCGGGCTGCACGCCTACCCTAAGCTATCATGGTTATTATGATACTGCAGACATGCTTTTGATTGGGCTATAAGTAATAAATATGCTTAAAAATTGCTTTTGTATAATATAGAAATTAAATACTTAATTATTATTACTAGCTATTATGATTAAAATAATATAATAATAAACCATGAATCCTATTAACAAGATACTCTATAGACCAACGTAAATATTTATGTAGTTATTAAAAGAAGTGCACATATTAAAATTTTGATAAAAATAATCCAACAGAACAATTTATTGCAATATTAATTTTTTTATAGCTCAAGTTTGATTTTCTTATAGGATGCTGTTTACCTAAACATTTACGTTATCTGGTTAACTTAACCATTAAAAATAATTGTTGTACATGTTAGGTGAGAAAGAGTAGCACATTTAAGTGTAATAATCTATATAGTTACGGTTCAGAAATTTTATAAATTGTATAATAATGAACAATACAAATTTTACGCGACTACTACTATTTTCTATTAAAATAACTTAAAAAAAGTAAAATATTCAATTAATCATCATTATTATCATTATTATTATTATTATTACTTTCCCGTATGTATGAAAATGAATATAAATGAAAAATTAGGCGATAATAAGGTACTTTATATTATTATTATTATTTTATTAAAACCTGTAAAATTACTGTAGAACGATTATAAATAATCAAAGGGTCATATGTATATGTAAAAAATTTAACGTCTAATGTACATACTTAAAAAGAGACGTTAAACTCGATTTTATCAAATCAATTTGTTTCAAACATCAAGGCCCCTTAGCGAACGAAAGCTTTTTATATTTATAAAGCTTTTTCTTTATTTGAGACCATTTGCAGACGAAAGACAAAATTATAAAATCGAAAATTTACGGTTACTAAAGAAAGCATAGACTGAAAATATTTGGTGTGATAAAAATATGATGAGATTGTTAAAACACACAATAAAAGTGTACGATGAAATTGTATGATGAAAATGTGAGTGTTGTGAAATGTGAGTGAAAATGTGAACAGATTTTTAGTTTCATTTTACACATATTTAACTATATTATAACACTTACTTACATTTTAGAAAAACAAAATATTATCTAAATTTTGTATAATGAGCACAATTTGTCAGACTATTGTCACCTCTAATTTACACGTAAATAAATTTATTTTATGTTATTTTCTTAAAATTTAATTTCTTACATTTAATGGCACTTTGTTATACTGTATTATAATTTCATCACGTTTTCTCACACTTTTTACATGACTACAGCTTGCCGAGGAGGGTTGCGTGTTTAACCACTTAACTATACAGTATTTTATGCTCTTATGATGTGCAATCTCTCGGGGATGTAACGATTATTTTTTAACCCTAAGGTTACAAATAACTTGGTAGTTTTCAGGTGGCACAATATTTGTTAAATAAGGTATTATTTAACAAATATTGTGCCACCTGAAAACTCTTACATTTCGATCTAACACAGCAGTGCAAACATTCAAATCTCAATATCTTGTAAACACGAAAAAGTCAGTTAACCGGTTATTCCCGGAAGCCACAGATATGACTGTGTATTGTGCATAAGCAAATAAGCGTGCACCCACAAGTATGTGTGTGTGTACGTACATACCAAATGAGTAACGTGTATCTGCTGTGGTGCGCGATTGCGTGCGTGCACAGAGACACACTGTTTGTGTTTGTGTGTATTTGTGTGTGTGTGTGTGTGTGTGTGTGTGTGTGTGTGTGCATGTGTGTCGGTGTGTGAGTCTGTGTATTTATGTATGTGCATATGAGAGTATGTCTGTGGATATGTATCTATGTGTATTAGTACTTCTGAGTGCTATGTATGCTTCAGTGTCTGTCTATCGGTCTATGTGTGCATGAATCTGTGAGAATATGTTTGTGTATATCCGTGTGCGTGTCTATGTGTGTGTCTGTATGTGGGTCTATATACTGTATGTATATGTGAATGCTTGCGTGTCCACTTGTATGTATGTGTGTCGGTCTGTGTATGTGTTTGAGTGTATTTTGTATTTGAATGGATCCGTCTTTGTGCGTATATGTGAGTGCTTGCGTGTGTATCGACGTATGAACATGTGCGTGAATATGTGAATTCTGTGTTAATGAGTGTGTATCTGTGTATGATTCTGTATGTATTATTGTACGTAAGTATGCCTGCGTATCTGTGTATATGTGTATTTGGCTGTTTGTGTTTCTGTGTGTAATTGTGTCTGTGTGTGCTTCTATGTCTCTATTTTGTTATTTAGAATCATACCGTAATACAATATATAGAACTTATTTATTTTAATATTGTTCTTTTTATGTCAGTGTTATGTGTTTGTGCATGTCAGTTTACCAGTGTGTATGGTGCTGTAAGTATAGGCGTGTCTGCATATATGTGTGAATTTGTGAATATTCCTATATGAATTTATGTATATCAGTCTATGTATATATGTGTGTATTATGGGTGCGTACCTGTGTATATCTGTGTATGTGTCTGTGTCGGAGTCTGTGTGTTTGTGTGGGTGTATTTCTGCGTGCGTTTCTGACCGTGTGTATCCATATGAATAACTGTGCGTCTGTGTGATGTCCTTTGTGTATATGTGTGTAACTGTGTATCCGTGTGTATAATTGCGTTCCTGCGTGTATTTCTCTGTTTGTTTATGTGTGGGCGCGCGTGTGTGTATGTGGTATGTCTGCGTGTCTATGTGTGTATGTGTCTATGGGTATGATTTAGTGTGTGCCCGTGTATGTGTGTGTATGTATGTAGGTCTGTGTGAGTTGTTACGTCCCGGTTGCCGTACAGTGCTTTAAAAATAAAAGGTAACGAGCCCAATTTCAGGTACTTAACGGCCAAGGCCACTCTACCTACGGAAGGGCGGCGAATAAGTGTAGGCGCGTGATGATAGTCACAAAATAATCAGCGGGGATAGGCGGAAGCGTAGGCAAACAGTTATAAAGGCATAATGGCTTCCTGTTGCTTACCTTTATGACGGCACCCATAGCGTTTTACCGGCGGTCAGTGGGCGGTGGCGCTTGGCTCTGTGTGACGCTTCCTCTGCTTGGCCCTCTCGTGCTGACTCGAGCGCAAGGGGATTAGGTCGTTGCGGGAAGTTTAAATGACGTCACCGTAATGAATATTATAATGTACTGATACTTTTATTGACTTGAACTAATTACTATTTTACACAATGCAAGTCTCAATCTCAGTTACGAATACAATTACGATGCTCTTCAGTCAGATTTACAACTTGGTCATCTGTTGGGCAGAGGTTCGTCCTCCGGGGGTAATTAGATCAGGACAGATTCCAGCTTGGTTGTCCGGTCAGCTTATATCGGCTGATTTCTGGGCTGGGTGACGCGGCAAGGAAGTTTCTAGACGGTCCTGAGGGATTGGTTAAGGGATGATATTTGTAAAGGACGGTCTAAGTGAGATTATTCATATTCGTGTAGGCTTGGATTAGGATATGTGTGTGGAGGCGGAGTAAACTAGTCCTGTTTGCACGGAGGGTGTGTGGTTTTATTCTTTTTCCGGGAAATCGTAGGTTTGGGTTGACTGCTTCTATTGTCCTTTTTGGTGGCAGTTGGTCCTGCAATGGTTTTCCATCATGATGGCTGCGGCTTCCCGGGGGATGCGTGGATAGAGTCATTGTTCCCCCGTGTCGTGTATTGGCGCTGATGGTCGCGGTGATTTGGATGACTTGGTGGGGTGCGTAAGCGGTCGATCGGTTGTCTGGTTAACCGGTGTGTTCCTGTTGGTTGGCATAGTATGGTGCGTGTTCAGCGGCAGATGGTATCTGCACGAGTGGTAACACTGTACTGCTGTGTATGGTAATGTGTAATTCTGTTGCAGCTTCCCGACGGGCAGGTGGCAGGATGCAACAATTTCCCCCCCCCCTCAGCAGCTCGGAGCTCCGCGATGAGAGTATCGGGGCGTTGTGCATCCCCTCTGATTTATTTTTTTTGTTGTTGTTGGATTTTTGTTGTTGTTGTTTTCTTGTTTTTATTAATCGTTACTACAGATAATGACTTATAAAACAAGAGGGCAGTAGAAATTACAATTTTCTACTTGGTTCGTGATGCCTCTGTATATATATATATATATATATATATATATATATATATATATATATATATATATATATATATATATATATATATATATATATATATATATATATATATATATATATATATATATATATATATATATATATACATATACAGAGGCATCACGATATATATATATATATATATATATATATATATATATATATATATATACGAGGGTAGTTCAATAAGTCTTTAGAATGACCAACAGATGGCGCGCGAATCGCTCCAAATCATCTGTTTTCAGTCAGCACCACTCCCGACTAGATATATGGTGCAGTCACAGTCCACATCTTCTGAGTTTACGTGTTTTTATAACCAATTGAAAAAAAAATTGCTTGTTAAGAAAAATGAAAAAAAACGAGTTCAGAGCGGTAATTAAACATTTTCATTTAAAGGGTTTAACTCCATAGGAGATAAAAAATGAATTGGACTCAGTTCATGGCACATCTGCCCCTGCCTTAGCAACGGTTTATAACTGGGTAAATGAATTTAAGCGTGGTCGTACATCAATAAGTGACGAACCACGTTCAGGAAGGGCCGTAGAAGCAACTACTCCCGAAATCATCAATAAAATCCACGATATGGTGTTGAAGGATAGAAGATTAAAAGTGCGTGAGTTAGCTGAGGCCACAAGGATATCTATAAGTCCAGTTGTTTCAATTCTACATGAAAAATTAGGCATGAAAAAGCTATCGGCAAGATGGGTGCCGCGTTTGTTCTCAGCTGAGAATAAACGCAATAGAGTGGTCGCCTCTGAGGCTCTTTTGGCGCGCATAAGTCGGAATCTTAAGGAATTTTTTCGTCGATTTGTGACTGTGGATGAAACATGGATACACCACTACACTCCTGAGACAAAGGAACAATCCAAACAGTGGATTTCCACAGGCGAACCAGCTCCAAAGAAGGCAAAGACCGTAAAGTCAGCTGGTAAGGTTATGGCTACAGTTTTTTGGGATGCACGTGGAATTATACTTATTGACTACTTGGAAAAGGGTAAAACAATTACTGGTGAGTATTATGCATCATTATTAGAGCAGCTGAAAGGAGAAATTAAAAAAAAACGACCACATTTGGCGAGAAAAAAAATTCTCTTTCATCACGACAACGCCCGAGTTCACACATGCTTCGTTTCAATGGCTAAAATTGAAGAACTAAAATTCGAATTGGTCGAACACCCACCGTATTCACCAGATTTAGCCCCCAGTGACTTTTTCTTATTTCCAAACTTGAAAAAATGGCTCGGTGGACAGAGATTTACGGACAACGAAGACGTCATTGCCTCTGTAAGTGCTTATTTTGAGGAACTTCCGAAAACGCACTTTTCTGAAGGATTAAAAAAACTTAAAAAGCGATTGACCAAGTGTATAGAGCTCCAAGGAGATTATGTTGAAAAATAAAAAAAAATTTACCCAAAAAAAATTGTTTTTATACTTTATTCAAAAGACTTATTGAACTACCCTCGTATATACAGGGTGATTCAGAAACAATGCAACATTTTTATATCACCGTAATCAGCGTGAAAAACTGAGCTTAGGAAAGTTTGTCCGAAAATTTTTCCGATGAAAATGAGCTCATGAAAATCCATTGAAAGTAGCCAATCAGAGCGCGCGTATAGGAGCAGAAAATTTCCCCCCGCCAGGCTGACCGTCTCGCCCCGGTGGGAGGAGGAAACCGGAGCGCGGTCACGCGGTTCGCTGTGTTAAGAAGTATGGAGTCACGCACGCCGTGCGACCGACAAGAGCGCGACAATTGAATGTGAGGTCGACGAGCAGCTGCCACGTTCGCCTGCACTACGGTCATTTTCCAAATTGCTCCACAAGCTCAGAGCCAGAAGCCATACAACATAAAATGGCTCCCGCGTAGGGGAGGATGGGGTATTGACGGTCACCTAAGCAAACGTGCTTGTTATTTCAACTTTCAAATTGTTTCTTTTAAATTTAAATAATTATTATGTTAGTTCACACCATTGACTATAAATATTTCTTATTGGTTTAATATAAAAATGTAAGATATCGAGACTATAGTTCGAAAAAAAAAGCATTTTGACCGAATTTACTCCACATCAAAGAGTAATACCGGTCAGCCTTGGTACAATTCCCATCACTATTAGAAAGTTACTTTTATAGGTGAAATATTTCTTTAAATCAATTATGTGAACTCTCATATGATCCGTCGCATTATTATTTGCACTAACATAGTGAAACATATGATAACATAACCACTGTTCAATCAAAAACACTTAAGCAAAATCACCCTACCTGAGAGCGCAGCGAAACGTTTTCTTAGCCTCACTTTCAGGAGCATCATATAAATAACATTGTGACCGGGATTACCCCTATTCTGCTTAGTAATTTAAATTGAAATAACAAAAAAGTAATAGGTTTATTCTCTATTTTCTTCATTACTTCGTATTCTTAAATTGTCCAAATTAATAAAGATGCAAAAAATAACAGCAAAAAGAAACAAATAATATGCATAAAAGCTTGTTTTATAGACCAGATTTCTTATAATAAATGTAGGCCTACACTTTGATTGTGTACAATTCCTTAAGAAAACTGAATAGAAGGTTGTTTGGACATTAGATTAATTGCATTTTATGTTGCGTGTAATACACTTTTCGAATTATTACCTAAAAATGTTTAGATTATTGAAAATAAGGGTGACCGGAATTAGCCAGTAACCGGCATTACCCCGTTTTCCCCTAACTATTGTGGATCTCGATGCGAATTCATATTCGACAGTAGAGATCCATTTCAGCTAACGAATCAAGAAAAATTCAGAAAGATTGACTACGATCCGCTGCGCTTGAGCTGTTACGCTCAGCTGTGAGTTTCTGCTTCACAAATCTGTCGCGTGTCACGGGCGAGTTGCCCTTCGAGAGTCAAGCTCGATTTCGAATTATTTTACGAGGTGACGCGATAGAAAACTCCTGCGATGCGCTGCGGCCGAGTTCGAGCACTCAACTGCGAGTTTTACATCTTTAAATCTCTCGCGGATCACTAGGCGAGTTGCTCTCCAAGAGTCAATCTCGATTTCGATTAATTCTACGAGGTGACGCGATAGAAAGCTCCTGCGATGCGCTGCGGCCGCGTTCAAGTACTCAGCTGCGAGTTTTACCTCTTTGAATCTCTCCTGGTTCACTAGAGGCGTTGCCCTTCGAGAGTCAAACTCGGATTCGATTAATTTTCAGTAATGACGCGATAGAAATCTCCTGTGATACTCGGCGGCCGAGTTCAAACACTCAATTGCGAGCTTTATCTAGACGTATCTCTCGTGGGTCACTAGGCGATTCGCCCTTCAAGAGTTAAGCTCGATTTCGATTAATTTTACGAGGTGACGCGATAAAAAGGTTCTTGCGATGCGCTGCGGCCCAGTTCAAGCACTCAGCTGCGAGTTTAACCTCTTTAAATCTCTCGTGGGTCACTAGGCCTCGTGGGTCACTAGGCGTGTTGCTCTTCGAAAGTCAAGCTCGTTTTCGTATTACTTTATGAGGTGACGCGATAATAAGATCCTGCTATACACGGCGGTCGAGTTCAGAGACTCAGCTGCGAATGTTACCTCTTTAAATCTCTCGCGGGTCACTAGACGCGTTGCCCTTTGAGAGACAAGCACGATTTCGTATAATTTTCAGAGGTGACGCGATAAAAAGCTCCTGCGTTGCGCTGCGGCCGAGTTCAAGCACTAAGCTGCGAGTTTTACCTCTTTAAATCTATCGCGGATCACCAGGTGAGTTGCCCTTCGAGAGTCAAGCTCGTTTTCGATTGATTTTACGAGGTGTCGCGATAAAAAGCTCCTGCGATTCGCTGCGGCCGAGTTCAAACTAGTGTTGTAAAAATTTTATTTCATTAATAATAATTAAACATTTAAACTCATAATTCCTAATTAAATTGAATTTAATTAAGAATTAAATGGTTATTCTTTAATTTAAACAGGCACAATTTAAAAAAGTAATTTTAATTATTAATTCCAAAGCATTCGATTCAGAACTACACACTTAATCGTTAATTATAGCATTAACAATTGAGAATTCAATTTTAATTTTTATTTCAAAATCATTCGATAGAGAACTAAACAATTAATCTTTAATCGAAATAGACACAATTAGAGATTAAATTTTAATTCTTAATTACGGCTCATTTAATTCAAAATAAAACAATTATTTGTTAATTATTATATAAACAATTGAGAATTCAATTTTAAATCATAATTCAGAATCATGTAATTAAGAATTAAACAACTAATCTTTAATTTAAATAGGTACAATTGAGGATTAAAATTACTTCTTAATTATGATTCATCCAATTGAGAATTAAACAATTATTAATTATACGATATGTAATTGATATTTAAATCGTTTAATTATTAATTATATGCCATTAATTATATATGTGTGTGTGTGGCAGTTAGGTTCTCTGTGAAATCGACTTCTGATCGATTTTTTAATTTTGCTTTCTCAAAGAGGAAGCTTTGTGATGATAAAAAAAAGTTTTGCTAAAAACATATTAGAAACATACTCGTACTTTGAGACTTAAGAAATCAAAATACACTATTTTTAACAAATGTCTGTATGGATATGTGTCTGTGTGTGCGTGATCGCGCGTGCGTGCGTGTACGTATATATGTATGTTTACTAGAATTACTCTGTATAAACTTGGTGAATCAAATTGTTTCAGGGCTCATTTTTTTGCTTTTTAAAAAGAAAGGCGGCACAAAGAAAAAAAAATTTTTTTTTCGATACTTTTTTGTCCTTTTAGAGCGTTTTAGATTCATGAGTCTTAGTTTTTCTGGTTTTTTAATATTTGAAAATAACATGGTCGATCCAACAAAAATGTATTCAAAAGAGCGTAAATTACCGATCTTTTCCGATCCGAAATTTAGAAAAAGATATTTTGTCTTGTTTTACACTAAATCGTTATTTTATTTCAAACGGTTATATCTGTAAAATATAAGACGTAAAATTTTAGAAATAATTTAGATGATTAGGAATATATAGAAGAGTAATGTGTAAAATTTTTGAGGGTTTATATTTATCTTTTGTCAAGAAGAAAATAATTTTGTTAAAAAAATTGCTTTTTTTCCGACGATAATTGAAGTAGATCGAAAACATTTTATCTGAAATTTTACAGAAATATTTCTTTTTGCCGTCTAATGACCTGTATGTTTTTTCAGATCATGATATAATGTATTTTACGAGATATTGAGGTTATATTTTTTTCAATTTCTTTTATCACTTAAGGTAAAGTACCCAGTAGTGGGACAGTTTTGAATATGTTTTCCGAACGGACGACGATTTTAGAGCCAATAAGTAATATTGTTCAGAACATTTAAATCTAATGATGTACAACAAACAGTTGTGATTCTTCGAACTGAGTACATCTTCAGTTCGTATCAATCCTACTCCCCGCTTAATCCGGTGGAGGATGATAATATAACCATCGTTTTGTCAAATCCAACATATGTAAAAAGTGTCGTCGATATCTTTCTGATGAAGGTGGCAATGACCACCGAAACGTTAATGAAAAAAACGACTTCATTTTTTTTTTAAAACCTGCCTCGGGAAGATTGATAAAGTCTTTCCATATATATTTAAATTTAATCCTTAATTCACAATCAATTTTACTAATTTATGCACAGAGGCATTAAAATGCTTTTTTATATTAAAAAAGTATATTTGAAAAAATATAAACAATGGCACAGAAGTGGGACAGGATATGTCGAGCTGGGAGCAGTACTGGGACATCGATTGGATGCAGTATTGAGACATATATTATTAAATGCGTCCCACTACTGGGTTATGCAAATTGAGTGGCATGTGAAGTGGGACAAACATTCACCTATACATGCTTATGAAACATAATCTCGAAAGATTTATATATTGTTTTATAATAATTTAAAAATCTAAACTAACAAAATATCAACTTGACTGTAAAGATAATATCATAAATAAAGCTAATGAATCAGTACCTTTATCATATTTAACAGCAATCAAGGGTCTTTGCTACTGTCCCAGTACTGGTCCAAATTTTCACTTTGTCCCGGTACTGGGTACTTTACTTTATGTCTCGAGAACGGCGTAGTCATTTTTTATTATTCAGGGCTCATTTTTTTCGTTTTTATTTGAAGATTTATTATTCAAAAGAAATTTCAAGATACATTGATTTGTTTTTGTTTTATAATAATTTTTAGGTTTATCGATTTTTGAGTTTTATTTTATTGTTTTTTTGGTATGATGAAATATTATGATAAAATTATTGTAAATTCATTAAATAAAGCACAAAATTAACTATCTTTTATAACCGTAAATTTATCTTCTACATAATGTTTAGAATATAAAAATATGTGTGCAGAGAGATGGTAAAAATTATTATTTCGTATTATAATCGCGGAACTTAGTTGCACAATCGCAATAGATAAATAAGTGCTAAACCGCATGAAATCGTGACCTAACCTTAAAACTTCATTTTATCTTTGGCAGTAACAAAAAATATTAGAACCAAAATTAAAGATTCGTTGATTTGTTTTTGTTTTATAACGATTTTTCTATTTTATGATATTTTAAAATCGATGCTTGATAATCATAAATCGATCTACGATCACAAGCTTATCATTTTTTAAACTATCTTTTGACAACAATCAATGATAAAAAACCAACCTTTTTGAGCTATTATAAGAAAGAAATATAGCGATTTAAAATAATGTATAAGAATATAGAAATTCATATTGGAACATTTTATTTAGTTAGAGTAAGCTAAGTGCCAATGATTTGGCAGCGGTTTTTTCTATAACTCTGGAAATATTTTCTATGCGTCATATGTGCGCGGATGTAAACTCCGGCCTCAGCTCTTTCTGAAAAAATCATTCAAATGAGCATGTTGTTTGATTTGTCGGGTTAGCTGTTAAAAACATTGCACGCTGGAATTTTCGGAACATAGCTCGAATTCGGATTTTGACGATTGATTCTTGTAGAGAATTCGATAGCACACCTTTTTTGTATTTAAAGTATGTCATGAGCAGTTTTCCTTCTTGACTTATTTAAACAAACGCAATTTTTTACCTGAATTTTTGTTATTACTTTTTTCACTTCAACCTGCCGATTCTATTACGTGCTTAAATATTTCACTTCAAACTTTTTATAGAATATTCTTAAATACATTCTACGATTATTCGAATATTTACCAAGCTTATAAAATATTTCAGGGCAGTAAAATGAATTTTTGAACAAAAAATTCTCAGAAACATGAATGTATTCATTCAATGAATAAAGTTATGTGACGTTTTTTCGAACTGAGAAAACTAACAGCGAGAAAGTTGTTCCTTGTGAGTCAAGGAAGTTTTCTAGAAAAGATTTAGATCTTTAGCGATTATCTAACAAAAGTTAGAGCGATTTGAAAAATTCCGAAAATACTCCGCTCGACGCTTGGCCTGGCCGACCGTGCGGGTGGCGCTGCCATGTGTCGTCGCACATGTGTAGACGATAAGCACATGTAAAATAATAAAATTTAATTCTTAATTGCACCTGTTGGAATTAACAATTAACTATCTAATGCGTAATTTGACAAGTCGTAATTAAGAATTAAATTTTAATTCTCAATTGGACCAGTTGGAATTAACAATTAACCATCGAATTCGTAATTTGATAAGTCGTAATTAAGAATTAAATTTTAATTGTCAATTGACCCTGTTGGAATTAACAATTAACCATCTAATTCGTAATTTGACAAGTCGTAATTAAGAATTAAATTTTAATTTTCAATTGCACCAGTTGGAATTAACAATTAACCATCTAATTCGTAATTTGACAAGTCGTAATTAAGAATTAAATTTTAATTCTTAATTGCACCTGTTGGAATTAACAATTAACTATCTAATTCGTAATTTGGCAAGTCGTAATTAAGAATTAAATTTTAATTCTGAATTGCACCTGTTGGAATTAACATTTAACCATCTAATTCGTAATTTGACAAGTCGTAATTTAGAATTAAATTTTAATTCTCAATTGCACCTGTTGGAATTAACGATTAACTATTTAATTCTTAGTTCAATTCTGTTTAATTAAAACCAAAACGATTAATTGTTAATTATATGGTAATTAAATTAAAAATTTAATTAATTATTTACAACCATACAATTTGAACTTCTAACACTCAGCTGCGAGCTTTTTGTAGACGAATCTTTCGTGGGTCACGAGGCGAGTTGCCTTTTGAGAGTCAAACTCGATTCATTTTTAGAGATGTCGGGCTGGAAAGCTCCTGCGACGCGCCGCGGCCAAGTTTTGACATACTACTGTATCTTTTCGCGATTTTCTTGTAGGGCTCTACGGTACTCGCCATTGTAGAGTCTGATTAATTTTTTTAACTCTGAAAGTTTTGTTTTTTTTTCGAGAAGAAACAATAATATATGTTGTGATGGGATGGTCGTTTTTATGCCATCACATGTATGCGTTGAATAGTATGTGTGTAGTAGACTTTAAATGGCCAGCGGGTCAGCAATTAAGTGTACATCATTTTAGATAGTGAGTGCGAGAGAGAGAGTATGAGTTTTGGTGCGTTCGGCTAGTTCGCGAAGCGAGCCGCTCTACGGCAGCGACGCTTGCCCCTCACCGCGCGCGCGCCGCGCCTATACTTGAGGTATACGTGCTATACCGGAGCGGCCGGGAATTCCCCCACTGCGCCGTCGCCGCTCCTACGTCAGCAATAAGTGTAGATATACAGACTGTCGGCGCTCGAGCTGTATATAAGCAGGCTTCCAAGTGTATTTCGACAGTCTACCCTGGGCGGTAAACCGGGCTAGTTCCGGGGAACCTACGCTCGGCCATCTCCTCATGTACTCTCAGGCGCACCCGTGATTACGCGATGAGACGCGAGCCAGGTTAGCCGTGCAACTAGGGTTTTCGACTCGCTGGAGATGCTCCCTCGAGCGCACTCGTGCTAGCATCGACAGTTTTCCGATGCACCTTCACTTCTCGGGCGCTCCCGTGAACTGAAGAAGTGTAAAGATTTACCGAAAATGCACTATAATGCATCAGGCGCTCCCGTTGCATTATAGATGATTCACCGTTTTTCCGTACTTGCGTTTAAATAAAATTGTTAATGTTATAATGTAAATGAAAGAAGTGTCAAAAACCAGTATTTTTTTCATCTCCGTCTTTACCTTTCCCGCGAACCTGGCTTAAACCGACTAGCTAGGGGGAGGTTTCGAACCCGTAAACTTAACGTTCGCGGTTAAGAAAAGTCCGTTTTGTTACATAGCGCCCGAACCGTTTTGGACATTATTTTTTTCTCTGGTTTTTGACACTTGTTTTATATTATAAAAATGGCTGTATCGTGGGTCTATGACCTTTCTAAGGAGAAGCTGCAAGAATTAATGCAGACACACGCACTGAATCATCAAGGTACGATTGCGGAGCTGCGACAACGCATGGTAAAATTCGTACGTTCGAATCCAGCGTTATTCGACAAAACAGACGAAGACAAACCAGAATTCAACGAGACAGCAGCAAAGGAGCAAGATGTGATAAAATCCTCTCAAGAACGAGCACAAATAAGAATGCAGCAGCAAGGAATTCAGCCTAGCACCGCCGCGAGTAAGATGGAGCAGGCAGTACCGCAAGTAATTTACGTGCAGGCTCCGAATGAATCAACCTGCGTTTTGGAAACAATGCGCAAGTGGGGTTGTCATTTCGATGGGAGGGAGCTCTACACATTTTTAGAGCGCATAGAAGAATTGCAACGTGCATATGGACTTTTCGATGCACAGTTGCTACAAGGTTTCCCCGAACTTTTAAGGGGAGAAGCACAACTTTGATTCCGTAATCTCGGAGTGATTTTCACCTGGGAGGAACTAAAAGAGAACCTCCGATCATTTTTTCTCTCGCCTATGCAATTACGACATTTGGATAGCCAGATCCACAATCGTCGACAATTGCAGGGCGAAGAAATAAGAACATACGTAACACAGCTTTCGACGCTTATGCCACGTCGAGGCGGTATACCGTTGGCAACACAGTTGGACAACGTATACTATAACATGCAAGCGGAACAACAGTTGCACATTCCGCGGAGGCAACTGCAATCTATTAACGACCTAATTCAGTGCATCAACCGTGTAGAAGAGACACTGAAAAAGGTCACGGAAGAAAACAGAACGAGAGCGCCGCAACAGAACAGCCGCCCACGTGGTACTGTTGATAATGTCGCGACGTATGACCGCAATAAATGCTGCTGGCGTTGCAAGCAGCGGGGTCACAGCAGATTCCAGTGCCAGAATCCGGCACGGAAGTTCTGTTCGTATTGTGACAAAGAGGGCGTGCTCTCTAAAGATTGCCGATGCCCGAAGCCTGAAAACGGCAACGCGGCCGTCGTTCACCAGTCGTTCTAGTGACGAAAAAGGACGGGAAAACCCGTTTTTGCGTGAATTTCAAACGTCTGAACAGTATATCGAGGAAAGATGCGTATCCCTTACCTCAGGTAAACGCAACTCTAAATAAACTTAAAGGCGCGAAACTACTTACGACTATCGACCTGGAGAATGGGTACTGGCAGGTGGCGCTCACCGAAGAGAGCAAGCCTCTCACGGCGTTCGCCGCACCGGGTAGAGGACTCTTTGAGTTCAAGGTTATGGCGTTTGGTTTGCACGCGGCCCCCGCCACTTTCGAAAGATTACTAGACCGAATTATAACACCAGATTTAGCACCACACGTGTGTGTTTACCTTGATAATATTATCATAGTTTCGGAAAATTACGAAGATCACGTAAAATTATTAAAAATTGTAATGGAGCGACTAAGAGCGGCGTGTCTAGTTCCTAACTGGGAGAAGTGCCAATTTGTCCGGCAACATCTGAAATATCTTGGACATATTGTAAATAAAGATGGCCTGCACACTGATCCGGAAAAGGTGGCAGCCATTAAAGCACTTCCTCCACCGACCAACACGAAGGAATTACGTCGTTTTATTGGCCTACTTTCCTGGTATCGTCGGTTCGTGAAAGACGTTTCACAGATCGCAGCGCCACTCAGCAGACTTCTTCGGAAGAAAACTGTGTGGGACTGGGGAACAGACCAGCAGATGGCGTACGAAGAACTAATTCGTCGACTCACGGAAGCTCCAGTGCTGGCGTGTCCTGATTGGGAAAAAACGTTCGTGCTGCAGACGGACGCTAGCCTTGAGGGACTCGGCGCAGTGTTTACACAGAGAGAGGGAGAAGAAGAACGGGTAATTGCGTATGCTAGCCGCACGATCAACAAGGCAGAGCGCAATTATTCGGTCACGGAACTCGAATGTCTTGCAGTAAAATGGGGCATTTGGAAGATGCGGGGGTACCTAGAAGGCTACCATTGTGAGGTGGTGACAGATCACCAGTCACTACAGTGGCTCCATAAAATCGATAACCCATCAGGCAGGTTAGCTCGATGGGCTATGGAACTAAGCCAGTGGGATTTTGATATATTCTATCGAAAAGGCGCCGAGAACAACGTCGCCGATGCCCTCTCACGGCAACCACTGGAAGTATTCGAAATTGTAGCCACGGGGAAACTCAAGTGGTGTGGACGCATGTTCAATTCCGTAAAAGAGAAACCCGAAGATAACCCCGAATACTGTATAAAAGGAAACCGTTTGTACCAACACATCCTATATAGCCTCGATTTCAAGAATAACGAGCCTGACGACGAATGGAAGATCTGTGTGGCGGAGGGAGAGCGTGCGAGAGTGATGCAAGAAGTGCACGACAACCAGACAGCCGGTCATCTAGGAGTAGCCAAAACGCTTGCAAAACTTGCAACACGTTACTACTGGCCCGGAATGTTTAGGGAAGCCACCGAATACGTCAGGTCATGCACCAGCTGTCAGGTGCATAAACCTATGCAGGTTGTACCGGCAGGAAAAATGTATGCGAGGTATGTGGATGGACCAGCGGAACGTTGGTCTATCAATTTAGTAGGCCCGTTACCAAGATCTAGCGGAAATTTTCGACACATCTTGGTGATGCAGGACTGTTTTACGAAGTGGGAGGAGGTCAAACCACTACGCACAGCGACCGGCAGCAATATAGCTAAGACGTTTAAAAACGACGTCATTTTGCGTTTTGGATGCATGCAGTCGGTTATAACAGATAATGGTCGACAATTTATTTCTAAAGAGTTGAATAGCCTTTTGAAGGACGCGGGTATAAAACATGATTTCACACCGCCTTATACGCCGCAATGCAATCCGGTAGAGCGTGCGAATCGCACAATTAAAACTAGGATACGGCAGTATATCAAGGAACGTAACCACAAGTCCTGGGATGCATTTTTACCCGAAATTGCATTTTCAATCAACTCGTCCGTAAGTGAGTCAACAGGCTATATACCGGCCTACTTAACTTTTGGAAGAGAGATGGTTGCTCCACGAAGCTTGGAACAAGAGGTGGGGAGGAGATCACAGTCTTCACTGCAGAAGAGGATCAACGACCACCGCGAAGCTTTAGGTTTAGCTAGGGTAAACATGGCGCGAAGTTTCCAACGACAACAAAAATATTACAATTTGGGCCGGCGCGATTAGAAACCAGAGTTAGGAGAATTAGTGTTAGTACGTACACATAGATTATCAAATAAGAATAATGATTTTGCCGCTAAGTTAGATGATAAGTTTGAGGGACCGTTTACCGTACGCCGCCGAATTTCTCCCGTTATCTACGATTTAGATAATGAAGAGGGGGAAATTAAGCGAGGAATACACGTGAAGGATCTAAAATCCTTCACGGCACGTATCGTATAAAAGGCGGAAGATTCGCAGGGAAATATATTGGCAGAAGGCACGGCGTAAGTTTTGTTTATATACGTTTTGTGTTTGTAAGAGTGAAACCGTTGTTTCACTCTCCGAAATAGGGGGGGTATGTGATGGGATGGTCGTTTTCATGCCATCACATGTATGCGTTGAATAGTATGTGTGTAGTAGAATTTCAATGGCCAGCGGGCCAGCAATTAAGTGTACATAATTTTAGATAGTGAGTGCGAGAGAGAGAGAGAGTATAAGTTTTGGCGCGTTCGGTTAGTTCGCGAAGCGAGCCGCTCTACGGCAGCGACGCTTGCCCCTCACCGCGCGCGCGCCGCGCCTATACTTGAGGTATACGTGCTATACCGGAGCGGCCGGGGATAGATATACAGACTGTCGGCGCTCGAGCTGTATATAAGCAGGCTTCGAAGCGTATTTCGACAGTCTGCCCTGGGCGGTAAACCGGGCTAGTTCCGGGGAACCTACGCTCGGGCATCTCCTCATGTACTCTAGGGCGCACCCGTGATTACGCGATGAGACACGAGCCAGGTTAGCCGTGCAACTAGGGTTTTCGACTCGCTGGAGATGCTCGCTCGGGCGCACCCGTGCTAGCATCGACAGTTTTCCGATGCACCTTCACTTCTCGGGCGCTCCCGTGAACTGAAGAAGTGTAAAGATTTACCGAAAATGCACTATAATGCATCGGGCGCTCCCGTTGCATTATAGATGATTCACCGTTTTTCCGTACTTGCGTTATTCCGTTTTGCACAGAAATTAAGTTTGTATTGTTTAATAGAAATTAAGTAACTTGTACAAGCGTTTAATAACTTTGGTTTGTTTATTTATTAATTTTGTTAATTTTTTTGTATATACTTTTATATTTTCTTTAAAGTTTAAATAAAATTGTTAATGTTATAAGGTAAATGAAAGAAGTGTCAAAAACCAGTATTTTTTTCATCTCCGTCCTTACCTTTCCCGCGAACCCTGGCTTAAACCGACTAGCTAGGGGGAGGTTTTGAACCCGTAAACTTACGGTTCGCGGTTAAGAAAAGTCCGTTTTGTTACAATGTAATAAATAAATATATTTAATTAAATAATAAAATTTCATAAAATTTTTCAAGCTTCTTCTCGTACTCTTGGTGCTCTTCTATAGTGCTCAAAGGGACCTCCTTCTTCTTCAATGCATGCTCGTGCAGGTCGGAGAATATCGTGGGTTGCACGTTGTATTTTTTCGGAAGGTACACCGTCGGCTTGCTCCCTAATGCAACGCCGAGTATTCCCAAAAGACATAATCCAATGTATTCATATCCGGGGAGCGCGCTGGCCATGGAGTTGGTCCTCCTCGTCCAATCCATCTGTTCGGGTAGACTTGGTCCACATGATTGCGAACATCGATGGCAAAGTGGGCAGGAGCGCCATCGTGCATAAATATCAAATTTTGCCGTTGTTCTTCGGTTAGCGTTTCTTCGAGAAGGCGAGGCAAATCGTCTTGCATAAACGCTAAATAATTGGGCCCATCTAGCCTCGCAGGCAACTCCCAAGGACCTACAAGCTGATCACCGAGCATTCCGGCCCAAACATTTACTGCGAAGCGAGTCTGGAATCGATCTTTATAAAGAAATAATTTGTTTAATATATTTTTGTCAAATTTATCTTGGTTTTGACGTAACTAGATTGAAATATTATAGTAATTTTTGTACCTTCTCTTCCTAGATGTTGATTTTCGTGAGCCCAGTAATGTTCATCGTGCGCAATAACCATTCCAGTGCGTACATACGTTGCCTCATCCGTCCAGAAAATTCTATTGAGATATTCAGCATCTCTTTCATGCTCCTGTATGATGAGATAGATGAATATCTGTCAATTTTCTCGATCTCCATCCACTATAAAAGAAAATCGGGCTTGTGTGAGCGTGTGTATGCGAGAATTTTTGTCAAGCCAGGGAGAGAGGCCGGCCTATCTGTACTGGCTTGTTGCAGGCAAGTGCGTGCGTGCGTGTGTGTGTGCGTGTGCGTGTGTGTGTGTATGTGTATGTGTGTGAGTGTGTGTGTGTGCTTGTGTGTGTGTGGGTGTGTGGGCGCGCGAGCTTTTATGTAAGCCAAGAAGAGAGACCGGCCTCTCTGTACTGTCTTGTCGCGGGTGAATGCGTGTGTGTATGAGCGAGCTTTTTTGCATGCCAGGGAGAGAGGCCGACCTCTCTGTCCTGGCTTGTCGCGGGTGAATGCCTGTGTATGTGTGAGCTTTTTTGCAAGCCAGGGAGAGAGGCCGGCCTCTCTGTACTGGCTTGTCGTGGGTGAATGCGTATGTATGTAGGAGCTTTTTTGCAAACCAGGCAGAGAGGCCGGCCTCTCTGTACAGACCTGTCGCGGTTGTGTGCATGCGTGCATGCGTGCATGCGTTCGTGCGTGTGTGCGCCTGTATGATCGTTCGTGCGTGCGTGTGTGTGTGTGTGTGTGTGTGTGTGTGTGTATGTGTGTGTGGGTGTGTGCGTGCGCACGCGTGTGTGTGTGTGTGCGTCTTTGAAAGTATAGAGCTAGGATCTCCGTTGGACTTGTTATTATAAAATTGTATACACAATAAAAATAAGGGTTCAAAATGTATGTTTTAAATGAAGACACAAAGGAAAGAAAAAGGGAAATTAGTGATTTGATAAAGGTCAGATAATTTTAGATTGTAATTTCATTTTTTGATGCATTTATTTACAATAATCGCAGAACCAATCTATATTTTCTATCTGGCGCACGACTTTTGATGTCTTGATACCAATGCAAACGTAATGATACCACAATAAGCATGAAGGTATATAGAATAAGGTTTTTGACATTTCTTACACATGTATTCTTGTAACATTATTTTTGACTGAACCATGGTTTTTAATTTTGCAAAAGCGTCAATTTGTAGAAAATTCTGTAAAATATCTAAATCGACATCATCATCTTTAAATAAATCTGATATATTAGTAATTTTCTCAATTTGCGATAATCTGATTGAAGTTTTTCCGAAAAGTACATCATCTACAAAATCTTCAGTAAAATTTAGCCATTTTAACATACTTCTAACCTTGTCTACTAAAGTCATATTCCGAAATTTCTTGACATATTGACTGTTGAGAGAACACAATTGATTCTGAAAATTTTTAAAAGATATTGCATTAATATGATACATAAAAAAGGAATTCGACGAGTCAGGGAGAGAGGCCGGCCTCTTTGTACTGGCTTGTCGCGGGCGAATGCGTGCTTATGTGCGAGCTTTTTTGCAAGCCAGGGAGAGAGGCCGGCCTCTCTGTACTGGATTGTGGCGGGTGAATGCGAGAGTGTGTGCGTGTGTATGTGTGTGCATGCGTGCGTGTGTGTGTGTGTGTGTGTGCGAGCTTTCATGCGAGCCAGGGAGAGAGGCCGGCCTCTCTGTCCTGGCTTGTCGCGGGCGAATGCGTGTGTATGTGCGAGCTTTTTTGCAAGCCAGGGAGAGAGGCCGGCCTCTCTGTACTGGCTTGTCGCGGGCGTGTGCGTGTATGTATGTTCATGTTTACTAATAAGAAACTTACCTTAATAATCCGGTAGCCTTTGCCACTTTCTGGAAAGGGTAACTCCTTGTTATCTCTCGAAGCTTGTAACTTATTTCTGACATAAGATTTTACGAGAGATAGTCCATTGGTAGGTGCTTGCGATCCCCATGCTCTTTCCATAATATTTTTCAAAAATTCAATGTCGTATTTCGCTGTTTCCATATCCAAATTCTTAACAACGTCAAAAAGTTTAATTTTGATACATATATCTGAAACATGTTCCTTCAAAAGAATCTTCACATGTGGCTCACTCTGGTATAACCTATAATAAAAAATTTTCATATAATTTAACGATTTATAATTTAAAGGTAATTACAAATGTGAGAGGTAACCCTAGTAAACAAAATTAGAAACACACTTCCATAAGTTGCAACGTTCCGTCCAACGGTTGTGGATCTTTTCAAGCCATTCATAATTACATAAATAATCTAAAAACTAGTCATGATCACAGTCCAAAAGTTTTCGACACGGAAAACGTGTTAGTCAGTTATCTCAATTATATGCAAAAAGCACCTTTTGCATATAATTCAGATGCACTAGTTTTTAGATTATTTATATAATTATTAATGGCTTGTAAAGGTCCACAACCGTTGGACGAAACGTTGCAAATTATGGAAGTGTGTTTTTAATTTTGTTTACTAGGGTTAACTCTCACATTTGTAACTACCTTTAAATTAAAAACCATGGAGAGTACTACGCAGAATAATTCTTAAGGATTTATAAAATTCACTTAAAAATATATTAAAATTTATTACTGTATATTGGACAAATTTCTTGTTTGTGAATATTTAAAAAACTTTTTAACTGCAAAATTTCGGAAATTGTAGGCCTTGAAGCAAAAACGCTTTCGTAAATACTGCGGAGACGTTGCGAACTGGAATTTTCTGGATCATTGAAAGTTGATAAAACACTTACAAAGGTCTTGTATCTATTTGCGTTTTTGAAAAAGCGAGAAGTAACAGACACCTTTCCTGACATTCTTAGCGCAAAATTATTGACACATTAAGGCACATCAAAACAGAACAGTTAAATCAATAACCTACAAAAGACAACTTCACATATTAGTCGAACATACTAATTGACAGACCTAGGTTCGAACATTGAATATTTATTCTTAAAAAAAGAGTAATAAATATGACAAAAAAAATATTGTATACAGTCATGAAAAAAATCAATATCTGTTATATAATTTATAGATTACCGAAAATTAATAAAAAACGAACTAGACTCTCGAATGGCAACTCGCCTATAGATCCGCGAGAGATTGAAAGATGTAAAACTCAAAGCTGAGTGTTTGAACTCGGCTGCAGCTCATCGCAGGAGCTTTTTATCGCGTCACCTCGTAAAATCAATCGAAAACGAGCTTAACTCTCGAAGGGCAACTCGCCTAGTAATCCGCGAGAGACTTAAAGAGGTAAAACTCGCAACTAAGTGCTTGAACTCGGCCGCATCACATCGCAGGAGCTTTCTATCGCGTCATTACTGAAAATTAATCGTAAAACGAGCTTGACTCTCGAAGGGCAACTCGCCCGTGACTCACGACAGATTTGTGAAGCAGAAACTAGCAGCTGAGCGTAACAGCTCAAGCGCAGCGGATTCTAGTCAATGTTTCTGAATTTTTCTTGATTCGTTAGCTGAAATGGATCTCTACTATCGAATATGAATTCGCATCGAGATTCACGAGAGTTAGGGGGGAACGGGGTAATGCCGGTTACTGGCTAATTCTGGTCACCCTTATATTCAATAATCTAAACATTTTTAGGTAATAATTCGTATAGTATATTAAACGCAAGATAAAATGCAATTAATCTAATGTCCAAACAACCTTCTATTCAGTTTTCTTAAGGAATTGTACACAATCAAAGTGTAGGCCTACATTTATTATAAGAAATCTGGTCTATAAAACAAGCTTTTATGCATATTATTTGTTTCTTTTTGCTGTTATTTTTTGCATCTTTATTAATTTGGACAATTTAAGAATACGAAGTAGTGAAGAAAATAGAGAATAAACCTATTACTTTTTTGTTATTTCAATTTATATTACTAAGCAGAATGGGGGTAATCCCGGTCACAATGTTATTTATATGATGCTCCCGAAAGTGAGGCTAAGAAAACGTTTCGCTGCGCTCTGAGGTAGGGTGATTTTGCTTAAGTGTTTTTGATTGAACAGTGGTTATGTTATCATATGTTTCACTATGTTAGTGCGAATAATAATGCGACGGATCATATGAAAGTTCATATAATTGATTTAAAGAAATATTTCACCTATAAAAGTAACTTTCTAATTGTGATCGCAATTGTACCAAGGCTGACGGGTATTACTCTTTGATGTGGAGTAAATTCGGTCAAAATGCTTTTTTTTATTTCGAATTATAGCTTCGATATCTTACATTTTTATATTAAACCAATAAGAAATATTTATAGACAATGGTTTGAACTAACATAATAATTATTTAAAGTTAAAAGAAACAATTTGAAAGTGGAAATAACAAGCACGTTTGCTTAGGTGACCGGCAATACCCCATCCTCCCCTAAGCGGGAGCCATTTTATGTTGTATAGCTTCTTGCTTTGAGCTTGTGGAGCAATTTGGAAAATGACCGCAGTGCAGGCGAACGTGGCAGTCAACCGCACATTCAATTGTCGCGTTCTTGTCGATCGCACGGCGCACGTGAGTCCATACTTCTTAACGCAGCGATCCGCGGCGGTGCGCACCGGTTTCCCCCTCCCACCAGGGCGAGACGGTTAGCCTGGTGGGGGGAAATTTTCTGCTCCTATACGCGCGCTCTGATTGGCTACGTTCAATGGCTTTTCCTAAGATCATTTTCATTGGAAAAATTTTCGGACAAACTTTCCTAAGCTCAGTTTTTCACGCTGATTACGGTGATATAAAAATGTTGCATTATTTCTGAATCACCCTGTGTATATATATATTGGAAAGGATGCAGGGTTCTTTTTTTGGTGCTAAAAAAAAGGGAAAAGAAGAAATCATTGTTCATTCCCAATCCATTCCTCGTTCTACTTGGAGGTTCCAGGGCTCGTCGTTGAGGTTGTAATCCTCGCTGTAAACGGAGGCTGTAGGCGTCGTCGTCCTCCTGCATACCGATACCATTGTCGAGATGCTTGTTTGTGTCGAGCCCTTCTTCTCGGTCCAGGATGACCGGCCCAATGAAACCATCTGTCTAGCAGATGAGGCAGCAGAACTCGTGGTCCTCATCGCGGTTCCACTCACAGGCGCAGTGGAGTCCCTGGACCTGCCCTGAAGTAGGGCTGCATGGGCAAGGGAGTGTTTGCCTCACTAGCTCGTCCCTGCAGTGGTAGCACCTGCTTTGGCGTGTCTTCGTGAATCCTTCCCCTCCGTAGGTTCGAGTGAACAGCGCCGGTATGTGGGTGGACTGGAAATGGTCCCCCAAGCTGTTTGTCATCCCCATCATGGTGTTGCTGTTGTCCATCCTGGCCCATCGCGTATTCTCGCTCTGCTCCGCGAATCTTTGTAAATAATGCCGGAGCATCCCATTGTGCAGGAAACTGCCCACTTGCTCCTCCATTTTTTATCTGTATGGCCGATCCACTCATGTCTTCTGACACCATGAAGGTAAATGGTTCGTGTGCCGCCCAATGCATTATCATGCGCGTTAAGATTTTGAAAAATTTCTCCTGGTTGCACATTTTTATTGTGTTGTGTTGATCTGTCGGTGATGCTTGTCTGTGGTTTGTAGTTGCTGGTCGGCTGGACTAGAAATGTACAGCGGCGAGTGGGGGCGTGATTAGTAGCAGATACAGGTCGAGTGGAGAGCAGAAGCTGTCGTCAGTGGCTCAAGGTAGAATGACTCTTGCGCTGCCCCGATTTTCGTCCTTGCTGCTTGGGTTTTGGGACCCCGCCCCTTGACTTGTCGCGACCTCTGCGTGGAGGTGAATGGGGGTACTGGAGAAGGAAGGAAGGGAGGTTACGGTACGTCGGTGAGGGAAAGAGGAAAATTGTTTGTGAATGTGTATGTGTAAGTGGTGAGAATCGTTGTGTAGGTTTGGTTGTGTTTGATGTTTTTATGATGTACAGGTAGTGGCATAGTCCACTTTTTGTTGTTTTTTCAATTTTTTTTATTTTTGGGGGCTGTACGCTATTATGTGCACTTATCCTCATCTATTTTTTTGGCGTTTACAAGTATAATCGCTAATATAGTAGATTTATTTTTTACTTAATTATATCTCGGTGTACATTTCTATACTCTGTTCATGGTGTTTGCAATTGTGTCACAAGGTTACCGGGACTCAGTGTTCTTCACTTCGTTTTAATATATATATATATATATTTTTTTTTATTGTTTATGGACTAATCATCCCATAATTAATGTCGGTACATGGTGGCATATTTGCATACATATTGGAATAGCATCTTATTTTATCGCCACATAATTAGTATATATATATATATAGTCAAATTAAGAGGCGTGTCAAAGGAACCATAAGCAACAAATATATATATATATATATATATATATATATATATATATATATATATATATATATATATATATATTTGTTGCTTATGGTTCCTTTGACACGCCTCTTAATTTGACTACGCGGGGACGTAGCAAGAGAGGTGGAAGCTGGGGGACTAAGGGCGGGCTTCCTCTATGCAACATCGCTTAGTAAGCATATGAGTATGTTCCGTCAGTTCCTTGTGACTGCTCGTCCTTTCTATTTTGGCGTTCAGAACGGCGGGTTCTCGTCAATTAGGCAGAACAGGAATAATAAAAGAGGAGGGGTGGTCCTTTATGTACGTAATTCTTATAAAGCAACGGTGTTGTGCTCCTCAAAAACTACGTTAGACAAAGGCAAACCAAGTATCCCTGAATATTTTATGTGTAGAATTCAGCAAGGCAACCATCCGTCAATTTTCGTGGCCGTCATATATCAACCTCCAGGGATTTCATTCACTGACGATTCTGACCTAATACAGAACCTGACGACTTATTCGGTAGGGTACGATCACCGGATTGTAATGGGAGATCTGAACGCGAACATGTTGTCGACATCTCAGGAAGCGTCGTTTGTTAGAGAGTTAATTTGTGAATTAAACCTTAAATTAGTTGATCATGGCGCGACTAACCACGTCGGAGAATCTCACACTTGGATTGATATGATCTTCACTGACGACAATGATGTGGTGCTGAATGCGAACAACATGATGGCGACCTTTCCGAGTAAACATAATATAATTGATGTCACAATCGACATCCAAACTTCAAAGTCCCCTGCTCTCAATAACTTTTCATATAGGGATTTTAAGTCTATTAGGCAGGAGGAACTTCTATCCCTCCTTACTGCTTGTGATTGGTCGCCCATCAGTTGCCCAGATAAGAATGTTGATAGTAAGTTAGAACATCTTAGCCACAACATCTTGACGATCATCGACGAACTTGCCCCTCTGAAACAGTTTACACTGAAGTAGAAATGTCTCCCTTCTTGGGTGGATATCGAGCTTAAAGAACTCTATAATCAGCGTGATGCCGTTCGACGACGCTACAAATGGACTCGGGACAATAAGTTGTGGCAGGAGTTCCAGTCTCTCGCAGCTCAAGCAGAACAGCGCACAGTTGAAATGCGAGAGGCTTTTATTCAGAGCAGAATTTTTGATGCTCTGGATAATAAGCAAAATATCTGGAAAGAACTTCGGCATCTTGGACTGTTACCAAAGGCTAAAGAGGAGCTGCATGGTTTCACTCGGGATGAATTAAACATCCACTTTGCTGGGGTTTCTGTCTCGCAAACGGAGCATGGCGAACATCTTATCAACGGCCAGCGATGATGCAACCATATTTAGATTTATAAGACTTAAATTTTATAAAATACATTTTTGGATTCATCTTCATTATTACTAGTATAAATCTAAAAAATATGTAAAAAGTATAACACATAAATAAAATACGTGCAAATTAATTTAGATTTATATGAGTGAAATTTTTAAGTTTTTCATAATATAATATAACAAGATACTCGTATATTGTTAATTTAAAACAAAAATTAAATTAATGTAAATTCTTATTACATTCAAAAGAATTATTTTTTTTAATTATATTCATTAATATTAAATTTACATATATAGATTATTACATACGAATTAAAAAGAGCTTTACAATATTACATTCAAATAAAAAACAAAATTAAAATAAATATATATGTTAAATACAATACTTAAAACTAAATATAAATAAATGTAATTATGAGTTACATATATTTATTTATAAATGAATTAAATAAAACATAAATTTGAAATAGAAAACCTTCATAAAAACAAAAAATTTAATGATGCTTTGGGGGTTGGCGAGCGGAGCGAGCAGGGGGTACCCCCCTCGTATATATATATAATTCGTGCTGTGAACGCATATGCATAACAGAAGAGGAAATTTTATATCTCTTGCATTTTTTCCGCTGTTAAAAGAAAGGTTCGAGCATTATGTTTAATTGATTAAACACTACTGCGTGCGTCATTTAATAAATCGGGTTTTTATCGGGGTCGATATAAGACATGGGTAAGCGATTAACGTGCACTACTTTAGATTTATTTTTGCTAAGCTGAATTTCTACCTTTCCATTTTCCCGATATCGAGCACCGTGTGCTGTCCCGTATAGTCGTCACCGAATTTATGGGGTTTTGACCCCTTTTCTAACCATACTGAGCACCTATTTTTAATGTTTTCTCATTTACTTTGCGATCAAAATATTGTTCTGAACGCTCCTTTGCCCTAATCATGTTTTCTCGTGCGGCCATTTGAATGCTATATAAACGCGTTACTAATTCCGTCATATAACCCTCGAATGTCGGCAATAAATCGTCCGCTTCCAATTCCCCGCTCATCGGCGTACGCGTTATCCTTCCAATCACTAACTCGTACGAAGTGTGGAGCGTAGTTTCGGATACGGAGGTGTTGAAGTTAAAGGTTACTAGATCAATATAATCGTCCCAATCCGTCTTATTACTTTGTACAAAGAACTTTATATTCCCTATAAGGCTTGCATGCGATCGCTCAAGAGAGCCGTTCGATTGTGGGTGAAAGGCTGTTGTTTTTATCTGCTTAATGGGAAATCACCTGACTACCCTTTTCATTAGTTTACTAAGAAAATTTGTGCCTTGGTCTGTCAGTATGACTCGCGGCGCTCCAAATACGCAGATTACCTTCTTAATTATCTCATTTGCTACTGATATTGCGGATGTAGTTACTAGCGGTTCGGCAATTGCGAGTTTTGATAGTAAGTCTTAAAAAGTTAATACATACTCATTTCCGCGCGATGTTACTGGTAATCGTCCAACGATATCCATTGCTAATTTGTCCATGCAGGTTACCGTCGAATCGGTAAATACCATCGGCAGTCGCGTTCTTACTGTAACTAATTTTTTTAATTGACAATCTAGACATACGCGGATAAATTTTTGCACGTCATCATTAAGATTTTCCTAGTAGAAATGGTGCTTAATGCGTTTATATGTTTTTTTTACCCCTCTATGACCTCCGATTATGGAACAATGCGCTTCCTGAATTATTTTATTCCGGTCCTCCTGTAAGGGGTATTTTCAAATTACTACATAAAACATCAATGTTTTGGCTTATTATAGTTTGCCCGACGATTTCCTCATAGCGCAATGGCATAGCTATATATAGCATTGTGTTAACTTTCACTATATTGGGTACCCCTATTTCTATGTCTTTGAATCGCGGCAGTATCCCCTGTATATCTAGTTGCCTTGCTCCTTCGTCGCATGGTCCGCCTTGAGTTGTAACAAAATACAGAAAGTTGTCCTTTCTCATAAATAACCTTTCCTTGCAAGTTATTTCATAAAAAGGAATGCTTGCGGGAGTTTGTAAATCGCCGACAGTGAAAAAACATTCCCCGCTCTCTTCGTGCGTATGCGTCACTTCGCAGTTGTCCTGGTTTGCCTTCTCTCTTTCCACCCCCCTGCTCTCGTCCGCAGGATCCGGCGCGGCGTGGGTCGGGCTACTACCCTCCTCTTACGACCTACTGTTACTAGTCATAAATGGTGGCGGTTGCTCCCCCGACTCGCTGCTACACACTCCAGTTTCTCCTATTGTACTCTGCTGCTTTTGTTATCCACCTTTCTTACCTTTTCTTTGAACCAGCTCCTTTATAGCTTCTAGATATTTTTGTCCTGCTTTTCGCCCCATTTGCACGCGCGTAGCCATTTCGTGCCTCGAGGCTGGATTTTCGATTTTTTCTGCGTCCGGTTGTTTTCGGTCGGCTTGGCATACAAGAATGCTTTCCGTTGCAATGCGGTTTCGGGAAAGGGCGTCAGCTACGTTTGTCTTGTCTGGCCTGTACTCTACCTCGAAGTCATATTCTGCTAGCATCAGCCGCAAGCGTGTAATTCTAGATTTCGGATCTTTGTGCGTTTCCAACCACACCAGGGGTCTATGGTTGGTAACTAAGGTAAATTTTTTTCCGAAGAGATATGACCGAAAATGGTTTATACTATATACTACCACTAAACCTTCTGTGTTAAATGTGTCCCACCGTTGTTTGACGTCCGTGAGAACTGGCGACACGTACGCGACTACGTTATTGTATTTACGTTAAGCACGCCGGTTATAGCGTGCCCACTTGCATCGGTTATTAAGCTAAAGTTTTTTGTGAAGTCCAGGAATATAAGAATCGGATGCTCGCACAATTTATTTCGTAAAAATTCAAAAGCCCCCTGGGTTTCCTTGGTCCAGCTAAATTCAACATCGTCTTTTAACAAATGCGTCATCGGTTGTGCAACCTTAGCGAAATTGTAAATAAAACGTCTGTTATATCTTGCTAAACCCAAAAATTGTTTAGTATTCTTTTTTGACCCGCGACACCGGAAATTCTTTGACTGCCTACACTTTTCGCGGATCCGGGCTCACCATACTTTGCGAAATTAAATGTTTCAAGTAAGTTACTTCCAGCTTAAAAATTTCTCCGGATGTAACTTTAAGGTGGCGTCCGAAACTCCCTCTATTAAAATGATAGAATCCCCCACATATTGCGAACGCTGTCTTGTGTCGGAATTGTTCGTCTATCTCAATTTGATGATAGCCAGATTTAAGATCAAAAACTGAAAAATATTGGGCCCCACCTAATTGGTCTAAAATTTCTGTTATATTGGATAGTGGATATTGGTCGTCTAACGTTTTGCTATTAAGCTTTCGATAATCTATTACCATAAGATATTGCTTATTCCCCTGTAAGTCGTCTTTTTTTGGTACTAAAAAACACGGGCTAGAATAGAAAGAGGTAGAGGGTTCAATTATTCTGTATTTAAGGAAATCGGCGACCTGCCACTGGATTTCTTCCTTATGCACGGGGGCAATCGGTATTGTTTGGTGGTTACTGGAATTTCGTCGGTGGTAGGTATTGAGAGTTTAAGGATGGAGGTAGTGGAAAATTTTTCATCCCCTAAATAAAATATGTCACTAAAATTGTATATAAGCATTTCGATCTCCACTTTTTCCTCCCGTAATAAATGGTCAAGACGAAGCGTACCTTTTACTGCCTTCGCGCGCCCGGGGGTTGCTTGGCTCAACTGCAAAACTCTGGTTTCCACTGCCAGGCCTTCTATTTTATTACCCTTTAAAATACTTTTTACCTGCTATAATTAAAGTTATTTAACGTTTTTCTCAATTCTGTTTTAATTACATCAAAGTTCGCATGCATTGCAGTAAATCTCAGTATTGACGTAGTTATATTTTCAATTTCTTGTTTATGCTCCAATAAAATGCCGTTGTTTGTAGAGAAATCACTCAGTCGTTTTTGCAAAGTACAAATTCCATCAAATATGGTTCCTTCCTCGATCTCGTTTTGGTCGCTTTGCGAGCGTGGGGTAAAGGACTCTGGGCTGTTTAAATTAGGATTAGGGGCAATAGCTTCAGTATCCATCTATATTTTATTAAGTTGAGGATGTAAATGATAACTCAAGAATTGTGATATTGAATTTTTGATCTTAAAAGTTTTTCTCGCGAGTTTATTTGGCTTTTTTAGTAAGAAAGTTTTTCGTCTCTTGGGGTATTTATTCGAACACACTCTGAGTTATTTCTATTACTAAATATTCTGCTTTGTTTTTTAAGTACAAAATTCTTTGCGTTAGAATTAAATAAAGAACTGCTTGGAAAATTCTGTGATTTTCAGTCTGATAGAAATTCTGTGGATACTTGATTTGATACGAATTTGATTGGAAATTCTATGGATTTTCAATTTGCTGAAAATTCTGTGGATTTTCAATTCGCTGAAAATTCTGTGGATTTTCTATTTGATACGAGTTGAATTGAAAATTCTGTGGGTTTACAATTTGCTGAAAATTCTGTGGATTTTCAATTTGATTAGTAGAATTAGAATTGGATTGAAAACTCTGTGGATTTTCAGTTTGTTTAGTAGAATTAGAATTGGATTGAGAACTCTGTGGATTTTTAATTTGTTTAGTAGAATTAGAATTGGATAGATAATTCTTTGGATTCTCTGATTTAGAATTTGTTAGAATACTCTTTTGTTTTTCGAGTTGGTTTTCATGAGACTCATTTACCTCATATGTTAGACGTGGGGAGCGGTTAATTGACACAATTTGTGCTTTTCTGTCCCTCTTAGTCTTGTCGGATTGCGGTAATTTTGCGCCGTCGTGCGCGGGGTCCTTGCTTTTACCTGACGCTTTTATTGCTACATTTTGCTGATATAAACCTTTTACAACCAAATCGTCTTTTTCTAGCTTAATGAAGGGGATATTATGTTCGCCCACTTCTAGTCTGCTATTTTTGTAGTTAATATTTGCTCCTAGTTCATAAAAAAAATCACTTCTGAATAAACCGTCTTCCTTAATTGGGAAATCATCATCGACTAAATGGAATTGTACCTTGAAATGCGGTAGGTAAAACGTTATTTTGCCGGTAGTATAAATCAGTTCCTTCGTTATTCCCTTTAATATTAATAATTCGTTAGTATCGATCAAACTTTTATTTTGGCAATTGCTGGCTTTTAATAGATAGATAGATAGATACTCGTAGATTAAGATTTATTTTGCACAAGTCAAAAATATACATCATATATACATAGCTTCGATACATTAAATTAAATTTGTATCCATATCACAGATTCATCGATAGATTTCATCACATAGGCTTATTATAAATGCACAGTTTATGTCAGTAGTCTTAACTATCACGTCACAATATTGAACCTTAATTGATTAATTACTTAGCAGTATAACACAGTTAATTTTTATCACAGAACACATTTCGTTCGTCGCAGGTTTCAATAATATGCCTACGTATTGCGGTTTAAATTTATTTACAGCTCCAGGGGAGCTAATTCCACAGGCGAGCACCTTGGGCTCTGAAGGAGTACAGGCCAACATCAGTACGCGACCCTGGAATTTTTGTTCAAAAAGGGTCGCAAGGTATGGAGGCTGTCCCATGACAACTGCTTTATAAAGCATTACCGCCGCAAAATACTCCCTTCTTATCTCCACAGTCCACCAGCCCAGTTTCCTCCTGTAGGGAGAGACATGCTCATCCTTTCTAACACCACATATATATCTCACGCAGGAGTTTTGCAACCTTTGAAGCCTAGTCTGCAGCTCACCTGATACGTCGAGGTATACAAGAGAGCAATAATCTAAGTGAGAGACAACAAGAGCACCTGCGAGCTGTTTGCGTAACGCTTCGGTGGTGCAGGATCTAAAAGATCTGAGTCCATATAAGGCTCTGTTAACCTTCCGACTAACTGCATCCACTGCATCCAATAACGCCGAGGTTAGTTACAGTATCGGCAAAGGGAATAAAAACGTTATTCTGCACCTCAATGTCTGGAAGGTGCAATTCCTGCAATTTATTAATATTGTAATCCGACCCAAAAATTATAGCTTTAGTCTTCCCGACATTAAGGTGAAGGGCATTCTCAGAAGCCCAAGCCGACACTGCTCGCGCCACAGCTGACAGGCGATCAATGCATATCTGAAGATCGTCTCTCGAAACCTGCGTATAGGTTTGTAAATCATCAGCATAAAGCAAATGCTCGACACCATCCGATAATTCACCCTGGGGATTTTTGAAAGCAGCTAGTATGTCTCCAAGATCATTAATATAAAGGCTGAACAGAAGGGGCCCAAGAACCGAGCCCTGTGGAACGCCAAGATTAGTTGTGCACCAATCAGATTCCCAATTAGATTTTGAACCCACTCGCTGGTTACGACCTGTAAAATATGACTTGATCCACAGGAATATGGACCTAGAAAACCCAATTCTGATCAGCTTACGAAGTAATTTAGAGGGCGAAATAGTGTCCAACGCCTTACTGAAATCAAACATTAGGAGTATGGTAAGCAGCTGTTTCTTGCTATTAATACCATCACGAATCTCCTCTGACAGACTCAGTAGTGCTGTTTGCGTACTATGATGTTGTCGAAAGCCAGTTTGACGTGGATCAAGGATTTTCTTGGATGATATGAACTCTGAAATCTGCTCGTGGACGATCTTTTCCAAGACCTTGGAGAGAAAACTCAACAGGGCTATTGGACGGAAGTCCGAGACGGCAGATGGAATTACCGTCTTCTTTAGAGGCACCAGATGAGCCTTCTTCCAGGTCCCGAGAAAAACCCCACTAGACAGAGAGGAGTTGAAAATCTTAGCCAAATGATGGCCCAAAACCGGAAGAGACTTTGCGATGACATCTTGGGGTATTCCGTCTTCGCCCATTACCTGTGACGAGAAATGAGCAACGGCCAGAACAACGTCCGAGAAGGTAACTTCACGAAAAGTGAAGCCGTCATCGCTGTCCGTCGAAAGATGTTATCTAGATTTTCATCATACTCCGTTTGAGAGACAGAGACCCCAGCAAAGTGGATGTTTAATTCATCCGGAGTGAAACCATGCAGCTCCTCTTTAGCCTTTGGTAACAGTCCAAGATGCCGAAGTTCTTTCCAGATATTTTTGTTATAATCCAGATCACCAAAAATTCTGCTCTGAATAAAAGCCTCTCGCATTTCAACTGTGCACTGTTATGCTTGAGCTGCGAGAGACTGGAACTCCTGCCACAACTTATTGTCCCGTGTCCATTTGCAGCGTCGTCGAACGGCATCACGCTGATTATAGAGTTCTTTAACCTCGACATCCACCCAAGGAGGGAGACATTTCTACTTCAGTGTAAACTGTTTCAGAGGGGCAAGTTCGTCGATGATCGTCAAGATGTTGTGGCTAAGATGTTCTAACTTACTATCAACATTCTTATCTGGGCAACTGACGGGCGACCAATCACAAGCATTAAGGAGGAATATAAGTTCCTCCTGCCTAATAGACTTAAAATCCCTATATGAAAAGTTATTGAGATCTGGGAACTTTGAAGTTTGGATGTCGATTGTGACATCAATTATATTATGTTTACTCGGAAAGGTCGCCATCATGTTGTTCGCATCCTGCACCACATCATTGTCGTCAGTGAAGATCATATCAATCCAAGTGTGAGATTCTCCGACGTGGTGAGTCGCGCCATGATCAACTAATTTAAGGTTTAATTCACAAATTAACTCTCTAACAAACGACGCTTCCTGAGATGTCGACAACATGTGCGCGTTCAGATCTCCCATTACAATCCGGTGATCGTGCCCTACCGAATAAGTTGTCAGGTTCTGTATTAGGTCAAAATCGTCAGTGAATGAAATCCCTGGAGGTCGATATATGACGGCCACGAAAATTGGCGGATGGTTGCCTTGCTGAATTTTACACATCACATATTCAGGGATACCTGGTTTGTCTTTATCTAACGTAGTTATTGAGAACCACAGCACCATTGCTTTATAAGAATTACGTACGTAAAGAACCACCCCTCCTCCTTTATTATTCCTGTTCTGCCTAATTGGCGAGAACCCGTCGATCTGAACGCCAACATCATCGCCGTCCCCGAAACGCGTCTCAGCCACGCCGAATATATGATAGAAAGGACGAGCAGTCACAAGGAACTGACGGAACATACTCATATGCTTACTAAGCGATGTTGCATTGAGGAAGCCCGCCCTTAGTCCCCCAGCTTCCACCTCTCTTGCTATGTCCCCGCGTAGTCAAATTCCATCGCCAGAAATTAAGTTCGACGTTCTTGACGTTTCCGGTGAACAGTGACTAGATTACAGCTATTTTGTGTTACCGCCGCGTTAACGCTATCGCTAGCCTCATTACGAAAAGATGCAGATAATGCGTGCAGATCTGCAGCCGAAGTGATCTCATGCACCGATTCACCGTCTCGCTTCTTAACCAGGAAACGACCGCCCCTATGCCAAATATATTTGAAGCTTAAACCACGAGCAATAGATTTTAAGGTGTTGAAATGAGTAAAAGATTCTTTACTTAAAAGTTCATTAATAAAAATTTTACTTTTAATAAGGCTATTACTCGTGTCCTGATTCAAGAGCATTACGTTAACATCCTTAGTGATAAATGCTGTAAATCTACTTTTGGCCATTATAATCTCAGTTACCAAGCTGCTACGAGAAAAGCAAACAACCCACGGGGATCGTCGACGCTGGTATTTGTTCGCGGGTTGGTTCGCAACGATCTGTCTTTCCGATCGAAGCAGGTGTATAGACCTTAAGTCTTCCCTTACGATGGACGGTAGAACAGTGGTAAGGATGGCATGGACTACGTCCTCACGCTGCGATTCGGAACCTTCAAAAATATTAGTAATAATTATTTCCGCCGATCCTTCGCCACTATTCATCCCGTTCAACGTTGAACAATACCTGTTCCGGTCAGTAAGATTTACGTTTTTAGAACTTTGGTACCGAGTTCGACGGCGACGACTCTGTGTGCGAAACCCGTCAGAGTCCGCCGGTAGGACGCTGCCTGATGGAGCAGAGCGCGCATTATCATAGTCTACTTTGTTATTCAAAGTATTATTAATACTATCATTATTACTAACCCTACTATGTACAGACTTAACCATAGTATTATTATTATCATTATTTTTACAACTACTTGACATCGACCCGTCGATGTCTCTAAGCGAGACTAGAATGTGTGACTCGTTAGCGTCAGGAATGGTGTTAATATCCACGTTATTACTACGTGTACTGCTCGAGCTAGCAACCATAACCTCAATTTTATGCATCAGCGTTTGAAGCTGTTCTTTCAGGAGTTGATTTTCGCTTTGTAACAGCAACCGATCTTGATGCAGCCCCTCCAGCTGGGAATTCTGCACATCTATTTTCTTTTCTAGAGACAAAACTTGAGCAGTCAGTTTATCGACTAGCATTTCAGCTGCTGGTGCTGATGCTGGGACATTGCCGATAGCATCAAGTTTTTTCACTAGAGAAGAATAGTGATCGTTCCCCGTTCTTGTAAGTAACTCAAACTGTTTATCGAACAGGTCGAGCATAGATGACGGTATAGTACAATAACGCATTGAGTCCGATATGCTAGAAGCGTTGATCATGGTACTAGTACTAACATTAGTCTTTGCAGAAGTAACCGTGGGTGTCGATGCAGTGAGCCCGCCACCCACATCTGCACTACTTGATGAAGGATCAACGCTCGTGGCATTTAAACCGCTGTTATCTGCAGATAAACTCTTGTTTTTCGCTTTCTTTTCTTTATCACAGTCAATGCAGATATACGCAGCGCCATCTAACTTCATGACACGACAATTATTATGGTAATTCTTATTACATATTTTACACCTGCGCACAATCCCGTCTTTGCGGTGAATGTTCTTACACTTGCTACACGATGAGGAAGACATAGTGTAAAAATTAAGTAGTCAGCTATCGAAGTGGTCAGCCAAGATCTCAAAAAGAGTAGAGTAGATCTACGTCTAGTCAGAAAATTACTTAAAAAGTCTACGTGTTGTCAGATATTTAAATAAATTAAAATAACTTAAAAACTACTAGCCTAAGAATTAACGTGTAAGAGTTATACGGCTCTGACGATCTTTACGCAGGCGTGCAATAATTAAAAACTATTATAATAAATATGAAATAGCCGGTAATCAAATAATATTGTATATATATTAAAAGAAAGGTGAGCCACACTCATTAGATATTTTAAAAGTTCGCGCTTAATAAGTTGTTCATGATGGTAGCGGCATCTGTTGAGTAGTTGAGACACTCGCAAGCCAGTGTTACCGATCGTCATAAGGTGATGGTGCGGCACTCTGGTGGCGAACGTCGAAAAATCGACCGTGCGGCGTTGCCGCATCAGCCAAAAACGCCTGGTTAACGAGGCGCGACGACGTTGCCGAGACCGAAATTGGTATGAGAGAGAAAGATATATATTCTAACCTCAAATTTTAAGGATCTTCTTCTCCATTTCTTCATTTCTTTATTTCTTTATTCACTTCTCCCACTCCTTCGCTGGTAAGCCTTTGCTGGTGATCCATGCACCAAACCACCACTGAAGAGATGTGTATGATGGATGGTAAATCCAGTCACGACGCGCCGTGACTCCTCGTGCAAGGTGAGGTTCGAGGTTATGTTAACATAACTTGACGCGGAATTTCCCTCCAGGCTCATAAAAAGCACAAAGATGTGTGGTTTTTTAGCGTGAGCGTGAGAGCCGCTTTGGAGGGTCCTATCCGCTAGAAATAATCACTCCTCGGAGTGAACAAGCTGTCAGAAAAAGTAAATATATGCAAGAGGCGTCGGCGCACCCAACTTACCGGTTAGAGGGCGGGAGATCCAATTAATAGATTAGGTCCCGCCCCCGAATCTAGTATTAATTTAATATTTTTGCCACTCAAAGGGTTATTCAATGTGATAATGGGCGAGATGCCATTAGTATTTAAATTCACCTCTCTTATTGAATACTTCGTTGCTCGAATTGTGTCTGCAGATGCGAATTGTGTTGGGTTCCCTGTCTCGCGTCCTGCTGCTAGGGACCCTGCGTGTTTTCCTGCTGTATTTCATTACTATTCCTATATTGCTTTTTCCTACACTCCTCTATTGAATGCCCTTTATTTATACAAAATCTGCAGATAATTGGCTCGGTATTAGTATTTACAAATGTAGCCCTTTTTCTCTGGAGATATTGATTATCCAGCGGTCTATCTGTCCTATATGGCGCTCGCTGCTGGCATTGCTTCGACACAGGTATTACGCCCCTCGGCGCGGGGCCCCGCCCAAGCGTCATCACGTTGTCCGACGGACGCCCGTGCGGCTTCCTGCCTCGTTGCTTGCTGGATATGCCAACACCTGAGTGCCGTGTACCCCCTTCTATTGCATATTTGGTACGTTTCTACCTGATTACTATCAATAAATTTTACACTTGCTACTTGTTCCTCTTTCTGCTTACTATCCGCAATTATTTTCATAGTGCTCGAGACTTCTTCCTGTTCATAACATGCAAAGACTCTTTCTATCTCGATTGCTTCTGACGTTGCGGCCTCTAGATTGCGAACCGCGCCCGTTCGCGCCATGACAAGCCATCGTAGTCCCCTTAAAAATAACTTTACTAAATCCTGTTCCAAGCAAAAATGAAATTCGGCTGTAATTCATTTTTCTCGTTTTGCTGCTGCTATTATTTCTTGTTCGACCGCGCGCACTCTATTTGAAAATTGGATCACGCTTTCGCTTCGTTCTTGTTTTAAATTAGCTAATATTACATCTAAAAATTGAGCAATTTCATCAATAGAATGGAAAGTCTTTTTTGACGCGGCTTTGTGTGCTTCTCCGTACAGTCTTATTTTTGTGAGTTTCGCGAGATCTGTTTCAGCTGCCGGCGGCAAAATATTTCCTGCTTCTCTACACCCGTCCACGAATGCCGTTAAAGAGATATTTGATCCATTATATTTTTATATCAGTTCAAAGGTGTCTTTAATTGAGAGAGGTCTAACCTGCCCGAGTGTTGAATTCATTGTTGAAAAATTTGATGCTAACGTTCCGTAATGTTGTCTGTCCCTGTGGTTACCTTCTCTAAGTGAATTTATTATTGTACTACGCGGCGTGCTGTTGCTGAAACTGTATATCGCTGGTCTGTAGCGTGTTTTTTCCTGGGCGGCAGCAGCGTTAGTCGCGTCCTGATCGGGATTTTTTGTACAACTGCTTTATCTTGGTCTCCCAACATAGAAAGATATTGAGTATTATCGTTCGTCAAATTCTCATTAAACGTTAAATTCGGAATTTTGTCATCCGCGGTTGAAAAGTAACCGTTCTTGATTCCCTTTACGATTAAACGCGGGTCTATGCGTTGCTCTACTAAATCCCCCAAGATGTCGACAAAAACTGACTCGTTACAAACATCCTCTATCTCACTCTCGCTCAAAAAATTCATTAACAAGTCCGTAATTCCTTTAATATTTTATCTGTTTATTTTAGTAAGATCGATCATGTCCCGAGTATGTACTCCAAAAAAGTATTTCAATAACTCCGGTAGTGAAGCATTCGGTATATCTTTGAAACTAATTTGATCAATTTCTAATGCCCGTTTTAATAAAATTCCCGCTACTATTCCCGTATTTGTTTCGTATATCCTGCATCTTTAGTTAGTTTCTTTCCCCCTTTTTTTACACGTCTTTGTTCGCTATAATCCTTTTAAAGGGGGGGGGGGGCAAGTCTGTTACGTCCCGGTTGCCGTACAGCGCTTTAAAAATAAAAGGTAACAAGCCCAATTTCAGGTATTTGACGGCCAGGGCTACTCTACCTACGGAAGGGCGGCGAACAAGCGTAGACGCGTGATGACAGTCACAAAACAATCAGCGGGGATAGACGGAAACGTAAGTAAATAGTTATAAAAGCATAATGGCTTCCTGTGGCTTACCTTTATGACGGCACCCGTAGGGTTAACCCGCTGTCAGTGGGCGGTGGCGCTTGGCTCTGTGTGACGCTTCCTCTGCTTGGTCCTCTCGTGCTGACTCGAGAGCAAGGGAATTAGGTCGTTGCGGGGAGTTTAAATGACGTTGCCGATAATGAATATTATATTGTACTGATACTTTTATTGACTTGAACTAATTACTGTTTTACACAATACAAGTCTCAATCTGAGTTATGAATACAATTACGATGCTCTTCAGTCGGATTTACAGCTTGGTCTTCTGTTGGACAGAGGTTCGTCCTCCGGAGGAGCATAGATCAGGACAGATCCCCTCTCGGTTGTCCGGTCAGCTTATATAGGCTGATTTCTGGGCTGGGTGACGCGGCAAGGAAGCTTTTAGAAGGTCCTGAGGCAGTGGTTAAGGGATGATATTTGTAGAGGACCGTCTAAGTGAGATTATTCATATTCGTATAGGCTTTGGTTAGGATATGTGAGTGGAGGCGGAAGAAACTAGTGCTGTTTGCACGGACGGTGTGTGGTTTTATTCTTTTTCCGGGAAATCGTAGGTTTGGGTTGACTGCTTCTATTGTCCTTTTCGGAGGCAGTTTTTGCTCCCGTAATAGTTTTCCGTCATTATGCATTAGGCCCGTGGGGTGCGTGGAGAGAGTCGTTGTTCCCCCGTGTCGTGTATTGGCGCTCATGCTCGCGGTGATTTAGACGACTTGGTGGGGTGCGTAAGCGGTCGATCGGTTGTCTGGTTAACCGGTGTGTTCCTGTTGGTTGGCATAGTAGGGTACGTGTTTAGCGGCAGATGGTATTTGCGCGAGTGGTAACACTATATTGCTGTGTATGGTAATGTATAATTCTGTGGTGTGCTGCGTGTTTGTTCGTGGCGTTGCAGCTTCCCGACGGGCAGGTGGCAGGATGCAACCGTATGATATAGTTTCATAATTATACTTCCACGCGTGTATATATGCACGCACGCTATCGCGCACAATACATACACTTTCGTACGTACGCACACAACTAGATACACACGCAGACACAATTATACACACGGACATACACAGAAAAACAAAAAAACATACACATATACACACACACACATACACAGACGCAGATACTCAGAAAGATACATAGACATACACACAAATGAACCGCAGATACATACACGAATACACAGACACATCCACAATTACAAAGGCACATAGCCAAATACACAGGCACATCCACAAATACAAAGACACATGCTCAAATGCACAGACCCATACACAGATACACACTCATATACACAAAAAGACAGACAACACACAGCCCTCCACAACCATCCACAAACTTACAGTATATATTCACATACATATATTCGCATACATACGGTCACACACACATGAATAAATACACACGGGCACGAACATTGATAAATAATTATACACACCGATACACACATACATATACACGTAGATCTACACACAAACATGCACGCACAGCGAAACACGCTTACACACATACATACACACAGGCACAGTGACACAGAAACGCATACACTTACGTACACAAATAGACACACATACAAGCATACGTACACGAACACAGTTACACAGAACAACACTTATACATATAAAAATTCTTACAGACACACACGCATATACATACGGGCATACACGGACACAGATATACTAACACATGGTCACATACACCCATATACACACATAGACACTCCCGCTGACACACACTATTATATAGCCGAATACACACATGCACTCATATATACAGAAGGATTCACACAGGCTAACACAGAGAAACAGACGCATACGGGCAAATCACAGACACAGTCACACACAGAAACATCCCTGGTAACACAGTCTGACGCACTCGCGATTGCGCCGAAAGTGCACGGTCTGCTTCACATTTCGACTAGGTTTCTGTTGCACGACGATTGCAGCAGATGAGTGTGGCAGGATTGCAGTATAAGTGCAATCGACATGTGCGACTAAGGGGGATGAAATATTGCACCCGCGAGTACAGCAGAATTGCCCACGAATTGCGTACGACGATTGCGGCAGACGAGTGCGGCAAGATTACAGAAGACGTGCAGCTGACAAGTGTGATTAAGGGGGATGATGTAACGCATTTGCGAGTGCGTTAAGATATACTTCAAGAACCATATACTGATACACTTCAAGACACACACCTCGTAGCGGAAATCCTCGGAACACCGAGAGCTCCAAAGAGTTTTATCTCCCAGACGGCTTGTGCGCGGTCTCTTATAGTATCTACCACGCCAAACTAGTCGAGTGAGCCTAACTAGTACGCAATTCGGGTGCAATTCTGCTGCACTCGCGTGTGCATTATTTCATCCCCCTTAGTCGCACTTGTTGGCAGCACGTCTGCTGCAACTCTGCCGTACTCGTCTACTGCAATCGTCGTACACAATTCGGGTGCTATTCTGCTGCATTCGCGAGTACATTATTTCATCCCCCTTAGTCGGACTTGTCGGGTACACTTCTGCTGCAATCCTGGCGCACTCGTCGTGCAGCAGAAACCTAGTCGAATTCTGAAGTAGACCGCACGTCGGCTGCTGCAATTCTTATGATCGCACGCGCGATTGCAGCAGAATTGCGGCGAAAATGCGATGCTTTTGTTACCAGAGCAGATACACATACAGAAACTCACGCATGCACATAGGACATACATGGACACAGGCACAAATATTAACACAGGCTCACATATACACATATTGAGACCCATACCCACAGACACACATACATTAATACATACACAAATATATGCAGACGCACACATTACTACACAATTCATACAGTCATACACATGCACATAGATGCACATACACAGACAGACACACCGAAACACAAATACACACTCACACACACACTCACGCACATACACATACGCATACACACACATAGACACAGACACACAAATAGACAGAGACACACATATACAGGTACTCATACCCATACGCACACATACACACATACATTATAATATACGCAAACGCACACACATTACTACACAATTCACATAGGCATTCACATACACATAGATAGATGTACACAGAAAGACACACATATACATACATACTGGCAAACCCATACAAATACACACACATAGACACATACATACACAGACACAGACGGACATACACAAATACACACTCACACACACTCACGCACATACACATATGCATACAAACATGGGCATACACATACACATACGCAGAAACAGACAGAAATATGGATGCAGATACACATAGATAAATACATACACAAATATATGCAGATGCACACACATTACTATAGAATTCACATAGGCATACACATACTCACACGCTCAGACACGCATACCCAAACCCACACTTATGCACATACATAAACACTTACGCACACAGATTAATTCACACGGCCATACATGTAGCCACTCACCTTTGCACATGCAGACACACATACATAAACACCTACACATAGAAATACGAATGCGAATATTCAGAGACACCGACAAACATACATACACTGTGACGGACTTAAGCCGTTCTTCTACTCCAACGTAGGAGAGTTCGTTTTCCAGTTGTGTTTTTGTTACACGCGGTTCGCGTACGGACCCGAAGAAGTGCGCGAGAAACAACCTCTTCCGGAATTCCCCCTGATAGTTACGCTCCTGCAGCCGCCGAGGTCGGAGCTGCAGAAGTGCAACTGTGCTTTGGGTTTTGGTATGCTAACTCGAACCAGCAGGAGGGCGCGTTAGCTCTCCGCCGGGCAAGCAGTCAAAACCCCGAGAAAGGCACCAGCGCGCTTTTCTCGGGTAAAACCCTGAAGACGTAGTCTCGGGCAGCGCGTTGGCCACACCGAGCTATGCCTTTTATGAAATTCGTTAGCGCGTTTCCCCCTCCAGTGGCTACTGAAGGACGTCCGGCGCACCCGAATAATAGGTGGAGGCGGGGAAAAATGAGTTATAATTATTAGTGTGAAACTTGGTTTTTTATTGAGGGTAACAGTACAATTAAAGAGGAGTGGAGTTGCGATAGAGGGAAGCGAAAGAGAGAGATTACACGCGGTAGATAGGCGAGGATTCGCCACATCACCGTGTGTTCACCACAAGAAGCGGCCCGAGTTAACCCTAGTATCCCGAGCGCGAGGCCTGCACGCTGGCTAGCCACGGCTTGAGAGGTCAGAGAAAACTCAGTGCTTCCTCGGCTGTGCGTCGCCGATATATACCCGAGCCCACTCTCTCCATCTCTCTCGCTCCCGTCCTCCTTCTCACGATATTCGCGAATCCCCACTCTTCCAATATTCGCGAATTCGTTGCTCCTCGCTGAACACGCTTTCGTATGTCTGCGCGCTCGTGTGTGTATATGCACACGCGCGCGTTCTTAGCCATTACGTTGGCCCCGCCGTATCATCTTAGTTAACAAATATAAAACCGAATCATTTCCGCAATAATTAAATAATTAATTAAGTGATTTCTTATAAAAAAAACTAACTTTTAATTAATACCACGTTTTTTTATATCCTAAATGTATTAACTAATTTATTTTGCTTATAATAATTACTAATGTTAATATCATATTAACATTAACAATAATAATTAATGGTGCCGTTCTTGATAATAAGGGTATAGGTACAGGCCGTCTCAGTGCCCCCCAATAAAAGTTTCAATTTTGGAAACCAAATTTGAAAATTTTATTTTGTTTTCTAGGCGGCGTATACCTTTACTGGCTCGCTCTCCTAATAAAAAACTAACGCGTCAGATAACGTATTCTGTTTTTATTTATTCTATATAAAAAAAACATGAAACAATAATCGAAATAACAAATAATTAAAAATTAAAAAAATAAAATTCCTAATTTTCGACTTGTTGAAGCCACTCTTCAAAGTCGTTGATGGCATCCATCAGGGCGTCCGATTGAAGGTGTTGGCATGGGGCCTCTAGCTCTGCTAATACTTTGTCGACGTCCGATCCTCCGATATCGTGTGCCATTGAGATTGGGTTTTGCTCGGGGTTATCGGTTGAACTTCCCTCCTGGACATCGCTCTGTCCCTCCCTGGCCTTTTGCCTGTTTTACGCATGTTTTTTATTTTTTAATGCCCGAAAAGCCGATTTTTTTTTTTTTTTTTTTTTTTTTTTCCTCGTTTTGTGCTAAATTTTGCGTACCTCGCTATGATGTTTTGGCGTGCCTGTAGTTTCCAGGAACTGTCTTCTAGCTGGTCTATGGCTCTGGGCTCGTATTCCTCGCCGTCGCTTAGACTTGGTAAGGCCTTTTGGGCCGTTGCGATTTTCTCCATGTCGCTTAGCGCAGTGGGAGATGGTAGTAAATGCGTTACCCTTTTCCTCTTTCGGCCCTTCTTTAGGGCTTGCGTTGCCTCCGGGTCGGGTGTCAGTTCGATGTCTGTTGGAGTGGGTCCGTAAAATTCGGGCTTCCTTGGTGAAGCTCCGGGTCGCCGAGCTTGCGCGCTTCCAAAAAACACCCACCCTCGGTGTTTCCGTATGGATTTCTCCATGTCTCCGGCCACCTGCGTTCCCTTCTGCTTCGACATTGTGTCCGGGCCCAGCCGCTTGTCCTCTTTTGGCCCTCCGGGTGGGTTCCATCGAGCAGGTCCCTCGGCTCGCTGGAATCCTCCCTTCCTTGCGCATTTAAAGCGTACGCAGGAGATGCGTGTCGTTTTATATGGCACCGTCCTATGGTACCCGCTTCCCAGCGCTAGGTCTCTTTCGCACACGACCGTCTCCTGATCGCACATACCGAATCGCACGTGCCTTTCGGTACTCGTCGCTGCGTCGCGGGTCGCGTTTCGGGTTTCGCACATGATGCTCGATCTAAATCGACTGTGAGGTCCTTTTGTCTTGCACCTTGACTCGTCACCTCGGCTTTTCCCCTCCCTTCTGCCGAATTTTCGCACACGTGCCAGCTCCTTGTTTACGTTTGACTTCTCCCATGCGCGTACCGGACCTGCGGTCCTCCCTGCTTGTGTTTCTCCGAAAACATCGCATGTTTCTTCGATTTGGCTCTCTTCTTGTCCCTATCTCTATCTACCTTTTAATTCTATTCTTTCTCGCTACATTGCTTTCTTAGAGTATTTTGAACCATATTCTTTTTTCTTTGGGCCGATTTCACGGTGCCTCTTTTATTTTTAATTTTATAATTTGTTTTAATTGATGTTTGCACGTATACGTGTATACACGTGGTGTCCAATATATACGTGCACTCATTGAATTATTGTATTCTATTATTTTATGGTTCAAGTGTCTCTTTGTTTACTTAATTTATTTTAATAATGCATATACCTTAATTATGTATTGGGCCGATTTCACGGTGCCTCTTTTTGTTTATAATGTTCTGTTCTGCATTATTTAAATAATTACATTTCGTTTTTACATATGTGTTTTTGTTTTTCGCTTAATTACATGTTATGCTCTTTTACATTTGTTTAAATCTAAAATTTATAAACTCTTAAGCCTGTTCTATTCTATTGTGTGTTTCTCTCTCCCTACTGCCCCCCAAAAAAAGTTTGAATTTTTGAGAAAAAATTTGAGAATTTTATTTGACCGTGCCAGAGAGAGAATACCCTAACGGTATCAAATTTCACTTGCCCAATTTATGATTATTTTCGTGTGAACAAAAACAAGTTTATACTATAAACGTTTATTCTAGTTTATCTAATTTGTCAATTTTTTGTTTCAATAATAGATTTTTCTTTTGATTACTTACTCACTGTAATACGGTTTTAAATTTGCCAAGTGAAATTTTCCCCGTTCTTTTTTTAATACCGGGTCGTAAAGTAAATACGTATCGATTCCCACGTCTTGTTGCACGATAAATGGCCCTTCAAAAACATCAAAAAATTTTGCTATTTTGCCGTTCTCCGCATCCGATACGTTTAAAGCTTTCACTAACACTTTGTCGCCGTCTTTAAATTTAAAGTGTGTTTTATTCGCATTCCGTTTCGCTGCTCTATTCTTTAAGAATTTGTGCGCATAGTCGCGAGCTAGTGATATTCTATTGTCGCGGGACACATCGTTGTCCTCTTCTGGTATTTTTAAATATTTTTCCCATATCCTTGTTGGCTTATGGCCCATATGCAATAAGATAGGTGGCTGGTTCGTCGTTTCATGAGGGATTTCATTTATAATGTTTTGAATTTTTCGAATATACAGAGCCCACCCGCCGTGTTTATCCTTTACGAAAGTGCGTAAAAACCTTGCCAATTCTCGGTGTACACGCTCGATTATGTTACTTTGAGGGTGTCTGATAGATGAATATATTATGCGTATCCCCTCGTTTTTTAATGTATCAATCCATTTTTTGCTCGTAAACTGCGTCCCATGGTCTGATATTATTGCCTCCGGTTTCCCATAAGTTGGTATGTAATCATTCATTAATTTTCTAATTACCGCTGTCGTGTTCGCCTTTTTTAGAGGATAAAATACTACGTATTTACTGAATACGTCTATAGTAGTTAAAATGTATTTTACACCACCTCTCGACACGGGTAAGGGACCAAAAAAGTCTATCGATAACATTTCTCGCGGTTTATTAGTTAATATAGGTTGCGTGATTTCGTCATATCGCTGCGTTAAATATTTAGTTTTTTGGCATGTATCACACGTTTTTAGTATTTCAGCTACCCTTTTTCGTAAATTTCGTGAGTAAAAATGCTCTAAAATTATTTTATATACTTTTCGCGGCCCCACATGTCCATATATCACGTGTACCTCCGTTACAAGTGGTTTTAAGTTCCCCTCTGGTATATATATTTTTGCACAATTAATCATAATTCTATATAATATATTTTCTCGAATTTCGAATTTCTTTTTTATTTTAGCGTCCCCAGCCCTTAGTTTTTCCATAATCTGAGACGCGTATGGCTCACTTCTTTGTAATTTATCCATATTTTTACACAAATTGATTAACGCCGGGCTTGGCTTTTGTTGTACCACTGCGGCTATAATTATTTCAGTTTTTTCCGCGCGGTTCGGCTCTAAATCGGTGACGCGGCTTAGATAGTCCGCGACGACGTTTTCTTTGCCCGGTATATATTCCGGGTCGATATTAAAGTCTTGTATAGCTAAATTCCATCTTTGTAACCTGGCATTACGGTACTTGCATGTTTTTAAAAAGGCCAGAGCTTCATGATCTGTCCTCACGTAAATATTTATTGCCCCCCGTAAAAACGTGTCCAATCTCTTTAATGCCCATACTAATGCAACCATTTCTTTCTCAGTGGTGAAGTATGCGCCCTCGCTCCCTTTTAAAGTTCTACTTACAAAACACACGACTTCTTCTTCACCCTCGTCATTTAATTGCGATAGTGCCGCGGCGCACGCAAAATCCGAAGAGTCGGTGGAAAGTATGTAAGGCCGTTTCGGGTCTGCGTATTTTAAAATAATGTTTTCATCAAAAATTTCTTTTATATTGTTAAAAGCTCTTTGTTGCACTGCGGTCCAATCAAAAAATGAACCCTTTTTAAGCAGCTCAATCAAAGGTTTTGTGTGGTGCGAATAATTTTTTACGAATTTAGTGTAAAAATTGACAAACCCCAGAAAACTCTGTAACTCCTTTACATTACGGGGTCTTTTAAAATTTTTTATTGTTTTTATTTTCTCGGGATCCGGCCTGATTCCGCGTGCTGATATAAAGTGGCCTAGAAATTCGATTTCCTCGCACATAAAGTTTGATTTTTTAAAATTTAATCTTAGATTATGGGCTAAGAGTCTTTCATACAGCGCAGCTAAATGCGACAGGTGTGTTTCGAAATTTTTTGATTTTATCACCATGTCGTCCACAAACAATACTAAAAATTCGTCAAAATCTGACGTTGTTTGATCTAGTCCTCTAATTAAGGCTGATCCGCTAGTTTTTATCCCAAAGGGTACCACGTTATGCTCATAAATGTGATTATCACACTTAAAAGCCGTATATTTTTTGCACCACTCCGCGAGCTTTACCTGCCAATAACTACACGTGAAGTCTGAGGTACTTGTTATCGGCTTTCCCGCGCATCTTTGCAATACCTCCTCAACGCCTGGCGGCCCCTCGTAATCATCAATAAGCCGCGCGTTCAGTTTTCGAGCGTCTAAACATAATCGCACAGAACCGTCCTTTTTTTTAACTACGGCTACTGGGTTAATATACGGGCTGGTCGAGCGCCTAATAATTCCTAATTCCAACATTCGGTTTATTTCCTTTTTTACCTGCTCGCGATATGCTAGTGGTATAGGATAGGGCTTAGTATAGAAGGGTGTATCGTCTTTCAAAATTAGCTCGTGCTCATAGGTAGTTAGCAAACCGGGTTTTTTTTCAAACACTTTTTTATATTTTACAAGTAATTCTTTTAATTTTATTTTTTGTGATTCATTTAGATTTTCACATAAATTTACTTTATCGTCGATTTCTTCTACTGAGATATCGTACGACTCTTCGCGGGATTCCGTACATTTTCCATCGTCCTCGTCGAAGTGATTCCTGAGCTCTACCTCATTTTCGAGGTACTCATTTGCATGCTCGATGCACAGAGACGTATATTCGTTCGACGCGAACCGCCTATCTGTGTAACCGATAACACCGTCTTTCTGATTTACTTGAAATAATAAGTTTTGATTTACCGTGTCAATTAGCATTTTTAACGCTTTTATTGAGTCATACCCGATGATACACGGTTTTACCAATTTTGGCACTACTAGAATTATTAATTTTGCCTCTAATCCTCCGATAGTTATACTTAGCAGTATTTGTAACTTTAATCTCGCCGATTTTGCCCCCGTCGCGCCTTTAATGACTTTTCCACTTATAGGTAGTGTAGGGCATTCTTTAAGTTTATTAATATTTGCGTAATAAAATTCTTCTGAAATCGCCGTGACTTCACTCCCCGTGTCGATTAACGCTTTTACTTCGTTTCCGTATACGCTTATGCTGATTTCCGGACAACACGTGGTTTCGGTATTTTCTCCAGCGGGTTCTACATCGTATAATAATGTTTCCCGCGGGTCTTCTATTATAGAAGCTACATTTAATTGCTCAGTTGCGCCCCGTCTATTTTTTACTTCTAGATCCGAATTACGTGACGCAACTAATCCCCGTTTCCCGGGGTTCGAACATCGCTGATATCTATATCGAACACGTTTATGTCCGATTGATTTTTCTTATCTCTCCACTTATTGGTTTGGTTGTTTTCCCATTTTTTAGGATTTTTATACGTATTATTCCCGGTTCTTTGACTTTCGGTTGGTTTCGCATTTTGCATGGCACTTATATTTTTCGTTTGCCAAGTTACTCGTGAATTTTTTTGTTTCTACCGTGTTAACGGGCGCGCGGTCGCCTTTTGTGCGTTGATCATCGCTGTCGTATTCTGCTAGTATTTTCAATAGACTATTTTTATCTTTTATCCTTTGCCCTGCTATAGCTAACCTGATACTCCTCTCAAAATGCTCGCCGATTTTTAATACCAGGTCTTCCTCGGGTAATTCGAGTTCAAGTTCTTTCGTTAATCCCAGGATATAAATCGCGTAATTTACGCGATTCATGGACGCTGAAGCATACCACTGCCCGAACTCTACTTTTCTTTTCGCCACTCGTCGCATATTCGAATTCCAGTACCTCTCTTTGAATTTGTTTAAAAAATCGTCGTAATCTTTTATTTGGCCCTCCTGCAGGTACCACCAGTTATGAGCATCATCTATTAGTGCCTGCGAAATTACACATAGTGTTTCATCGGCATCCGGCCGTATTAATGTAAAATAGTTTTCTAACTCAAATATAAATTTCATCGGTCTTTCCGAGGGTAACCCCTTAAATTTAGGTATATTTAATTTTATTTTTCTCGATGCTTCACTTCCGCTGGTCCCTGCCGAACTGGCACGCCCCGCATTGTTTTTGTTGATCGAATTTTCGAGTTTTTTAACCGCCTGTTCGTTTTTCTCATATACCTCATCTAATCGCGCGATTAAGTATTTTTTCAATTCTCCCCCGCTATCACTATCTTCAAATTGTTTACTCAACTTCTCGTAATTTGAATATAACTCTGTATTTTCCGTTATTAAATTATCATTTTCCGTTTCCAGTATTTTGACACGATTTTCTAAGGCTTTCACGGCCGCTTCTAGTTTCGCGCCCGCTGCGTTTCTGCGGTGCTCGCGTCTTGGGTTTTTTTTAACAAGTCTGACAGTGCATTTATGCGTGCAACTAAATCGGTATTTATCGCTTCAATACGTGAAGTATTTAAAGGAGGTGACTCTAGTCCATCCGGAGTTTTAACTAAATTAGTAATTTTACTTTCTAATTCGTCCTGTCTCTCATCTAGGCATTTTAATTCCTCGGAAACTGCCTTTTCCCAATCGCGGTGCTTACGTTGCTCATCATCGAGACTCTCCACGGGAGCTGTCGTCTCGATGTCTGTCATAAACGCCCCCGATAACCTTTTATTTTGCGGCATTTTGTATTTTTTTTTATAAGAAAAAATATTAATAAAAAAATACTTGTAAAATATTTTATTTTTATAAATAATATATTTTTATTAATATAAATATCCGCCAGAAATCATAATTTTAATGACCTAATTTTTCATCTATCATTTAAATTTTCGCTCGTTTTGCAAAAAATGGATTGACCTTTCCCTTCATTAAATTTATTCAATTTTTAAAGAATTTATACGGCGCGTGAGCTCAATGATCTTATCATCTTGTTCCTGCTGTATTTTTTCGAATTTCCCGAATTTTGTTATCATTTTTCCTGTAACTATTCCCAGATGGCAACTCAATTTTTCGGTTTTTATCGTTAATTTGTTGACAACTTGTATCGCCTCATCTAACGACTTCCATAGATTTTGCATGTCTTGACGCTGATGTGCAATTTTATTCTTTAAATTATCATTCTCTGTTTTTAAATTTCGTACTTCCTCGTCAAGACTTAATATCGTTCCCCATCTCTCCTCATCAATCTTAATTAACCGATTTATCAATTTTTGCGTGTCTGTAATACGCGAATGTATACGCGTTTCTGTGAACGTCCCGTCCCATTCCGGAATCATTTAAGGCTGTTTCTACGTGTTTTTTTTCCCTCGGGTCCCTGTTCTCGGGCGCCAATGTGACGGACTTAAGCCGTTCTTCTACTCCAACGTAGGAGAGTTCGTTTTCCAGTTGTGTTTTTGTTACACGCGGTTCGCGTACGGACCCGAAGAAGTGCGCGAGAAACAACCTCTTCCGGAATTCCCCCTGATAGTTACGCTCCTGCAGCCGCCGAGGTCGGAGCTGCAGAAGTGCAACTGTGCTTTGGGTTTTGGTATGCTAACTCGAACCAGCAGGAGGGCGCGTTAGCTCTCCGCCGGGCAAGCAGTCAAAACCCCGAGAAAGGCACCAGCGCGCTTTTCTCGGGTAAAACCCTGAAGACGTAGTCTCGGGCAGCGCGTTGGCCACACCGAGCTATGCCTTTTATGAAATTCGTTAGCGCGTTTCCCCCTCCAGTGGCTACTGAAGGACGTCCGGCGCACCCGAATAATAGGTGGAGGCGGGGAAAAATGAGTTATAATTATTAGTGTGAAACTTGGTTTTTTATTGAGGGTAACAGTACAATTAAAGAGGAGTGGAGTTGCGATAGAGGGAAGCGAAAGAGAGAGATTACACGCGGTAGATAGGCGAGGATTCGCCACATCACCGTGTGTTCACCACAAGAAGCGGCCCGAGTTAACCCTAGTATCCCGAGCGCGAGGCCTGCACGCTGGCTAGCCACGGCTTGAGAGGTCAGAGAAAACTCAGTGCTTCCTCGGCTGTGCGTCGCCGATATATACCCGAGCCCACTCTCTCCATCTCTCTCGCTCCCGTCCTCCTTCTCACGATATTCGCGAATCCCCACTCTTCCAATATTCGCGAATTCGTTGCTCCTCGCTGAACACGCTTTCGTATGTCTGCGCGCTCGTGTGTGTATATGCACACGCGCGCGTTCTTAGCCATTACGTTGGCCCCGCCGTATCATCTTAGTTAACAAATATAAAACCGAATCATTTCCGCAATAATTAAATAATTAATTAAGTGATTTCTTATAAAAAAAACTAACTTTTAATTAATACCACGTTTTTTTATATCCTAAATGTATTAACTAATTTATTTTGCTTGTAATAATTACTAATGTTAATATCATATTAACATTAACAATAATAATTAATGGTGCCGTTCTTGATAATAAGGGTATAGGTACAGGCCGTCTCAACACAGATACACATTGAAATACGAATGTGAATACACAGACACACCGACACACAGGCATGCACAGAAAGACACACCTATACATACATACTGACAAACCCATACAAATAGACACACATAGATACATACATACACGGACACAGATACATAGAAACACACACGAACACCCTCAAATACACACTCACACACACACTCACGCTCATACACATACGTATACACAGACGCCCACATAGACACAGACAGAAATATAGAGTCAGACACACATACATAAATACACACACAAATATACGCAGCCGCACACACGTTACTACACAATTGACACAGTCATACACATACACATAGATGCACATACACAGACAGATACATATACACATACAGACACACATACACATATACATACACACGGATACACACGCTGACACACACACTTACCCATATGCACAAAGCCACTCATGCAGATAATACGCACAGGCACACATACATAAATACATACATAAATATACGCAGACGCACACATTATTACACAATTCACACTGTAATATACATACACACCCGCACACACATACCCACACACCCACACACATACACGCACCCACACACTTGTGCACATACATACACACTTACGCACACACATTAATACACACTGCTATGCATGCAGCCACTCAAATATGCATTCGCAGACACACATGCATACACAGAAACACATAGAAATACGCATGCGAATACACAGACGCACGAATACACACGCATACACATATACACATAGAAAGGTGACACACGCATACATACACGGGCATAAACAAACACAAACATACTAATATGTGATCACGCACACGGGGTCACACCACATGTGCATACACTCACGCAGACAAACAATTTTATACCCGAATACACACATTCATATATACAGACGGATTCACACAGACAAACAAACAGAAACATATGCACACACACAGATACATTCAGTGACACACTCACACACACATGCACATACACAGTCACACTCACTCACACACATACACAAATAGACATACACTTACGCATATACGCATTGTCATACAGAGACACACATAGACACAAACACCCAAATAGACAGACTTACACATATACACGTACTCAGACCCATACACATACATACGCTCGCACATTTATACACAATTCACAGTCAAACACCTACATATAGATATACATACACAGACAGACAACCATTCGCATACACATACACATACATACACACATTTATTCACACGTACATACACATACACACGGGCACACACAGACACATACAAGCACACTGACGCACTCACAGACAGACACACTTACACATACGGACATACACACATAACTACACATCGGCACATGCACAAACACACATACAATGCTGCTCACAGATGCATACACAGACAAATATAAAATTTGTTTTATAGATTAAACATTAACATACTACTAATTTTAGATTTATAGATATACACTTTAAGAGAATGAAAAATGAAATGGGTCTCTCGAAAACGCCTGAGGAGTAATCGAAGATCTTCTCAATCACAAATAAACAAACAGCAATCTCATCAACTTGATATCTGTAATGTTTTAAACAGTATACCAGAAAATGAAGAATTGGTTGCAACGTATAATTTTAATGTGAAAGATTATAGAGTAGATCATAATAATATACCTGCAGAACATGTTCAAGAAATACCAATATACTCAAACTAGGGCCTTGTTAAGAGTTTTGCGCTCACATATGTGCTATCAAAAGTTACCCAAAGACAGTAGAACTCTGTTTTAAACAGGACGTAGTAAGATCAGCCTATTGCCATTGGGTAATGGAGTATATTGGCATATAGGCCTTATAAGACCTTTGCAGACATATCTTTTATTAAATGATGAGCTTCCTTCTTTTCTTAATATGGAACTTAGTACTGACGGTCTATCTTTGAGCGAAAGTAACTCGAGTCAATTGTGGCCTATACAGTATAGAGTATTAAATATTCCTGATTTTAAGCCATTAATTGCGGGCATATACAAAGGACCTGATAATCCTTCAAATGCGGAATTTTTCTTTGAAATTTTTTTAGATGTAAGTTAGAGAAACAAAGAGATTTGGAGGAATAAATGTGCGGAAACAGCGTATTCAAATAGTTTTTGAAAGTTTTATTGCTGATGCTCCAGCAAGAGCTCTAGTACTAAATCACTACGCCCATAATTCCAAAAATCCCTGTTCGAAGTGTAAAGTCAGTGGTTCTCGATACGACGATAGGATAACGGTTCTTATAGGTATTGACTATGAAAAACGTACTAATGAGGATTACATATCTAAAATAGACAAAGATCATCGGAAAGGAAGAAGCCCTTTAGCTGACCTTTCTATACCGCCTGTCACTAAAGTTCCATTTGATATTATGCATTTGATGTATTTGGGAGTAACGGTCAGAATTCTGGAAGTGTGGTTCAATGGAAACTTTGAATTTGATGCTAAGTTACAGAGCCTTCTTATTACTGAAATGTATTGTCGGTGTGGAAGTGTAGAACAAACTCGCCCGAAAGAATTTGCACGTCGTCCTACACCACTTAAGAAATTTAATAAATTCAAGGCTACTGAATTAAGACATGTTCTTCTATGCGGTGCACCAAGTATTTTCTTTAGCCTTCTTTCAAATGAATATTACTTTCATTTTTTGTTGCTTCATTCTGCAATGCGTGTACTGATATCACCTAACTATACCAGAAAGCGTTTGCAGGTCGCTGAGAAAGCTCTAAAAACATTCGTCAAATTTGCACCCGATTTATACACTCCAGCCTTTATGAGCTACAATATACATGGACTGCAACATTTAGTTGATGATACAAAGGAATGTGGGCCTTTAGTAAATTGCTCGGCGTTTATATATGAAAACAATATGCCACTGTTATATAAAAAATATTAGGAATCATCCTCGTCTTTTGCAACAGTTTGCGAAGAATCAAATTCAGCATACACGGAGAAAAGTATTCACCACGCAGCGAAGTGCCGTGCGGCACACCGAATCCAGCTGCCCGCTGTCACTGCGTAGTGGCGTAAGCATCCCCCTCTTTCGCAGCGTCTCTCCCCTCCAAATACGATGTGCTCGCTCACGTTGTTTTGACGAGACTCGCACCACGTTTTCGAGTGCCGAGGGCCCGAAGTCACGAGGCTCGAGAATAGAGATATACGTGCGCGCGGGGTCAAAACAACGTGAGCGACCGCATCGTATTTGGAGGGGAGAGACACTGTGAAAGAGGGGGACGGTCACGTTGCTACGCAGTGACAGCGGGCAGCTCGATTCGGCATGCCGCATGGTACTTCACTGCGTGGTGAATACCTTTCTCCGTGTATGCCAAAGGAAGAGGCTTTTAACCGAAAGGTTTCAATGATATATGAAAGTGGTCCACTTCCTCAAAACATTGCGCAAATGAATTATAAACAATATAAAAAATACGTATCAAGTACATTAGAATTCGATTTAAATGATGCCAATAGCATCTGCTTGCTTAAAGATAAATCTATAGGTAAAGTAGTAAATATTTTGGTCATTTAACGAAATATTTTTGCAGAAGTCAACGATTTTTATACTAAACCAATAAAATCGTCGTCTCTGGCGTATGGAGATGTAAAAACTGATCTAACGATTTACAAATACTGAGAATAAATGATATAACTGCAAAATGCTATGCTACGCAAAGTTGGACTGATTGTGCAACTCAATTATCAAAAAGAAATAGCAATGAAAGCATTGTTTGCTCTTTGCTGCACACTCACAATTAATATCAATAACATACTAGCTAAAAACTAATTTTGCTTGAATTAAAATTATTCACTTATCTACTCACCGATATACCTATTTATTCATCCGCACATACATCCACATATGTATCTACCCCCACACACACTCATTTATCCACCCATACACTCATCCACAAATGTATTTATCTACTCACCCACGCATCCACGAATACACTCATCTACCTACATACTCATCTATATACAGCATCTGAGTCTACATATGCACATACACCTACGCGCACTCAATAAATTTATTCAGCCACCTACACACCTAAACATCCACCCTTATATAATTCCCTTGCACATTCACAATCATAAAGCGAAGCACTTTTTCGTTAAATTATTTATTATTTTCTTTCAAAAACCCAAACGATTAAAGAAAAAATAATATAAAAGTAGTTTATACACACAGGCACTGTCAGAAACTCACAAATATAGATACACATAGATACACACAGATATAAATACATACACACAGATGCATACACAAATACACACATACACACAAACAGAAATACGCATACACACAGACACTCACAGACACAAACATACACATAGCAGACACACATACACAGACGAACACACACATAAATACCCAGAAACATACACACATCCCCGCACACAATCTCTCACACTCATACACACTCGCGTGCGTACACATATGCGGCACTTATGCACACGTACACGCGCACACATGCACAGATTCCATGTACACAACTATAAAACAAATTGCTGCAGGACGGACGAAGGTTCGAATACCTGTTGTTGATAGACATAGATTGTAATCTATGTTCCTACTTAAAATTACTTTATATACATTTTTCAAATTATTAGTCGTGTAAATCGTAGCGCATTAAAAATGATATATTTGTTGAATTTTATTTATTCACAGTTGTTGAAAATGTCGGAAGATTTAAACCCCCAGCGAACTCGACGACCCTTTAAAGGGCCAAAAAGATATCGCACTACTTCGGACAGTGATGATCAGTTAACGATAAAAAAGACAAAGCACGCAAGCGACTTGCAGGCTATGATTGACAGAATAAAAAAAGATTCCTCAAAATCAAAAGGACCCACAAAAAGTAAAGAATCCACAGAAGAAAAAGAGTCCACAAAAAGAAAAGTACCGTGCACAAAAATAAAAGGACCCACAAAAGGAAAAGAAGTCACAGAAGGAAAAAACTCACAAAAAGAAAATGACCCACAAAAAGAGAAGGACCCACAAAAAGAAAAGAACCCACATAAAGAAAAGGACCCACAGAAGGAAAAGAACCCACTGAAAGAAAAGAACCCACTGAAAGAAAAGAACCTACAAAAGGAAAATAAAAACACAAAAGGAAAAGAACCAACAAAAAGAAAAAACCCCACAGAAAGAAAACGACCTACAAAAAGAAAAGAATACACAAAAAGAAAAGAACCTACAAAAAGAAAAGAACCCACGGAAAGAAAAGGACCCCCAAAAAGAAAAGCAACCACAAAAGGAAAACAGCCAAATAGAAACGAACTCACCAACTGTAAGCCAGAAAGGTAGTATATAGCATCTTTTTATACTTCTAATTCTATTGTCATATTCTAAAAATTAAAACATTCTCACATCAATAAATTTGTCATCTAATGTATTAGATAATAAATACATCTTTTTTAAAATTGGAGGGGTCCGGTCTGGGCTAAACACAAAAAAAAGAATCTTTTTATTACGTGTCCAGGAAACTATTTATGTTCAAAAACAATAAATCTGAAAACGCACGTATGCAAGTACGCACGGACGCACGCACGCACCGATACACACACAGACACATAAGAATACAAACACACAGATACACACAAATACACACACACAGAAACACGCATACACACAGGCTCCCTCACAACCACATACATACACACATACATACACAGATACATCCTAAGACGCACACGGGAACACGCATACACACACACACATACACACTCACAGGCATACACATACACATACACATACACAGACACATACACAAATGAACACGTACATAAATACACACACATATATAAACACAGATACGCACATGCACACATACATAGTCAGACAAACATACACAGATGCACATACATTACACACGTATACATACATACATACACACACATAGTCAGACACTCATACACTGACGCACTTACATTATACACACAGACACACATGCATACATACACACTCGAAAATAAATTCTTCTATTGGATTTAACCCAGACCTGCCCTCTTAAGACTCTAACATAAGCTATTTAGTATGTGCAAAAGCGAAACATATTTTACTAATGGTATGATTACTAAAGGTATTTTGTAGGTCATATTATTGATTTTACTACTAATATTTCTTAGTTTTTCAAAAAAATCTCTCTACTAGAACCTTCAAAATATCATAACTAACCTTTGACTAATATAAAATTTCAAATAATTCCATTCATATTAAATACAATAACTTGTTTTTAAATAATTGCTTGCTCATTCCCCATAATATATTAAAAGTAAAAGTAATGTAGTTCACGTATCATTTTTATCAGTTTTTGAATGTATTACTATAATGCTTACAGAGAGTGTACGTGAGATCGACAACCACCGTATTTCTCAACATTACAATACAAACGACGAATCTGTCTCTCTACAAGAAAAATGCTTTCAGTTGTTTGTTGAACATATGAATATATTTTATAAAGCATTTGAAAGTAAATTTACACAAACAGTGGAACAGATTGAAATTAAAATTGAAAAAAAAATGGATGACACCAAAAAACAAGTGGAGGCCAAATTACAAGAAAGTCAAGCGTAAATATAAATTATTAATATTTTGGCAATTTTATAAGACAGCCATCTGTGATTTTTCAATTCTTAATGATAAGCTTTAATGACAAACACCCGCCAGCATACCAATCTACCTACAGAAACAACAATCCATTTTCTCCCACACCCATCCACCCACTTACACCCACACAAAAACCCACCCCCTTGCACACACCCACACCCATCTTCCCACCCACTACACAAACACCCATATAGTTACACCCACAAAAAACGCAAGCACACATACTTACATCCACACCCATTCACTCACCAACTCGAAACACGCTCTCGGTCTCACACACACATACAGACACATCCACTCATCCATTTATACCAACCAACCCACACCCACACCCATCAACCCACCCATTTATACCAACCAAACCATACCCACACCCATCCACCCAAAATCCACTCCTACACACACAGAAACCCGCAGACGCACGTGCACACACACAATCGCTCACACAACTATACATATATGTGTGTGTATATGAGGTGTTGGGTGCAAAACAACTTAACCCGGGTAAAGTTTTGAGGAAAAAAGGCGTTTAAAGTTTATATATTGTTGTATCTGAATATATAAATAGAACCAATCGGCTTTTCTTGTTTAGTTTAATAGTCCTACTATTAGAGTATATAGTTACAGGTGTTAAAACATCTATTTATCAATATAAATTATTTAAATAGCTAAAATCAGAAGTTGACTGGTTTTTACATAGAACGGGTATTTTTCGCTACAATCGTGCTTATATAAAATCAAATAAATCTCAGAACATATCTTTTATTCATTATAATAATGTTCATACATGAATTGTTGCATCCAAAATTTATTATAAATATATTTTTAAATTTATAAGTATATTTGTATTTAAAGTTTAGCTGAAACTTATATATCCTTTTGATCTGTTATATTACCACTCAGAACTGTCATTTTCGATATTTCAAATAATATTTCCATACCGCTATCTGTTATACACCGTTAGAAATTGTCAGATTTAAATTTTTGTCTTGAATCGTACAAGTAGAGGTAAACATCGCGCATGGTCTGCGTGTCGAAAATTTTTAAATTTTCCCAAAAGTTTTCAATTTTTTCAATATTTTTCAATTTATATTTCATGCTCAATCAAATTTTTTTTAATTTTATTTTTTTTTATGGAAACCAGATAGATTTACAAAGTGCAAAACTTACACCTGTAAAACCCTGCAGAGATAAACATAGTTATCCGTACGCAGGTACCGGTATATACGTACATATATATCATAAAAAACTTGCTCCACCCCAAGCTAGGATTCCATAATTAATTATGCTATGGAAATTAAGCATAATATATCACTCTCATTATTTCCTTTGTCATTATTTTAGAGATCTTATAAAAATGTAAATTAGATATTTATTTCCAATTATTAAATTAAAGTATGTTGGTTTAAAATTAATTTAATTTGTATTTCAGGAACATGGCTAACTACGAAGATATTCCATCTTCATTTGCTATTTCGGATGGACTATCAATAACAACCTTCCAAGAATTTCTGTCATTTGAGCTGAATGAACAAAAACAGGCACAACTGGTGAGTAAAATATTTATAATTTTTTTATGGGCTTATCGCAGAAAGTAATTAGAAATTAAAGCTTTTTTCATATTTTCGTTCATGATATAATAAAGAAACTTGTAACTAGAAGTTAGCCAATTATTATACGTTTTCACGCATTTACACACTTATGTACAGACTCTCACACATATACTCATCCACGTACACACCCCGTCATTTAAACGCTCACTCGCTCATCCTAGCATTTATACACATCTCACTCACAATTATTGCTATATACTACGGAGCGTACGCGTATAGTTTAACACATACTATACGTATAGCATAGTGTACGCAAAACCAGGCTGCAAATAACAATTGACACGCATAAACACAATTTCGATGCACATAATGTACTAATATTAATATAAATTAATATAATAGAAGAATGATTTGTACATAATTTTGATAGCACATAACGTTTTGAATATATGTTGATATTCTTCACCTTTTCAACACTTTATAAAAATGTTTCTTTTAACTTATTTATTTAAACGTTAAAAGGTGTTTTGATGCGACATTTTTAAAACGTTTTAAAAATGTTATGTACTATCAAGGAATTAACATATTGTTGGAGTTGAATCCGTGGGAACAGGACAGGGATCCGGGAACCGCCAAGAAAAACACCCGATTTTATATGAATATATAAAAAGACGCAACTGCGCTCTCTGCTTTTTATTTTATATTATATATAATGGTATTCCTCTAATTTAATCCTCTAAGCACAAAGTAAGTTGCTTGTGGACGCTTGTGCTGTTGCTCGTCAGGCGGCTCGGGCAGTACTGCTTCAGAAGACACAGAGCATAACACGCAGAGTGGGGGAAGTCGGCTCACAGCCGTACTTATTGACCCCCGGGGCCCCGCGCTAACAGGCAGTGCCATCTGCAAGACACGAAGCCGCTAACACTCCTTCCCTTCGTGCCTCCTTACTTACTTCGATGCGGACCTGAAACAGAAAATAGAAACACACAAAAATGTCCTCTGCCTCTGACTCAATTTTATTATGTTTTGTATTATAAGTGTAGAATCTTGTCTCTGAGGTATATATGATTTTGTGGATCTATAGTGACAATCCACTTAACCAAGACTTTATTTTCCAACACAAAACTCTTAATATAGACTCCATGGGTTTCAGCCATGTGACTCTTACTTCCTCTAATTTATCTTTCTTTTAGTTTCCTCTGAATTTCGGAAACGTCCTCGTCAAAGTTTTTCAACTTGTGTGAGCCATCCATTTGTGTGCAGTTGCCTGCTGACTTATTATCACACCAAATTATTACAGGCTACAAGGTTTCACCTGTGATATCTCTGATGGCTTTGTCTAAAGAAATCAACTCTTGGCAAGCCTCACTCATGGCAAGATACTCTTCTTGGCATGTTGATAAAGTCACATACGATTGCTTGTGACTTCTCCATGAGACTGTATCTCCATACAGTTTAATTATGTATCCTCCTATTGACGAAGAATCTTCATAATCTATAAAGCTTGCGTCGGAGTAAGCTTCGAGCTGATCACCTGATGCTCTAAAAGTTAATCCCATTTTGGTGGTTCCTCTCAAGTACCGGAAAATCCTTTTTACATCTTTCCAGTCGGTCTCTGTGGGCGAAGTTTGTTTGCGAGACAAGTAGTTTACTGCAAGAGCTATATCGGGTCGTGTAACTCCTGTGAAATAGAGTAAACTCCCTATAGCTTCTCTGTAAGATGCTCTACATGGAGCATTACTTTCCTCTGGTTTTTCTGCAGTCTTGTCTTCACTGTTTTTCACTTGTCGAGTTACCATTGGTGTGTTTTGAGCTTTACATTCTTTCATCTGAAATCTCTCTAGTATTTACTCTGTGTACTCTGACTGATCTAGAGTCATTATTTTACTCTTTCTGTTTCTTTGAATTTTCATACCTAAATACATCTTAGGCTCTCCTAGATCTTTCATTTTGAATGTGTTGCACAAGCTCGTCTTAATCTCAGTTAATTTTCTTTGTTATTACTTGCTAGTATTATATCATCTACGTAATACTAGCAATGCCATTTTTCCATTCGTTCTCCACGTGAATAAACATGAATCATTTATGTCTCTTTCTAATCCAAGTTTCTTGGCTTCCTCTGTGAACCTCTGATTCCACTTCTTTGAACTGACTTTTAGTCCGTACAAAGCTTTTATCAGTCCACATACTTGCTTTCCTCTGGTACTTACATTTAGCTCGACTCCCTCCAGAATTCGTCTTCTAGTATACCATTCAAGAATGCAGTTTTTACGTCCAATTGGACTGCCTCTAAGTCAAACATATTTATTATCACCAGAGCTGATTTTATCACGGCTAACCGAGATACTGGTGCATAAGTGTCTCTGAGTTCACAGAAAAATAAGTAAGTAAGTAATATTTAATATTTAAGTTCCTCTTAAATATCCATCTAGAATCTATGATGTTTGGTTTTATTCTGTTTTGTCCAGTGGTTGGTCTGTCTACAATTTCCCAGACATCATTTTCTTTCATAGATTTTAATTCTTCTTGTATGGCTTTCAGCCATTTATCTCTGTCATCTGACTCTATAGCCTCTTTGTAGCTAATTGGATCTCCATTTGTATTGGCTATTTGTGCGTAGATTAATTCATCTTTGCTCGAGTCTGTGTCCTGTTCTATATAAGCATTTTGTATTCTGCACGAAAAATCTGAAATTCTCTGAGGGTTTTCTTTTGCTTTTCTGCTAGGTAATTTTCTGATTTTTGTTTCTTTTTCTATTTCCTGGTTGATTTATAATTTTCCTCGTTAGTAGTTTTTCTTGTTGAGATTTTGTGTTAACCTCGTCTCCTGTTTCGATATTCTCCGTGTAAGTTTTATTTTCTTCCTCTGGCTGATCTGTTAACTTACTTTCTGTGATTTCTTCAAATTGTAACTCTTGATTTTCTGAACTCCCTGTTGTATCTTTATATACAATGTTCTCATTGCACATTACATTCCTGGAGTTCAGCAACTTCAGTGTTTACGGATGCCATAATAAATAGCCTGTAGGATTATATCCCACCATGATGGCTTTTACTGCTCTCTCTGCACCCAAATCTCTTTAATTCCTTTAAGTGGCTGTTTTTCTCTGGGTTGAGTAATGATAAGAGTGTCTTGAAGTTGATTCCCTTGTACGGTATTCTGTTGTAAATCTGTATAGCTGCTTCTGTCGCAAGTACCCACATTGTAACTGGTAGACCGGAGTCAAACATCAGTGCTCTGATTTTATTTTGAAGCGTTTTGTTGAATCTTTCTGCTGTACCATTTAATTGAGGAGTGTGTGGTGGGGCGAAATCACTACTGGTGTCTTCGCTTTTCATGATTTCAGCAAACTCTCCTCCAGTAAACTCTGTACTATTGTCCGTTCTGATGTAACACACTTTCTCATTTTTACCAATCAGATTTTTCATGTGTGTTAAATATCTGTGAAGACATTCTCCTGATTCACTCTTGTGCTTCACACTGTAGGCTCTAGCATATCTGGAATAATCGTCCAGTAATACAATTATGAATCTGTTTTCACCTGGGAATGAAGGTGGTGAAATCTTTCCCATTGTGTCTGTATGTATTGTGTGAAGTGTTCTGTTTCACCTGCCTCTGTTGTTTTTAAATGGAAGATTTTCCATTTTCGCTAGAACACAGATCTCACAGTCTTGTATTTCTTTGTTTAACTTTACCTTTTGGATCTTCGTCTCATATTTTTGTATCTCTTTCATCTATTCTAGTCACAGCATACCTTCACTTGGTTTCCTGGTTATTATGTCTATGGAATTTTTCTTGTTGTTTTCGAAGAGATTTTCTGTCTCTGAGTCTGGTAATTTATTGTTTAGGTCCAAAATCTTTCTTTTTAATTCCAGTTTGCCTGTACTTGAAACTTCTTCATTGTTTTCGTTTCCTTTTCTACCTCCCTCCCAATCTCAGACGGTCTGGTCACGAAGTCTCCAACACATATATTTAATATTTTAATCGTAAAATAAGATAAGATAAGGCTTTATTTAGAGTGATTAATTTATTAATTTATTCCACAGGAAAGATATTTCATATTATGGGGAGGAACCGAAATAAGACATACTGTAAGGCAGTTTTTAACAGATTCATTACCTGATGACATAACTGTTTACTTTAAATGGATACGAGGTTTGGATGCAAGAGATGCAGCTGAAAATGAAGCAGAAGCAGAAGCTAATATGATGACATTATACAACACGAAATTAAGCAAAACGATATTTTGTAAGTAACAAATTAAGCAAAAATCTACATAAAGACTTTACATGAAAACTTACACACGGTACTTACGATCTTGAATCTTTTAAATTTTACGTGAGCTCTTACATGTAGGGTCCAATAAAAATGTGTTTTTTCTAAATGTTGTATTTGTCACTTTTGTTTTACTTCCTTATATTAATGTAACATTCATTTTGTAAACTTTCTCTTGTAAACCCTTCAATTTGACGCCCAATATAAAACAAACGCTGAATTTATGATTATCTTCGTCTTAAACTTTGAATTGCGTTACTTTTCATATTCAGTGTCGAAATATTATCCTTTCTAAAACTATTACATTTTTTATTTCGCATATTACCATATCACTAGTTATGATATATGATATACAATTTTTAGAATAATTAATGCCGAACCTCCTATATTCCGACCCTTCCTTCATTATCATAACAGAAGTCCTTAACATCGACATTTGCGCGCCGTGAAAAATAACTCAGCATGTAGTTATCTAAAATATTAAATTAAATTATAAATTTATATTTTCAGCTGCTGTGCGTTAAAGCTTCCCGAATACGGCCATAGAACAAATCAGTGCAGCGATGCAGAGCGCTTTAAGAGCGAGTAAACGGAAACACAGCGATAAACGCAATAGGGATCGTCGAAACCGAAATGATAATAAGGCGCCTCGTAATAATCTGGAAGAAATGAACAACTTTTACAATGCTTGATGATATACTACATTTGATATTTTTTGTTTAATTTTACTGTTTATACCTAAAAAGGGTATTTATGTTGCTTTTGTTTAATATAATCTATAACTAAGAAGGTCCGAAAATCCATTAAAAAATTAAATTTTCCAACCTATAAATGAATAGTTATGTATAATTATAAAAATACTTATATGTAAACAAAGCCCAAGCTCACTTGCCCTTCATTAAATAGTAATAGAACTCAATCAGAAGAAGTGTCAATCGATGAAAGCAATGACATCCTAAAAGAACACCATAAAAAAATTTTGTCAACATTTCATTCCAATAATATTTGTAAGGCTTGTTGATTTTGACGTCTGAAAGTTCATGCAAATTTCTACTACTACGCAATAAAGGGCAAGCGAGTTTAAGTTTTGTTTAAATATAAGTATTTTTATAACAATACGAAATAATTATTCACTTCTCATTTGGTAAAAATCAAGGCGGAAAATTTGATTTTTTATTAACTTTCGGAATCCCTTAAAACTAAAAGCAAAAAAAGACATTTAATAGTTATTTAAAACCATAAAGAAACGAAGTGTATAGAGTAGCCTTAGTCTCTCCTAGATTGTGTTGTATTTAAAAGGTGTTATTATGAGATGAATCATGAAATTATAAGATTATAAGAAAACGAATTTTATGTTAATCTAATATTCAGATTATTAACTTGTCTCAATTATGTTTGGAATTGCTGGATTTTTCTGTAACTTGCAGGAAATGATTTTTTACGTGTAATAATCAAAAAAATACATCTATTCAGTCTATCGAAAATTACAAAACAAATTTAAATTTTTATATGAACTTTTTAATACAAATGTTGTTATCTCAATTATCGTCTTGGTGCAAAAACGATTATAAAATTTTTGTTAGGCACTGCAATTTTTTTCTAAATTTACGTAAGAAAACAATATCCAAATTCTTATACTCAGATATTAATTGAGTTGTTATGATCGGAGATGTTTGTGATTAAAGTACTTATTCTGATAATAATTTAGGTACGCGAATAAACAATAAGCAAATATTATATTCATGAAATGAAAAAATAGAAGAATTGTTCTACGTTTTTATATGTTGAATTTCATAAAATTTATTAAGAATATTATTAGACTATTGTGGAGACCGATAGAGTAAAAATAAATGCAATCTATTAAGAATATTGTTTGAAAAAACGTTTGCCTACTAAAAGGCCGCAATGATTAAAATTTATTTTGTTAACTTCAAAATAAAGAAGACAGATTCTTGTATGTAATTATTATAATTAATGTTTTGCAGTATTATCAAATTAAGTAACAGCTCTATTGTACATAAACCAACAATTTCTCCATTGTTTATATATATCTACCGCAAGTCTGACGAACTTCTACTGCAAAATATGTGTTATATTCGTAATTTAGCTTAAATTCTGGTTCACAAAAAGGTACCCTAGTCGAAATTTTAAAATGTGTAAAACTGTGCCAATAGTGTGAAAAAGTATGTGAAATAATAAAATTTTGTGAAAAACTGTGAAATCGGGGTTACATTTTGAACAGGATTTTAAAAAATATTATAGAATATTTCATAAATTTTGCGACAGTTTCAGAATGCAACGAAAAAACACGTAAGAAAATGTGAAAAAGTGCGAAAAACTGTCAATAAATGTAAAAAATTGTGCAAGTTTTATTAGATAAAATACATGTTTTATAATATGTGAAAGAAACTGTGAAAAGTTATGAAAAAGTGTGATAAATGTGCATATTTGTTTGTAACATATGTTCCAAAAGTATGTATTTTCACAGTTTTCACAGTTCTTCACAGTTTGTCAGCTCCATTTGGATATGCTCGAATCTTGGCTGCACATTAGTAAAGTTTTTTCACTATTCTGGTGCTAATTATCTACCATAAATTTTATTCGAAATTCTGCTGCAGTTCTGTGACATATGGACTGCATTATACGAATGTTCGTCAGTACTTTCAGTGACGTAGTCTACTGCATGTACTACTAGGGAGCAATTTTAAGGAATTATGGAAGACGGTTTATTCGGAAGTGATTTTTTTTATGAAATAGGAGCAAATATTGTCTACCAAAATAGCAGGCTAGTAGTGGGCGAACATAATATCCCGTTCGTTAAGCTAGAAAAAAACGATTTGGCCGTAAAAAGTTTATGTCAGCAAAACCTAGCAATAAAAGTGTCAGGTAAAAGCAAGGAGCCCGCGCACGACGGCGCAAATTACCGCAATCCGACGAGACTAACAGGAACAGAAAAGCACAAAAATTGTCAATTATCCGCACCCCACGTCTAACATATGAGGTAAATAAGTCTCATAAAAACCAACTAGAAAATCAAAAGAAATTTCTAACAAATTCTAAAACAGAGTTTTCAATCCAATTCTAATTCTACTAAACAAATTGAAAACCCACAGAATTTTCAATACATTTCCAACCAAGGTATAACCTCGCAGAATTTGCAGGCGAATTCAAAGAGTTTTTACCCTAGTTCTTATGCTAAGCAAAAAGAAAATCCACAGAATTTTCAGCGAATTGAAAACCCACAGAATTTTCAGCGAATCGAAAACCCACGGAATTTTTAATTCAACTCGTATCAAATAGAAAATCCACAGAATTTTCAGCAAATTGAAAATCCACAGAATTTACAATTAAAATCGTATCAAATCAAAAATCCACAGAATTTTTATCAAATCAAAAATTCACAGAATTTTCAATCAGATTCTCAAGCAGAGAATCCAAAGAATTCTCTATTCAATTCTAACCCAAAGAATTTTGTACTTAAACAACAAAGTAGAATATTTAGTAATAAAAGGAAGGAGCCATATTTGATGGAATTTGTAGTGGAAGAGATCGAAGAAGGAGCCATATTTGATGGAATTTGTACTTTGCAAAAACTACTGAGCGACAGCTCTACAAAATCGGCATTTTATTGGAGCATAAACAAGAAATTGAAAATATAACTACGTCAATGCTGAGATTCACTGCAATGCATGCAAACTTTGATGTAATTAAAACAGAATTGAGAAAAACGTTAAATAACTTTTGTTTTCACTTGGAAAGGCAACGCATAAATGATGCACATTTTCATAGAGCTGTCGAAGGTGTAATAAAAATATTAAAGCAGGTAAAAAGTATTTGAAAGGGTAAGAAAATAGAAGGGCTGGTAGTGGAAACCAGAGTTTTGCAGCTGAGGCAAGCAACCCCCGGGCGCGCGAAGGCAGTAAAAGGTATGCTTCGTCTTGACCATTTATTACGGGAGGAAAAAGTGGAGATCGAAATACTCATATACAATTTTAGTGACATATTTTATTTAGGGGATGAAAAAATTTCCACTACCTCCATCTTTAAACTCTCAATACCTACCACCGACGAAATTCGAGTAACCACCAAACAATACCGATGGCCCCCCGTGCATAAGGAAGAAATCCAGTGGCAGGTCGCCAATCTCCTTAAATACAGAATAATTGAACCTTCAACCTATTCCTATTCTAGCCCTTGATTTTTAGTACCAAAGGACGACTTACAGGGGAATAAGCAATATCTTATGGTAATAGATTATCGTAAGCTTAATAGCAAAACGTTAGACGACCAATATCCACTACCCAATATAACAGAAATTTTAGACCAATTAGGTGAGGCCCAATATTTTTCAGTTTTTGATCATAAATCTGGCTATCATAAAATTGAGATATACGAACAATACCGACACAAGACAGCGTTCGTAATATGTTGGGGACTCTATCATTTTAATAGATGAAGTTTCGGGTTACGCACAATGCCCGCGATCTTCTCTAGAATGCTCTCAAATGCACTAGCTAAAATGCTAAATAAAGAATTTATTCCGTTTCATCGATGATATAATTGTGTATTCAAAAACATTAATTGAACATGTTAACAGATTAAATAATTTGTTCGCGCAATTAAAAGACGCCAACTTAAAATTACACCCGGAGAAATGCGAATTTTTTAAACCGGAAGTAACTTACTTGGGACATTTAATTTCGCAAAGTGGCGTGCGCCCAGATCCGAGAAAAGTGGAGGCAGTCAACGAATTCCCAGTGCCGTAGTCAAAAAAGAATATTAAACAATTTTTGGGTTTAGCAGTATATTACAGACGTTTCATTCACAATTTCGCTAAGGTTGCGCAACCGATGATGCATTTGTTAAAAAATGATGTTGAATTTAGCTGGACCAAGGAAACCCAGGGGGCTTTTGAATTTTTACGAAATAAATTGTGCGAGCATCCGATTCTTATATTCCTGGACTTCACGAAAAACGTGGCACGCTATAGCAGGCGTGCTTATAATGGGAAATATTAACCACAATAACGTAGTCGCGTATGTGTCGCGAGTTCTCACGGACGTTGAACAATGGTGGGACACGTTTAACAAAGAAGGTTTAGCCGTAGTATATAGTATAAACCATTTTCGGCCATATCTCTTCGGAAAAAAATTTACCTTAGTTGCACAAAGACCCGAATTCTAGAATCACACGCTGGCGGCTGATGCTAGCAGAATATGACTTCGAGGTAGTAAAAGGCCCGGCAAGATAAACGTGGTTGACGCCCTTTCCCGAAACCCCAACGCAACGGAAAGCAGTTTTGTATGCCAAACTGACCGAAAACAACCGGACGCAGAAAAAACTGACAATCCAGCATCGCGGCACGAAATGGCTACGCGCACTCAAATGGGGCGAAAAGCAGGATAAAAATATCTAGAAGCTATAAAGGCGTTGGTTCCTACGAAAGGTAAGAAAGTACGATTACAAATACAGCCGAATACAATAGGAGAAATTGGAGTGTGTAGTAACGAGTCGGGGGAGCAACCGCCGCCATTTATGACTAGTAACAGTAGATCACAGGAGGAGGGTAGTAGTCTGACCCCGCCGCGTCGGACCCTTCAGACGAGAGCAAAGGGAGGAGAGAGAGAGAAAGCACGCCAGGACAACTGCGAAGCGACGCACACGCACGAAGACAGCGAGGAATGTTTTTTCACTGTCGACGATTTACAATCTCTTTTTTACGAAATAACTTGCAGGGACAGGTTATTTATGAGGAAGGACAACTTCTTGTATTTTATTCCACCTCAAGGCGGACCATGCTGCGAAGGACCAAGGCAGTTAGATATGCAAGGGAAACTGCCGCGATTCAAAGACATAGAAATAGGGGTACCGAATATAGTAAAAGTTAACACAAAGTTACATATAGCTATGCCATTGCGCGATGAGGAAATCGTCGGGCAAACTATAGTAAGCCAAAACATTAATGTTTTATGTAGTAATTTGAACAATTTTTTACCCGATATACATATACAGTCAGTAAGTGTAGCCAAAACAGACAGAATCAAAAACTTAGAATGGCAATTAATTATCAATAAGCAGCGGGGCGTTTTTGCAAGGAATAACATACAATTAATAATCTGTTTAGGTTTATTTAAATACCCCTAACAAGAGGACCGGAATAAAATAATTCAGGAAGCGTATTGTTCAATAATCGGAGGCCATAGAGGGGTGACAAAAATCTATAAACGCATTAAGCACCATTTTTACTGGGAAAATCTTAAGGAGGACGTGCAAACTTTATCCGCGTCTGTTTAGACTGTCAACTAAAAAAATTAGAGAAAGAACGCGACTGCCGATGGTGATTACCGATTCGCCAGTAACCTGCATGGACAAATTAGCGATGTATATCGTTGGGCCATTAGAAGTAACGTCGCGCGGAAATGAGTATGTACTAACTTTTCAAGACTTACTACAAAAACTCGCGATTGCCGAATCGCTAGTAACTACATCTGCAATATCAGTAGCAAATGCGCTAATTACCAAGGCACAAATTTTCTTAGTAAACTAATGAAAAGGGTAACCAGGCGATTTCGCTTTAAGCAGGTAAAGACAAGAGCCTTTCACCCACAATTGAACGGCTCTCTTGAGCGATCGCATGCAAGCCTTATGGGGTATATAAAGTTCTTTGATTATATTGATATAGCAACCTTTAATTTCAACACCTCCGTATCTGAAACTACGCTCCACATTCCGTACGAGATAGTGTTCGGAAGGATAGCGCGCACGTCGATGAGCGGGGACTTGGAAACGGATGACTTATTTCCGACCTTCGAGGGTTATATGACGGAGCTAGTAACACGTTTAAATAGCATTCAAATGGCCGCACGAGAAAATATGATTAGGGCAAAGGAGCGTTCAAAACAATATTACGATATCAAAGTAAACGAGAAAATATTAAAAATAGGAGACTCACTATTGTTAGAAAAGCGGCCGAAACTCAATAAATTCGGTGACGACTATACGGGACCGCACACGGTGCTTGACATCGAGTAAAATGGGAACGTAAAAATTTAGCTTAGCTAAAATAAATCTAAGGTAGTGCACGCTAATCGCATACGCATGTTCTATATCGACCCTGATGAAAATCTGATTGATTAAATGAAGCACGCAGTAGTGTTTAATCAATTAAACATCATGCTCGAACCTTCCTTTTAACAGTGGAAAAAATGCAAGACGTATAAAATTTCCTTTTCTGTTATGCATATGCGTTCACAGCACGAATTATTTAAAGAAATATATATGTATATAGCATAATTCCATTAACTACCTATTTTTTTATTTTACACTCTTGCTATTCATTTGTGTCATACAATTAAATGGACAAACGATTTTGTTTTATATAATTAAAATAATATCAAATATTAATATTTACAGATGAAATGTAACTTTCATCTGGTTCTTGTCTCAGCATACACTCTACTTTACGCAAGAGTTAGCTACACGATTATCGCATATGACTGTTCTCAACAAGTCTCGAACTTAACCACCTTTTCATTAATAAATATCGGCGAATGTGACATACAAGTTTTCGAAATAAATACATCTAAAGTATACGTGCGGTTACTACAGTTAAACGAGCTTTCGAACGCGCACGTGAGACTTTGTAAAGTAGAAATTAAAAGAAATGTTAAGTACTGCGGTGCATTTTCACACAGAAAAGATAAGTCACGGGGTGAAGTCAGATTTATGTACGAAATAACGGAGGAAGAATATAAGAGAATGCACATATATCGAGCACACAAAATCCGTGATGAATTAATAAGCCATTTAAAAATAAACTCGACCACTATACACCCAATGACGTTTGTGTGGAAAATCGATCAATCCGGCGATTGCAGTAACGCAGGCACTTACTCGGACCCTTAAGGCGTTTTCGACGACGCGGTAGTCACGGGCTACGTAACTATAACACTGAAAGAGTATGATGCGTCGGTTAATGTAAATACAAACGAAGTCATTCTAAAATCAGGAACGCGATGCGCGCTTAATCAGGACCAGTGTATAGACGTGGAGGACGGATACGCATTTTGGGACCCCGTGCCGGTAACCTCTTGTGAGCATGAGAAATACGCATAGTTGTACTCGGGATATGTAAGTAAGATAGTGGAAAAAGGTAATGAAAGATTCCCGGTATATATGATGGAATCTAGCGAAATAACATTTGCTTTTACATCAATAGGGACAGTTCTGGTCTGTTCTTATGAATTAATACGCACTAAACATCCAAAATTATTTTTTCTTGAGGGACCATCAACTGAAAATTTTAAAACAATAAAAGTACCCTCAATAAACAATCTGGATATTTTTGTATTTGTAAATTCTAAATTCGTGTATGTCGAGAAACATATTAAGGGTCAAATAAAGGCTTTATATCAGGACTTAATTTTACAAAAATGCGAGCTCGAGAAATGGGTAATATATCCAATTACGAAAGGAGCAGGATATATGGGGGTAGTAGCGGGGGAAGTAGGACATCTTATGAAATGCATCCAAGTAGATGTACAGAGAAGAGAGGACAGCACTTGCTATCAGGAATTACCGGTGACAAAAGATGGCAAAAATCTTTTCTTATCTCCGCGTACGCACATATTGAAACGCTACGGAACCGAGATTCCGTGTAATCAATTAATACCTCCCATGTTTCTCTTGGGGACAGACTTGTTTTCCGTGTTACTGCGAGGGACAACAATAGGGCAATCACCTACGATTTTAAAACCCAACACAAAACATCGTTGGAATTATACAGACCCGGTAGAGTTAGCTAGGAGCGGAATATATACGCCCGAACAAATTCAGGTATTACGCTAATACTTAATGTTTCCAGTCGAAAGACCAGCTATGTGAAATTCAATAGCTTTAAGCATGTCAGGGCATAGCACTAGAATGGACGGTCTATCGGCAGCGCGACTGTTTGACGAAGACGCGTTGACTAAACTATCAGACAGCACTTGGAATAAAATATGGACGCGTTTTCTGACTTTCGGCTCAGCATCCGCGGGAATAATTGAAATGTTTATGATCGCGAGATTAATAAAATTTGTCGTAGATACTGTCTTGCATGGATATGCCTTATATTCCATTTACGGCTGGTCAGGGGTGATAATTGGAGCATGTTGGGCCAGTGTTACCCAATTACTTCTACACCTCGCACGAAGTCCGGCCGACAACAATCCAGGGAGAAAAGAAGGTAACGGGAATCCGAACGGAGAAACGCCGACTGCTCCACCAGCAAACAAGCCACCTCCGACTCCTTCTCCGCCGCCGAGCCAAACACAGCGGGAAGTCCAGGTGAACTTCCAGCACGAGAAGAGGAAGGGCCGGACACACTGAACCGTACTCACCAATCAACTATATCTCACGCTCCAGGAGGAAGAACCAAACAGCCCTTCCCTTCCACCCAGAAAAAAACGCAAAGGGCTCACTCAAAACGTCTAATTGGCACGAATTTATGTAACGTAATAATAATCCAATTAGTATTCAAGATTACGAAGTCGAGTAGCGAGCAATAAATATAATGAGTGACCTTTGTAATAAAGTAGTAAAATTTATAGTCAAAATTATTAAATCTGTAAAGGTGAATTATGAACTAAATAATCTATCTTTTAAGTAGACATATTTCCATAAAGAGAAATAATTATTATTTTTTTTTCGTATTCACATATACAAGCATATGAATGAAATCACTTTTTAGAAAAATATCACCTTTTGGCGCATATGCGGCCGAGTACATACACATATATTGCAGCAAATGTTTTTTAAAAAAGAATATTTATACATACGAGGGTAGTTCAATAAGTCTTTAGAATGACCAACAGATGGCGCGCGAATCGCTCCAAATCATCTGTTTTCAGTCAGCACCACTCCCGACTAGATATATGGTGCAGTCACAGTCCACATCTTCTGAGTTTACGTGTTTTTATAACCAATTGAAAAAAAAAAATTGCTTGTTAAGAAAAATGGAAAAAAACGAGTTCAGAGCGGTAATTAAACATTTTCATTTAAAGGGTTTAACTCCATATGAGATAAAAAATGAATTGGACTCAGTTCATGGCACATCTGCCCCTGCCTTAGCAACGGTTTATAACTGGGTAAATGAATTTAAGCGTGGTCGTACATCAATAAGTGACGAACCACGTTCAGGAAGGCCCGTAGAAGCAACTACTCCCGAAATCATCAATAAAATCCACGATATGGTGTTGAAGGATAGAAGATTAAAAGTGCGTGAGTTAGCTGAGGCCACAAGGATATCTATAGGTGCAGTTGTTTCAATTCTACATGAAAAATTAGGCATGAAAAAGCTATCGGCAAGATGGGTGCCGCGTTTACTCTCAGCTGAGAATAAACGCAATAGAGTGGTCGCCTCTGAGGCTCTTTTGGCGCGCATAAGTCGGAATCCTGAGGAATTTTTTCGTCGATTTGTGACTGTGGATGAAACATGGATACACCACTACACTCCTGAGACAAAGGAATAATCCAAACAGTGGATTTCCACAGGCGAACCAGCTCCAAAGAAGGCAAAGACCGTAAAGTCAGCTGGTAAGGTTATGGCTATAGTTTTTTAGGATGCACGTGGAATTATACTTATTGACTACTTGGAAAAGGGTAAAACAATTACTGGTGAGTATTATGCATCATTATTAGAGCAGCTGAAAGAAGAAATTAAAAAAAACGACCACATTTGGCGAGAAAAAAAATTCTCTTTCATCACGACAACGCCCGAGTTCACACATGCTTCGTTTCAATGGCTAAAATTGGAGAACTAAAATTCGAATTGGTCGAACACCCACCGTATTCACCAGATTTAGCCCCCAGTGACTTTTTCTTATTTCCAAACTTGAAAAAATGGCTCGGTGGACAGAGATTTACGGACAACGAAGACGTCATTGCCTCTGTAAGTGCTTATTTTGAGGAACTTCCGAAAACGCACTTTTCTGAAGGATTAAAAAAACTTAAAAAGCGATTGACCAAGTGTATAGAGCTCCAAGGAGATTATGTTGAAAAATAAAAAAAAATTTACCCAAAAGAAATTGTTTTTATACTTTATTCTAAAGACTTATTGAACTACCCTCGTATATTGAAGATGCTGAATCTAAATAATCGGGATAAACAAAGAATTCTAAGTGATTTAATAAATTTGAGACGAAGACTTTCGTGGGCAGCGCAGCGACGCGACGAGGCAACCCTCGACTACGGCCGCCGCATCGAAGAATTATTGCGCGAATATAAAAATCTGTGACAACTCGCTAAAAACGAATTTAATGAGGAAAACGATTCAGCTTTAAAACGCGAGCAATTAGCAAAATATACCTTTGTAACGGGATTACGACCAGACGTAAAAAGATACATGTGCAAGGCAGAAATTTACTCGAGTCTCGAACACGCTAAAAATCACGCTAAGCAAATCCAAGCGCGTTTGGATGACATTAAAAACATACAACAGAGAATGATGAAAATAATGTAACACGAGACTAGTACAAAAGATCGAATACAATTAGCTACTTTGTGTATCTTTTTATATATATGTATATATAGCCCATGGACACTAACCAAGTGACAGTCGAATTAGCCGGGATGCTTTCATGCGCGCGAAGTGGCGCATTACCCAAATTTTACACGAGAAACTTTGCGGATATTTTTTGCGAAGAGTGTTATCACGAATTCGTGGTAGATCCAGAGCAATTATACTTCATAAACGATTACATTCACGTCCTATCAAAAATCAAACTACCTTCGAACTGTAAAATTTGCGGCACCTTACTCTTACTAGAAGAGCCCGTGGCCGACTGTATCATTTGTCACTGTCTATACCGCGCGCATAAACAAGGCTTCGGCAACAACATTTCACACCTCGAAGTCGGGGCAGATCTCGGGGATTCTACCAACCAGGAGGAAAGTAGTTAGGAATTACGAACGTGCTCACTACTTTAGCGCAGCGGGAACACTTTGCATGGGCTGTTTCTACCATGCGCTTGCACAAGCGCAAAATTATGTATCGTTATCAGTGATGAGGACCACGCGAGATCTATCACTGACGGTCACAGCTGTTACATGCATCACATGTAGGACACGCGTGGACTTCAAAGCTTGCCCGATAACGCAAATATTTTGTGAAGAAAAAAGCACCAAGATATTTTTAGAGGGAAGGGCGTCCGACGCGGAGTACAATATCCTACAAAATCGACGTAGCACGCTAATCACGGTCGCGGATATTAATGAGAGAAATAGCGACATCTGTTGGAATCTGGAACGCGAGCGCCAGCAAATAAAGGGAACAAAAGGGGACCCGCAGCAGGGTAACACAAGGGGCCCAAGCACTTCTGATTCAAGCTCAAGCAAGGGGGCGGACGACAATAGCCACGGTAATCCACAAATAGAAGCACCATCTGGCGAACTGGCGACGGATGCCGTATTATTTAAAGTCTGACTATTTAAATCAACCAGGGATACCCGCGGAAATTGTAAAGAATTTTTTACAACAACTGCCGCCGGATTTTTACGACCGACTGTCGAGAGTAGACCATGCCGGGGGAGCAGGGAGCGACGCTGATGTAAACAAGATATTGGCCATATTGTAAAAATCTATCATTTTTGTAGAAAATGCGCTTTACTCTGATAGTAGCGCTGCTCCTAAGCGCCCGCGCTGAGAACATCATAAAAACCCCCTTGATGGAGAATCCTGGAATTATCTACAATAAAGTCGAGGACATTCGATTTACTTGGCGCATCGCTACTGCAATTGACACCAGCCGTATACTCGAGACCCAGGCTTTTTTTAACGATGCCCTAAACAACGTCACCAGCTCCGAGAAAGATTTCTGCGTCATAAAATTTCAATTAATTAATAAAAAATCTAATGTACACCACTTGTTTCAGGGCTTTTGGAGACCGAGTGGAAAAAATGCTGAGACACGTACCTCCTATTTTTGGCCAAAGAATGTCCTAAAATAGTCAAAATGGAAATCCAGGTCCCGAAGGATCTGGCTCCTTGTTAGTATTTTATAATAAAGATTAAAATTTCATTGTATTTTGTTGTTACTTTTCAAAGCGTGTTATGGAACTTACCAGTTATAGAACTGACATTTTGCTTTAGAACGTTGCTTTTACATTTTATAATTCTTCAGTATAGCCATTAGCATTATCATGCAGTTATGAGAACCATTGCAATTTAATTATGAAAAGTCATATTTTATACAATCTTTTAAACAAATTATTTATTTGTGTTAATATTTCTTTTATGATAACAATTCACTATTTTCTCATAAATTTTCATTTTATGCACTCTTTGGTATAATAATATATGCAAGACTATTATTATAATAATAATATTATTATAATAATAATTTTATTTTTTATTATATAATAAAATAACAATATGATATGGTAACTTATTATTATTTAAGCAAATTTAACTATTTCACATTAGAATTCTCAAAGAAGACGATGACTAAATATGAGACCGAGTCTGACAGGTACAGGGTGCTAATTTATAAATAGTAAATATTTTTAACTGAAATGCTTATATTCGTACATAGATTGGCAAATAAGAGTCTAAAAATTAAAACAATAAAATATAAAATCTGAGAATAAATAGAATATTATATTTGCAAATTTATATGAAAAACAGCAACAAATTATTCCAAAATTTAATTGTTGTATAGAAAAAACTCCAAATTTGTGTTTTATGGACGAAATCACCTATAGAATAAATATTGTTCTGGACAAAAGCTTTTCATAACAAAAAATGTAAAATAGTCCTTGTAAATTGACACACTATATTATAGTTTATTAGAAAAAATGAAAAAAAAATGCAAATAATATTTTGTAGGTTGGAGATTTTTAACTAATTCAAACTTATTTAAAATTTACTCGGTTAATCTATTTGGAAAATAATTAAAATTAAAGTAATGTATATAATAATATAGTGATATAGTAATATATCACTATATTATATATATATTTTATTTTATATATATATATATATATATATATATATATATATATATATATATATTTTTTAGGTTCAGCTAGTTCACGATAATACCACACAATGCGAAATATTCCTAGATGATGATCTGAGCAGTGAAGACAACCACGAAACTTATAATTAAAAAAATAAATTATCACAGACTTCTAATTTTAATGATATATTGGTTCATGAAGAGTTTTTAAAACTTATGTCATCTCCAACTAATAATAGTCCAGGGGAAATATTTTTAATGCTTCTTGAATTTGTAATAAGTACTGTGTTACATATTGTTAATAGCATATTCAAAGAAGCGATTTTACCTGAAACTTCTTACATGCTTGATAAGCTTTTAAATTCCAAAACAAATGTTGAATTTCACGGCATTTGTCCTAAATGTGGTAGATATATAAGAAAAATAGATAGTTCAAAAGGAACGATACAGTGCGATATATGTTTATTGGTTATTGACATATCAAAGCCAGCATTAGAAAACATTTCTTTAATAATAGATCCGTCGGAAGATATCTCTACTATTATAAATCAAAATGATACATTATATGACTATGTCATGAATGAAAGGGAATATGATAGTACTATTAAAGATATATTTGATGGTAACTGCTACCGATCGTTTGTACAAAGCCTACCCATACATTAAAGAACATCGCATTTGACCGCTATTTAAAACACTGATGGCGCTCCAACTTTCGAATCCTCAAAATATTCTATTTGGCCAGTATATTTGTCAATAAACGAAGTACCTATTTTAATAAGGTTAAATAATACAATTGTGTATGGGATATGGTTTGGAAAAGCAAAACCGCCCATGAATTCTTTTCTACAACCTTTAGTGCATAAAATTAATCAATTTTCAAATATCGGTATTTAATGCAAAATAAACAATGAAACATGAATCATTAAATCATACGTTATAGTTGCATGCGTGGACGCAGTGGTTAAAGTTCCCATGCAAGGACATGTACAACTTAATGGTAAGTTCGGTTGCAGTTTGTGTTTGCACCCAGGCAAATGGTTCGCAGGAAGTATGCGATATCACATTCTCATCGATTATCCTGAGCAAAGAACTAATGAGCAAACGGTATCTTTTATGCAGAGTGTCATAGATAATTCATTAGAAAATTATTATGGTATTACTAAAACTGTGTCACCTTTGATAAATATGAAAGATTTCAGTATAGTCTCCGGATTTGTACCAGACTATATGCACTGCTACTTAGAAGGGGTAGGAAAACAGATCACAAATTATTTTTTTGAATTAATTCTCGACAAAATTCTTATCATTGATAATTTATTAAAAAATATACAAGTGCCCAACAATTAGCACGCTTTACCAGGAGTATCAGTGAAAGAAATGCCTGGATAGCGAAGGAATGGGAGAAGTTTGTTTTGTACTATAGCGTTCCTATATTTAAGAAATTTTTGGATGAAAAGGCCTTTCAATATTGGATATTACTGGTAGATAGTTTACATATTCTATTAAGAGAAAGAATTACGAGTGAAGATCCTGATAATTCCGACAGAATTTTACATAAATTTAATGTTGAAACTCAAGAAATGTTTGGTAAAAAAGCAATGAGATTCAATGTTCATCAACTATTACATGTATCAACTAGCGTTTTGAATGAAGGACCTCTTTAGTCTCATTCTACATTTCTATTTGAATCTGCCAACCATACATTACTTCAAGCAATACACTGTGTAAAAGGCGTAAATTTACAAATTTTGAGATTTATAAACTATCAGAAATGTTCAAAGGTATTCAAGGATCACATTTATCCGCAAAATTCTCCTGCAGTAATTAGATTATGTGAAGATATTTCTCAAAGAAAAATACAATGAACTTGTACAAAAAATAGTGTAACTTACTTAGGTAGTAATAAATCAAAAAATTTTAAACGATTGCCATCTTTCTACGAATATTAATATTTATAAGAGAGTAGTAATAAACGGCTGCCTGTATACATCTAAAGATGAAATATCTACTCGTTCAAATAATAGTTATTGTCAAATGATGTACAAAACGTTCCAGAAAATACTATATTTTATAAGAGATGACGAGAATAACAAAGAATTTGTAATATGTAAAGAGGTAAAGACGGAAACCAAAATAAATGAATCAATTTTTTTAATAAAGTCAATAAAAAAACAAATAAAAGCGATAAATATTGAGAATATAAAAACAATTTGCGTTTTTATGGAAATTTATAAAATAAATTACATTTGCTTACTGCCAAATTTGTTTCATTATTAAACATCGATTAAAATTTTAATTAGTAAATATTACCATATTTCATATTATTTCATAAAAAATGGCGGGGACTGAGGGTTCCCCGCCACGTGATGATGAAGAAATATTGTTTAAATGTCTCAAATTTGATTTTAATAGAGTAAAAGGTGGAACCCATGTAAGCAGTGTTTCAGTTGGTTGTCCAAATCACGAACAACTTGACCTAACCTACAAAGAAGACACAGAATCATTGAATTTGACGACTAAAAAAATAATCGCACAAGTGAAACTATGTGAAAAAGAAAAAGCACAAAGCGAAATATGTGACCACGAGGAAGACGAATATACAAATTTACAAGCTGAAATTATCTTACTAAGAAGACTAGCTGATGAAATGTAAGATACGAATGTCATATTAATAGAATTATATGAAAACGTTAAAGGACAGTTAAAAGGAAAAGGTAATGAAAGTATCCAAACAAAAACTTTTGCGGACATCGCTAAAACTAACCTAAAATATAAAGAGAGAGTACCAAACATAATAATCACAGCCAGAAACCACATAGGAAAAAACAAAATACAAAAAGTAGTTTTGGGTAAATTACAAAATTAAATAATTTTACCAGTCAAAAAAATTCAAGGAAATGATGATGGATGTATGACAATTAAATGCATTAATAAGAACAATGTAAATAAAATGCAAGAAAAACTAATACAAAAAATTGGTGCAGATTATCTTGTAGACCAAGAAGAGCTACAAAATCCAAGAATAAAAATAATACGAATTGCGAGTGAAATGACAATGGAAGAAATGGAAGCCGACATAATTGAAAGAAATTTTATTAACAGCGATCTTTTTTGTACAGTGATCCATACATATAAGAATAAAAACAACAATACATGCTGTGCAATATTGGAAACTACTCCGGAAACATACACTATTATTAGGAAAAATAATAATAATATTTTTATAGAACATCAATGCTGTAAAGCATTTGATGATCTAAACATAAATCCTTGTTTTAAATGTGGCAGGTTACGACACAATGCAAAAAAGTGTAGGAACAACACTGCATGTCTACGATGTATAGGAGAACATCTAACAACAAATTGTAATATGGAAAATGAACTAAAATATTCCAATTGTTATTGAACTAATTCAAAGTACAATACACGAAGAGACATTAAAGAACAACATTAAGGAACCAGATTAAAAAGAATAAATAAAACTAAAACCCAATAGAACCAGTAATCCCTAAATTTCTAGGATATAATGGTACAATAACTTATAAAAAAAAAACAGTAAAGCAAGAACAGCTGACTCACGAGAATTATCAGATGATTCACAAGAATTGCCAGCAGATACTCGAGAGTTAATAAATGAAAGTTAATCATATTACAAAACACGATACGGCACAGAAATGGAAGACGCAGGTAAAACGGAAGTTGTAATATAAGAAGTTTCTTCTCAACAACTAAATGAGGATATTTCAACGAGTGAATATACTGACTCTGAACTAAAAACTGAAACAATACATAATAGTGTACAAAATTTGAATGAAAAGGTTGTTAACGAGGCTACACTAAATATAATGCATGTCAACATTAGAAGCTTAAATTATAATTTAAATAAATTAGAGATTTTGATACGAAGTTTACTTTTAAAGCCCAATATTATAATTTGTACAGAGACCTGGTAATTGAAGTGACCTTTTAATTTAAGCTTAGATGGATATGATATACATTATAATAATGGTAAAATTAACCAAAATGATGGAGTAGTGATTTATGTTAAGCATGGTCTGGAGCTTGAAATTAGCCTGGAAATTAACGGTATTATCAATATTCTGAGTATACTTATAAGACAAAAGGATAATAGAATTATAAAAATTAGTGCAATATATAGATCTCATGATGTGCAAAAGCAAATATTTGTTGAAAAATTAAAATTATATTGATTAGAACATAAGAGAGTACAGAACCATATAGTAAAAATGGCGTCGGGAGAAAAAGAGCCTCCTGATAAGAACTGTGGAAAATTTCTCAAATGTCACCCAAAGAGTGAAGTGACAACTGTTATCAGTATCGTATGTGATAATACATACCATTTAAGTTGTGCAAAACATAAAAGTTTCAATTTTATAAGTGAAAGACTAATAATATGTCCAGAACACAAAAATCTCATAACCTCAAAATTGAACGTAGAGGTCTCGAGTGAATCGGCAAAAGCAATGATTGCTCAAATAAAAATGAGAGAATCAGAAGAAATAAGAAAGGAAATACTTGAGAGGATTTAGCGAGTAAATCACAAGAAATGTTGAACACAACGATGACCGATTGTACAGCTGTTTATGAAATAATGCAAAAAGAAAATGAATTGCTAAAACAACTCAACAACGAACTAGTTGAAAAAAAATGATTTATTGAAAGAGTTATTAGACAAACAAAAAAGCTATTAAACAAGCAATAAACCTTTCCTGAAGTAGCTAGTGTTATAAGACCTGTAAAGAAACGAGTTCCAAAAATTATAGTCAAAGCATTAGATAATACACAGCAAGCAGATGTCAAAAAGAGAGTTGCAAAATGTCTTATAAAGGAAAAAAGTATTCAAACGAAACAATTATACATTAAAAATAAAGATGAGATTGTTGTCAAATGTGTTAATAGTGACAGTGTTGAAATTGCTGAAAAGTTATTAAAGAGCAAGTTAGAGGAAGTTTGTGACATTAACCTGGAAAAATTAAATAATCCAAAAATTAAAATAGTGGGAATTGAAAATTATATGTATATGGATGAAAATGGCATTGAAGAAGATATAAATATAAGGAATTTTGCAAATTTTAATAGTAAAGCTCAAGTACTGCACATGTATATAAACAAGAAGACAAATCTTAGCAGTGTCTTAATGGAAGTGACAACTGATATGTATAAACACATAAGAGATAACAATAACAGAATTTTTATTGGATGTCAAAGCTGTAGAGTCTTTGACCTGATAAATATTAAACCTTGCTTTAACTGTGGTAGATTGGGACACAATGGTTCAAACTGCAATAATACAACAACATGTCTAAAGTGTGCAAAAAATCATAACACTTTTGAATGTGATAGTGATGTTTTCACATGCCCAAACTGTAATTTTAGCAATAATAAATTTCAAACCAAAATTTAATACATGTCATGATGCAGCAGATTTTAATTTATGTGATATTCTAAAAAATAAGATAAAAAAATTTATTGAAACAACTGATTACCCAGTGAAACCTACTTTATCGACAGTAAAATCAATACCTATGCATTACCAAGAGAAGATAAGTAATCGGCAAAAAGAAAACAAGATGCAAAGTGAAATGATTTTAAAACAACAAAACAAACAGCAACAACAGCAGCAACAGCAGCAACAACAGCAACAAAATCAACAGCAACAACAGCAGCAGCAACAGCATCAACAGCAGCAACAAAAACAGCAAATATTAACAAGAAATAACGCAAAACGACAAAAAGACTTAAGTTAATTAATTAAGTATGGATTTTGAATTTATTGATAAAATAAAAAAAGACTTGGTGCGAAAAGAATAAACATGTGACAATATTAATAGTCTTAATAAAATCATTAACAATAAAAATGATATTATAATGCATGTTAATATTAGAAGCATGTCTGCTAACTTTGATAAATTAAAAACTCTATTGGAAAGTCTAACTAGCAAACCAACTATTGTTATATGTACTGAAACTTACGTACAAGTTAATTATAAATTATATGAATCAGAAGGTTATAAAAGTTATTATAATGAAAGTAAAATAAATCAAAACGATGGTGTTATGGTTTTTGTTGATGGAAATATTGTACATGAAACTAAAACTATTGAATTTGGAAGGATTAAGATAATAAATATATATATTAAGCTAAGTAATAATAGTAGTATGGAACTTTCTGCTGTGTACAGATCTCATGACATATCCAAGACTGAGTTCTTTTTATATTTAAACAAATCCTTAAGTAAAAAGAGAAATTTAAAAAATCACTTAGTAATATGAGATTTTAATATTAACCCTTTAAATATAATTGAATAAGCCAGGAATGTCTTTGTAACTTTTTAGACAAAGGATATATACCTGGTTTTGTTGGTATCACTATACCATTTATAGGACATTGCAATGGATCATGTTTTGATAACATATATATCAGAACTGATAGCCTAAGTATAGATACATATAAATTCAGACATTCTTTGACAGACCATTACCCTATTTTTGTTTCTATAAATAAGATCAAAACTAAAGACTCCGGACCTACTGTAATATTAGACTATAAAAAATTGAGAAACATTACTGAAACAAGAGACTGGAATTCAATTATGTCAATTCATGATCCAAACATAGCTACTAACCAATTGATAAGCGAAATCAAAAAATGCATGGAACAAGCAAAAATACGGAAAAGAAAAGGCGTAAATAAATGTAGGAAAATTTGGATTACTGATGCTAGTAGTAAATATTGCGAAACAAAAGAATTCTTATACAATTTATGGAAAATGGATGTTAAAAATGAACAACTTAGACAACAGTACATAAATTATGCAAAAATTTTAGATAAGGTTATCCTAGATGCTAAAATAAAATATGATAAAAATTTAATAGAAAATAATACAAACAACCCTAAAAAACTATGGGAAATTATCAGCACGAAAATTGGAATAAAAACGAAATCGAATGAAACTATAAATTATATTAAATTTGATAATGTCAAAATTACAGATAGTGTAGATATAGCTAATAATATGAATAAGTATTTTTGTGAAATAGGTAAAAAATTCAGTGATAAGATAGATAAACCTTCGACATCTGTGATAAAAATGCCAGATATGAATGCTAATTCTATTTTTTTAACTCCGACAAATGCGTATGAAATCATGAGCATTATAAATAATTTGAAACTAAAAAATGGTGGTGTAGACAAAATCAATGCTCAAACTCTGAAGGTTATCTGTAATTATATTGCGGAACCACTAGAGTATATACTTAATTTATGTATTGAAAAAGCCATCTGGCCTGACGCATTAAAAAATGCTGAAATTGTGCCGATTTACAAATCTGATGACAAACACAATGTTTCTAATTACAGACCAATCTCTTTAGTATCTAATATAGCTAAAATTTTTGAGAGAGTATTATATAATAGAATTTTTGATTTTGTTAAAAAAAATAATATAATATCTAATCATCAATTTGGTTTCATGAAAAATATAGGTACAAAAGATGATAATAACTTTCTTGGACTTGGCTAAAGCATTTGATACTGTCGATCATAAAATATTACTGGATAAACTTTACTGTATAGGGATTAGAGGGCAGGCACTGGATCTACTTTCAAGTTATCTTAATAATAGACATCAAAAAGTTAAAATTAATGATAGTGAGAGTAATTATTTAAAAATATACACAGGTGTACCACAAGGTACCATTTTAGGTCCACTACTTTTTATTTTATATATTAATGATCTCTTGAAAGTAATCCATCCTGATGAAATTTTGTCTTATGCAGATGATACTGCAATTATATCTACTGGGGATACGTGGGACGAAGCTCAGGAATCTATGGACAACAATTTGTTACTAGTAGATAATTGGTTAGCTGTACATAAACTATCATTAATCGTTAATAAGACTGTATGTATAACTTTTGGTAACTATTGTGATAGTGTTCCAAAGCAAATAGATATAAAAATTAGAAACAAAAAAGTAAATAGAGTAGAAAGTTGCAAGTACTTAGGGATCATTTTTGATTATAACTTAAAATGGGATAAGCACATTGAATACATTATAAAGAGAACTAAATATTTAGTATATATATTCTATAAAATCGCCAAATATATGTCAACCGAAACATTGAGAATGATTTATTATGCTTTTTTTCGTAGTTTAATTAATTATGGAATAATTGCTTGGGGTGGTGCTTATAAGAACAATCTTGATTTATTGCAAAATTTGCAGAAAAGAATACTGAAAATTGTTAATAAAAAAAATTTTATCATACATGATAATCCACTGAACTTAGAATAACTTTTTGCTTTTGAATCACTGATATATTATTACCCTAATCTAAAAAGTAAATTTCTTAAGTCTAATAGTATTACTAGGAAAAAAAACTTAATGATTCCCAGCAACAAGAAAAAGGTCAGCAATAAAAATAGTTACACAAAAGCTATACAAGTTTTCAATAAACTATCAAATGATCTAAAAACATTAGAATTAGATAAAAAGTCACAAAAATATAAACTAAAAATGTGGATAAAAGATAACTGTAATATATGAGGTGCAATTATATTAAATATATCTACGTACAAACAATATTTTTATAATGTTAAAAGTTTCTAAATTTTATAATATTTCTAGTCTACCATGAGATGTATATGATACTAGTTTAGTTTAGTTTTTAAGTTAGTTTTAAGTAAGTTAGTTATGCTTTAAGTTTTTTTTTGTATCACTTTTCTTAATTTTATGTACCGGACCTGCGCACAGGTAACTTAGTTTACCTCTGTAGGAATTTACATCGCACTGTAATTTTATGCATGTGAATCTTTCTGATTTAAATAAATAAAATAAAATAAAATAAAGAACTATCTTATTATAGGGGATTTCAATATAGATACATTAAGTCTGGAAAAAGATAATATAGAATATCTAAATAATTATTTAGAAAATGAATATTTTCCAAATTTTCATACAATTACGAGGTATAATGACTATGGAGGTGGAACTTGCATAGACAATGTATTCGCTAAATCAAAAAATATAAAGATAGGAGCAGACAAGATTATTTATAATATTACAGATCATTATCCGCTATTTAATATATTGATTATAACAAAATAGAAAAACTATTCCAGCAAACTAGTTGGAAAAATCTTGAAACGAATGATGTTAATACATATTTGAATAACTTCCTTGAAAAAGTCGAAGATATCATACAAAAATCTACCAAAATAAAAAATATAACGCTAAACATAAAGCTAGAACTTCTTGGATAACAAAAGGACTCATAAAATCTTGTGATACCAAGGAAAGACTTTACAAAATATGGAAGAACGAACCAAATAATCTGGTATTAAAGAAAAAATATATCGATTATGCAAACAAACTGCATAATTTGATTGAATATACTAAGTAAATAAATTATATGACTCCATTGATCACTCAGAACAATCCTTTATTAATTAAGTTAAAAATATGCGTCGTTTCGGGAGATTTTTAAAGATAGTCGCCGCACCATGGCATAAACTGAAATTAATAAATTATGGACAGCGTCGTGAACTATGGACAAGCATTTTTAACTTAATTAATAAAAGATTATTCTGAGTGATCGATGGAGTCATATAATTTATTTATGTGTACCTTGGAACAATAGATTCACACCTATAATGAACATACTAAGTATAAATATGAAAACAGCAGGGTAATAAATATTAGCACATATAGCAAAAACTATGGAACTATACAAAAGAAAAAATTGGTATACAAAAAAGACAAGGAAGACATATAGGTAAGCTAACAGAAAACAATAAAATAATTGATAACAGATTAGATATTGTTAATCACTTCAATGAATTTTTTAATTCTATAGGTAAAAATATAACAAAAAATATAAATAATATAAACAATAAGTATAAAAAGTTAGTTAGTAAAAAAAATGAAAAATCCATTTTTTTAACACCAATAAATGTAAGAGAAGTTAAAGAAATAATCTCAAGTCTAAAAAATAAAAATGGTGGTATTGATGGCATAAGTGCACATACAATAAAAAAATGAGTAAACATATAGAACAGCCATTAACTAATATAATATTCAAACAGGAATTTGTCCAAATCACGATAGTGCATGGAAAGAAAATGATTCTCATACGACTATCCTCCGAAAATCTTGTAACATTTCACAGAGTTGCAATTGAGCAAAGCAATGCTTAGAGGATGCAATGAAAAATGAAGACTGAGCAATGTCAGGGGTATTACCAGTAAGCAATCAGCCAATAAGCGATAATCTCTCCGTGGGCTCATTAGGTTCACCCTTGATAACCTGACCTTCAATTCTCGACGCATGAATAGAAGCTCCAAGCAAGATATCTATATAGCTAACATCTATAAAACGAGAATCGGCTAACTCCAGATTTTGTATGTGTTTTATGTAGAACGGGGCGTGTATTTTTGGCGGAGTATACGCCGAAACTTTATGTAAAAACTCGTAACCCCAGTCACAGTAGCCATTTGGCACGACTACGAAAATCCTGGCTGTTGTTAAAAGTACCTCACCTTTCAGTGATGGATGTGTGTGTTGGTTGCACAAGTATACGAACCTACTGCGTTTGGAGGTTGCTGGTTGTCTAAAAACGGAAGTATTGATCGTGACGATGATGCAGTGCTAATATCAAAAGAATTTTACTGAGTGCTGGATTTCTCATGAGGGAGGATATGCCTAATTTTGTTCTTGAAGCATCTATAACGAGATCGGCAGGTATCTGTAAGAAATCTTTCAGTTGATCGAGAGTAAGAGGGAGTGGTAAACAGTCCTACTTTTTATCCCAATTTCAGCGTGTATTAACATCTAATCTATTAGTCATAAGCTATACAAGTAGATCTCCCCATTATTTAACAGGACGATCTAAAGTCGTTAAAGATTATAGTGGCTTAATGGTTTCCTTAACAATGCCTTTGAGTTCTGATGATGATGACTCCAACTTCATAGATATGACTCCAAATATTTATGCTAAATTAATTTGACTAATCTACAGTTATTCTCGTAGCACTCTACCAATGTATTCCATGCTGGGTTATAGTTAGCATCGGTCACCTATATATTATTTATCTTATCAAGGGCTTCACCAGTTAAATGAGTACGTAAATAGTACAATTTGCTATAACTAGGGTGAGATCTTCTCGAGGATGCATTAATCAACGAAACATATCCCTCAAATTATTCGACTCAGCATACTTTCCCAAGAATTTAGGAATATCAATTCTAGACAATGCTTGGGCCATAGTAGAAACTACAGCAGTCTGGTTAGGTCTATGAGTGGGTGTGGAATGATTAGGAGCATTAGTTACATTCAAGGTTGCATTTATAGCGTTAGCTAAACCCTTAAGATAATCATTAAATTCACCCTTACGATCAAAATAAGAACCATAAACTAGATCTGCGACTTAGTGGTAAAATGAAGATTATCTTTATCTTACTTAGGTGTAAGCTGCATGATTTCATAATGATTTGCTTTACATCGTTAAAAATAACACAGCCCCACAAAAAAAAAATTGTAAGTCCCAAAAGCTTAACCACGGTACTTATATGTTTTTGGGATCGCTGAATCCGAATCCAGGGTTAGTTTAACCCCATCAGATCTTTCTTAAGGTCAGTTGAAGGTCAAATTATCGAAATACATGAAAAATACACTAAAACCATGGTATCTTGGGGTTTTTGGGGTCGCTGAATCCGAATCCGGGGTCAGATTAAACAATCAGATCTTTCTCAAGGTCAGTTGAAGGTCAAATTATCGAAATACATGAAAAATACACTAAAACCATGGTATCTTGGGTTTTTTTGGGGCGCTGTATCTGAATCCGGGCTTATTACAACCCTATCAGGTCATGGTCAAGGTCAGTTGTAGGTCAAATCATAAAGATTCATAAAAAGTAGAGTCAAACCATGACATTTAGGGGTTTTTGGGGTCGCTGAATCCGAATCCAGGGTCAGTATAGTCCCATAAGGTTATATTTATGGTCAGTTCAAGGTTAGTTCAAGGTCATGGACGTAAAGAGAGTGAAAAAATTAGTTATAAACTGAAACAATGCAAAAGGTAATGTAAACCATAAAGCAAAGAACAATGTATATGCAAGTACAATCGTATCCTTTAAAACTATATCATAGTTTCCTGCTCCTTCATTTACTTTAAATTTGTTAGAAGTATATGCAATTCAATAAAATACCCGTAAAAATATTAAGCCCATTACTCTTTTTTATGGTAACGTACTATTTTATTGTCAAATGATCTACGAAGTGGATTACGCTTCCGCTTCTCCGATGTTGATGGTAGATCTCTTTTTAACGACCAACAGTAATCTGCTAACATATTTACGTCCCTTGGAAGATTCCTTGGTACCTGCGCTCCATTTCCTTGATATCTGGGTGAAATCTCTCTCCCTGCTCTTCGCTGTAATCACCTAGGTTTTCTGGAAATTCATCAACATGCGAATATAAAAAGTGTAATTTTAGATTCATTAGGCAGCCTTGATTTTTGTAACTATTTACTAAATTTAAAACTATTTGTTGGTAATTTGGGCTCTTATGATTTCCAAGAAAGTTTTTAATTACGTCCTTGAAACATAACCATGCTTCTCTCTATGTATGATTGATTTTCGTAACAAAAATTTCATCATTTATCATCTTACGAATCTGAGGGCCATCGAAAATTCCTTCATTTACTTTAGCATCACTTAATTTGGGAAACTGATTTCGCAGATACTTAAAGCAGCTACCATCTTTGTCTAAAGATTTTACCCATTGTTTCATAAGTCCCAATTTAATGTGCAGAGGTGGTATAAGAATTTTTGATGGATCAACAAGTGGCTTAGTTTTTATATTCTTAGAACCCGGTTCGAACTTTTGTCTAAAGGGCCAGACACTCTTTATGTAATGATTCTTTCTATCCCTACTATCCCATTCACATAAATAGCAAGGATATTTTGTGAATCCCGATTGTTGCCCCAGAAGTATTGTTATGATTTTAAGATCCCCACATATTTGCCATTTATGATCATTGTATTTTATTCGGTCTAATATTACTTTCATGTTACAGTACTCTTCATTCAGTATTACCGAATATCCTATGGGAATGGCTGCATAAACATTTGTATTGTGTAACAGAAAAACTTCTCGTTGACGAATCGATGAACAATCTCCACTCGTTAGGGTTGTAACATCCATGTTTAAAGCAATTCATCAACTCAACTATATCTTTGCAGTAAACTAAGGAAAATTCTTCATCTTTAGCGAAATAATCACGATATTTCTTATCTCTGTCTCGGTAGTAAGAAATTTAATTTTTCCAGCTTCATTAGTATTTTCTTTTAGTCATGAAGCCAAGTACTCCGCCCCATCCTTTGGTAGGCCCAAATCGCGTATGAGATCATTCACTTTTTCCTGTGTAAGTGGACCTTTTTCCTTCTTAGTATTGTAAGGGATGTATTCTTCGTCACTTGTATCACTTGTACTAGCAACGTCATTGTCTTCATCAGGCGCTATTTCTTCTTCCGCAATAATATCTCCTTCCTCCATTTCTTCTTCTAAGATTTCATCTTCATCATGTCTTTCTAAATTTTCCTCAAGATCCATACTTCCACTTGCGTACATACCCAGTGGATCTTCTCTTTTATCAATTGACGATTCATATATAGGTTTCGTGACACTTTCAACGTTAGCGTAATTAATTTTCGAATTGTTTTTACTATTAACTCCATGCAAATTCGTATTACAAAAATAACAGTCTTCTTTTCTTAAAGGTTCCTTCCATATCGTAGGCACTTTCATTTTTACTTCAGTTTTACCATTTTTGTCTTTCTGTAGCATTTTCCTACATATTGCGAATATGATTTTAGGAACCCATTCAAATTCATCAATTTTCATGTCTAAATCAAACATGTTCTTGTACTGCTCTTTAATATTTTGATTGATTGAACAATCTCCACTCGTTAGGGTTGTAACATCCATGTTTAAAACCACAGCTCAAAAGAACCGTGAGCAGAGCTGTCTTCATTATCGGGTTTCTCTCTCGGTGTAAGTCCGAAGACGATTAATGTTGACTATCTTGGGTTTGTGTTAAGGTCTTCTTTCCCAAAAGGTTTCCAAAGTCATGTTACAGTAATCTTCATCTCCCTTGTATCACTCGTATTTCCTACTTGATACGAACGGATGTGAATATGCTGTTTGTTTGCCCCAGGGTACCTCCACGTGGTGACGGTGGGCAACGACCGATTCTTTTTTTTCGGTCGGCTAAACCCCTGGGTGAAGGCTTTAGAGCCGTCATGGCAGACAAACAACAAAAAATTACGATGCAGGGATTCGGAACCCCAGTATCGGCGGCTGGTCAGGGTGAGCAAGCGGGCCCGCAGTCGTCGTCATCAAGCGACCGCAGCTCTTTGTTAGTGGGAAACCTGGCTTTCGAAGAGTATAATACTACAAGAATTTATCACTTAAAGTCTGGTGACCAAGAATGCCTTATAGCAAAACGGGATAGTTTTTGTTACATTTGTAGTATGAGACCCCAAAAAATAGAAGAAAAATCAATCAAAATATTAAAGAGCAGTACAAGAACATGTTTGATTTAGACATGAAAATTGATGAATTTGAATGGGTTCCTAAAATCATATGCGCAATATGTAGGAAAATGCTACAGAAAGACAAAAATGGTAAAACTGAAGTAAAAATGAAAGTGCCTACGATATGGAAGGAACCTTTAAGAAAAGAAGACTGTTATTTTTGTAATACGAATTTGCATGGAGTTAATAGTAAAAACAAGTCGCAAATTAATTACGCTAACGTTGAAAGTGTCACGAAACCTATATATGAATCGTCAATTGATAAAAGAGAAGATCCACTGGGTATGTACGCAAGTGGAAGTATGGATCTTGAGGAAAATTTAGAAAGACATGATGAAGATGAAATCTTAGAAGAAGAAATGGAGGAAGGAGATATTATTGCGGAAGAAGAAATAGCGCCTGATGAAGACAATGACGTTGCTAGTACAAGTGATACAAGTGACGAAGAATACATCCCCTACAATACTAAGAAGGAGAAAGGTCCACTTACACAGGAAAAAGTGAATGATCTCATACGCGATTTGGGCCTACCAAAGGATGGGGCGGAGTACTTGGCTTCATGACTAAAAGAAAATACTAATGAAGCTGGAAAAATTAAATTTCTTACTACCGAGACAGAGATAAGAAATATCGTGATTATTTCGCTAAAGATGAAGAATTTTCCTTAGTTTACTGCAAAGATATAGTTGAGTTGATGAATTGCTTTAAACATGGATGTTACAACCCTAACGAGTGGAGATTGTTCATCGATTCGTCAACGAGAAGTTTAAAAGCCGTTCTGTTACACAATACAAATGTTTATGCAGCCATTCCCATAGGATATTCGGTAATACTGAATGAAGAGTACTGTAACATGAAAGTCATATTAGACCGAATAAAATACAATGATCATAAATGGCAAATATGTGGGGATCTTAAAATCATAACAATACTTCTGGGGCAACAATCGGGATTCACAAAATATCCTTGCTATTTATGTGAATGGGATAGTAGGGATACAAAGAATCATTACATAAAGAGTGTCTGGCCCCTTAGACAAAAGTTCGAACCGGGTTCTAAGAATATAAAAGATAAGCCACTTGTTGATCCATCAAAAATTCTTATACCACCTCTGCACATTAAATTGGGACTTATGAAACAATGGGTAAAATCTTTAGACAAAGATGGTAGCTGCTTTAAGTATCTGAGATGATAAATGATGAAATTTTTGTTACGAAAATCAATCATACATAGAGAGAAGCATGGTTATGTTTCAAGGACGTAATTAAAAACTTTCTTGGAAATCATAAAAGCCCAAATTACCAACAAATAGTTTTAAATTTAGTAAATAGTTACAAAAATCAAGGCTGCCTAATGAATCTAAAATTACACTTTTTATATTCGCATGTTGATGAATTTCCAGAAAACCTAGGTGATTACAGCGAAGAGCAGGGAGAGAGATTTCACCCAGATATCAAGGAAATGGAGCGCAGGTACCAAGGAAGATGGGACGTAAATATGTTAGCAGATTACTGTTGGTCGTTAAAAAGAGATCTACCATCAACATCGGAGAAGCGGAAGCGTAATCCACTTCGTAGATCATTTGACAATAAAATAGTTCGTTACCATAAAAAAGAGTAATGGGCTTAATATTTTTACGGGTATTTTATTGAATTGCATATACTTCTAACAAATTTAAAGTAAATGAAGGAGCAGCAAACTATGATATAGTTTTAAAGGATACGATTGTACTTTCATATACATTGTTCTTTGCTTTATGGTTTACAATACCTTTTGCATTGTTTCAGTTTATAACTAATTTTTTCACTCTCTTTACGTCCATGACCTTGAACTAACCTTGAACTGACCATAAATATAACCTTATGGGACTATACTGACCCTGGATTCGGATTCAGCGACCCCAAAAACCCCTAAATGTCATGGTTTGACTCTACTTCTTATGAATCTTTATGATTTGACCTACAACTGACCTTGACCATGACCTGATAGGGTTGTAATAAGCCCGGATTCAGATACAGCGCCCCAAAAAAACCCAAGATACCATGGTTTTAGTGTATTTTTCATGTATTTCGATAATTTGACCTTCAGCTGACCTTGAGAAAGATCTGATTGTTCAATCTGACCCCGGATTCGGATTCAGCGACCCCAAAAACCCCAAGATACCATGGTTTTAGTGTATTTTTCATGTATTTCGATAATTTGACCTTCAACTGACCTTGAGAAAGATCTGATGGTGTTAAACTAACCCTGGATTCGGATTCAGCGATCCCAAGAACATATAAGTACCGTGGTCAAGTTTTTGGGACTTACAATTTTTTTTTGTGGGGCTGTGTAATTGTCGTAACTTGTTAATCGCGCACGAGTTTTGCCATTCGTTTGTTTCTCTTTTCCCTTTGATTTGATATTAGTATAAATCAAAGCTGAAATAAACACATATGCTGAATAAGAGAGGAAGAGATAGAAATAGTATGAGCAGGTTAAGTTAGGTTTGGTAAGGTTTGGTTAGGGTAGGAGGGAATTATTATTTCAACAAATAAAGGTAGACAAAGATTCGGAGCGGAATCACGCACGCACCAAAACACCGAATGCATGCTAATAATTAGTAATAAATAACTATACACAGTCTAATCGCGTACATATATTTTTAGGTTTCACAGGGGAGCACGACGGCGCGATACATAGACATCCAGCACACACACAAGTTCACAGCAGCCCAGCAAACACAACAGCAGATCGACTACGAGATCTCGGAAAGCTGAGCAGCACCAAGAGGCACAGCAGTTGGAGACGCTGTACATCGTCGAGTACTTTCCCTTCCAGTAGGTTCGAGTAGCAGCTGCTAGAGCTCAGCACGTAAGAGAAAGAGAGGGGGAGAGACAGAGCGAGATAATACACCAACGGCCGAGCGCACACCGGCCAGCAGCCGCTATAGTAGACGGTCGAGATACACACACATACACTAACACTCGAAAACGCGGATGACTAGGAGCGTGACACCGAGATCGAGAGCAAGCAGAAGGGAGAAGAGCGGAGCGCTGTCCCGCGCGAGATACGGAGAACGTAGCAACAGATGGTTGAGAAAGAGATAGCAGTAACGAATCATGGGAGAGACGGAGCGAAGGGGACGCCACGAGAAGACAACGAGAGAGTTTCCGTCCTGCTCATTCCGCTTCGAGATCTCGTAGGTTATAATCGCGTGTCTCAGCAGCACCACCTTTAGCATTCAGCAGTCAATTTTCGTATAGTAAGGTTTAAGGTTAGCGTCACTGAATCGAGCGGATTTCCTCTAGTAACGAAGTTTTGGAGTATTGAATTTTATGTGGAGCTTATTGGATTGGATTTATTTCAGCGTGAGTAAATAATATATAGCCGACAACCTTCGCTCGAAGCGCCCGGCATTGTTAGCTTGTTATTGAATTCAAGAAATTTGTAAATAATAAATTATTTGCTAAGTCTTTCCATTACTATTATATTTTCAGCTAGAGTGTTGCAGTAATCTACATTCATTGAATTATAAATTATCGAGACTTGGTGGAGATTAGGTGAAGAACTGTGTGTTCGCATTTAGGTTGTTTCCGCGATTTTCTTTTATCTATTAAGTTAGGGGTTCCAGTGACAGTTACTTTCATTACGTTTCACCTAGCTTTCGGCTTTTGGTGCGTGCGGAGCGGCAACGAGACGCCATTTTACGACGAATTGGCCTCGTGCAACTTTTGAAGGGTGAGTTAGCAATCCAGATTTATGTTTATTCCGCTTTGATAGCGGATTAATGCGGACGAGTAAATTTTAAAAGTAACTCTAGTGGCTTTGCAGAAGTAGATATAATTTAGTTTGATTCGAGCCAAGATATTAAGTTAAATTCATTTTCGAAAGGTACCTAATTTATTATTGTTAATGTTAAAATACGCGCCCTTTCTTATATGCCTATGCGTGTGGCAATTGGTCACGTGACCAGGGAGGACATCTGGCTCATCGCGCGAGAGGGGCAAAAGGCGCTTGCTCTCTCTCGTGTGGAGAACGGAGTGAGCCGGTCGATGCGCGCTCGAGATTGCGATATTGCGAAACCACCATCTAACCTACGTTCTTATCCTAATCTCGTAGTAAGTCCCAGCGAACCGATTAATCACATTTTAAAGCAAGGTACTGTAAAACTAGAATAAGATGGTCCAATAAACATTAATTTACTTAAAATATCTCGACGTTTGTTCTCACTCAATCGCTCCATTATATATAATATAATAACAGATAACCCTCTGGTCCATCTTGTGATAGTCAATTTAACATCAAAAGTGGGATAGAAGAACAAACGTGAGATGATTAAGACAAGTATGGATTTGTTATGCGTGGTGGAAAGCTTCAAACCATAATTCAGGAGCGTACGATATGCGCGTGTAGGACACAAGCGAAATTCGGTAGCTCCAATAAATTAATGATCAGTGCCGATGTTATAGACTTATAGAAAAAGGGAACAGTAGCGGTTCAAACGTGTAGAGTTTTTTTATGCATATTTATCGATCTAACGAGTCAGAAAATTTATAGCTGGATGCGTTGGACGGAAGCAAAATAGACGCTCAAAATGGCGGACGGCGGGCTGTTCGACGGCGGCCTAGGAGTGGTGACAGGAGGTATCGGTGAAGGCGAGGAACTCGGAGATTTGCGCACGAACAACTCAGCGATTTTATCTCGATTCGGCGAATGGATCATTGATAACTTCCAGCAGGAGGTAAATCACAGAGGTTATAATTGGCGTTCATCGATGCAGACGGCATGCGGGCCGCCGCTTCTGCCTCGTCCATCGCCCTGCCGGGCAGCTGGCCGAGGATTCAACCTACCTGGTCGAGGGCTTAAACGTCCGGGTATATCGCACAACACGCAGAATAGATCATCAAGCGATATGAGCATTGACACGTCTGGCTGCAGTGCGCGGCGCGAAGACGACCGCCAGTCCCTCGGTAATTTACCGACGTTACCTACGCGACAAACGGTACCTCCATTGTTATCACCACAAGGAGCGACGCTAGAGGGCGCACTTATTACTCTTACGCAGGTATGAAATCGATTTGATCTGTCTACACGACTTACTCAACAAACAACAGTGTCGCAGAATCTGGATCTGCAAACCATGTACCAACTTACAATGTAATGCCAGATTTCAACAAGGGGATAGATGACTTCAACAGTACTGAGTCAACAGTGCATACTCGAGAGTGGATTGAGAATTTGCAGAGCATGTGCCTATTATACAATTGGCCAGACAATTTTGCTCTGGAGAAAGCACGCAAGCAGTTACGTGGAGGCGCTCGAGACTGGTATCGTACGAGGGCATCAGAGTTGACATCCTGGATTGCTTTTCAACAGGCCTTCAATACTACTTACTTAAGAGAAACAAACTTGACACTTCGATGACAAAGAATGACTGAGAGTCTTTAGCAAAGGGAAGAACCACTACCTACTTACGTTCACGCGAAGGATAAACTCTGTAAGGAGGTAGGAATAAACGTAACCGAAACTAAGCAACATATATTGATTGGATTAGGGTCCCGAGATCTATTTTACGTAGTGGCATCTAAGACTCACAAATCCATAGACCAACTCCTACATGACATGTCGGACCATGAGCAGATGAACATGAAACGCCTCAATGTGAGCAGAATCAATTTGACACAAAAACAGAAACCGCTTAATCTGGATAGAAGACAAAAGAGTACGGTTGGAGTATCACAGACACTAAGCCACTCGATGATGACCACAAATTACCCTCCCAATACTAGGGAAATTGTTCGCTGCTACAATTGTCAAAACTGGACATTTATCTCGAGATTGCCCTAAACCGAGAAGAACCGATGCAAGTTCACTAGGGCTAGCAGGGATGTTGTTGCAGCGTGATGGCAACAACAAATTGCATTTAGTATACGTCATAAGTAAGCGCACTAGCTCGGTGGAAAGTGCTTATCATTCGACCAATCTCGAATTACTTGCGGTCGTTTAGGCGGTATCTCGACTACGCCAAATCTTAATCAACATTAAATTCACAATAATCACCGATTGTCAAGCCTTAGCAAATATTAATACTCAGAAAACAAAAAACCCACAGTTAATTTGTTATCGCAACTTACTAAACGAATTCGATGTGGATATAACCCACCGGGAGGGGAGCAAATTGGCTCACGTAGATACCCTAAGTAGAGCACCCGTGGGTGTTGTCGAAAACGAATCAGAACTAATGGAGCGATTTCACGGCGTGCTTCAAATCGAAAGGACTGACATGTTTAAAGTCATTAACGCAGAAGATGAAGTTCTTGCATTTCACTATACCGATGAAGTACTGAACCGCAAAAAAGTTATTCTAGAAAAATCAGAAAACCAAAAGAACGAAACTTGAAGATAACGAAGTTCGCGCTTATGTATTACAAAATAATATTTTGTATAAACAGATCCAAAAAAACTACTGTATGTAATACCGAATAAGATGCGTAAAGGAATTGTATACGTTTTTACGATTTGAATTGCCATCCAGGCATTGAACGCATGCTAGACTTAATTAGACGTCACTATTATGTTCCATACATGAATCGATATGTAAAACAACATATCCATGTGTGTCTTGGTTAAAGAAGGCGAATTGGCTTTTCAGGACAAGACAACTCTAAAGTTATTGGATAGAAGAAATCTTATTACAGGTTTTACAGTGAATTTTCTTACATATTTACAAGTTTTCAGGAATTTTCTCTTCAGGCCAAAAAAGTCAGGTCAAGAAAATTTATCTAGAGTACGGTAGAAAAAAAATCGAGTGTTAAGAAAGTTTGCTGTTTGACCTCTACTATCTATTTATTCTATTTAATATACAATCTGTGCGTAGGCCCCTATCCCAATTATGTGTAGGCTCTACCCCAATTGTGTGTAGGTCCTCTACTCTAAACTCGTGTAACAAAAATTTTTTGTATAATTATGAATGCTGCAGTTTGGTGATTCGTGCAGTCCCTAATTTACCCTACTGCATTGTGCAGTTCCGTTTTATTTATCTCGTGGTATAATTTATCGAGACAAGAGGAAAGATGGAAGGGTATGGAGTAAAGATGAGAGACATTATGCAGAGGTCGAGGGAGTTTAGAGGTAGACTACGAGATATACGAAGAATGTCGGAGCAAGAAATAATTACTCGGCTAGAATAATTACACCTTAACATAAGGGGCAGTGCCTACATGAGACAGGAGAGGTTATTTAGGACAAGTCTAATACGAATAGGAAAATTGGAAGATATTTTGGATGTGGATGAAGAAGCAGCAGCGGACAATGGGATAGGAGTGATACCTCCGGCGTTGACGTGTCTGAAGAGGGGATTGAACAATAAGACGGAGATACGGAGGAGCCGGTTCAAGTTCAGGTGACTCAAGCGACCATTGAAAACACACAAGCAGATAGGACGACAGGGACAACAGCAACAGCGCCTCGGGTAGTGACGGATAATGCAGGAGGATTAAGAACGAATGTAGACATAGTTCAATTTGATGGGTGCCAAGAAGAAAAACTTGCCAATCAAGTATCCGACAACACAGAATCTATTGACTACACTACCTCAGATCATGTTATTGGATGTGGATGAGGATAATACGTCGCGAGAAAACAGGAATAACAGAAGGTGGGAGCTGAGATCACCACGGAGGGAGCGTACAGCACCAGTTCAACTGCAGGAAACAGGTGCTCAAAGTTTTCGGGAGAGGAAAAGCACGCTGCAGAAGAATTCTTAGAACATGTGAATGACTGCCGGACGAGCGCAATGATGTCAGATAGATAATTAATTGATTGCAGCACTGCAATGCATTCTAACTAAGTCAATCAGTACTTGGTTTCAAACCATTCGTCCATCGCAAATCATAGGATCAAAGGCCGGGTCCTTCCCGGAGTATGATGGGACTGACATGAGCGGCGAGCCGTCAGTTGCAGTCCAAGAGGGGGGTGAAACCGTACTACATACGGTCGAAGCTCACCTTGATGCACCAGAGTCACCTGAAAACGACATAATCGAGTCAAGGATAGATGGGGTGATGGAGAATGCAGTAGAAGCCTCCGCAATGGATAACAGGAATTTCATGAAGGTGAGTTAGCAGGGAAAAGCTATATGACGCTATACGATTCGGGCTCCACGACTTCATTGATAGGGCCCAGCATAGTAGAATCATAGGCTGTATAAAAGTCAACCTGAAAAATAAGAAATAACTGAGATGATTCCTGGGAATGGTTGGCTAGTACGCGAGATTCATTGAATATGATTCAGAGAGAAACATCCCATTGCTCAAGCTGCTTCGCAATAGTCGAGTCTGTAAGTGGGGAGAAGGGCAGCAAGAGTCCTCCGAGAGTTTGAAAGTGGCCGTGATGAAAGCCCCAGTGCTCGCGAAGCCCGATGTCGAGAGAAGGTTTAAGGTGCAAAGTGACGCGTCAAATTTTGCTGTTGGGGCCGTGTTGTCCCAGAAATTCAACTACGTAAGTCGAGTGCTGACGCACGCAGAGAGAAATTACACTACGTCGGAAAGGGAGTGCGTGGGACTCATGTGGGCCATTAAAAAACTCAGACCGTACTTGAAAATATATCAGTTCGTTACTATCACAAACCACACAGCGTTGAAATTGCTTAGGAACCTAAAAATCCCCACGGAAACACTCGCGAGATTGGAGCTGGAGACGCGCTGTCCCGATGATTCTAGATGAGGGGTGACGAAGTAGCATCGTTCGATGAAATCCAGGATGAGTGGTATATTTATTTATTCAATAATTTGTTTAGGCTTATTGGCATGTAGAAATGAGCTCGTGCTGATGCTGATGTAATAAGATTTTTACATTATTATACATAACGTTATAAATTTAGAGATAATGTGCAACTATCGCAGATTTACAGTTCAACCGTAAATCGCATGACAGTAATTCGCATGATTTTGAGGAGATGTTTTATTTACAAAAGATAGCTTAATATGTTTACATGTATTCTTAAAACATCTCTATACATACGTACTTATTGTAATTGTTACTACATATTGTCCTCGCGTATTTTACAAACAATTGAAAGAATCGAACAGAGTTTTTTTAAATCCAAAGCAGATTTGGGATTTAGTATGTTTTTTAATCTAACGCAATTGTTTTAGTTATTAGTATATCCTAGGATAGTAATTCTTGATTCTATATATGCTGGACATATAAAAAGTACGTGTAGTAAATTTTCAGGTTGAGGCATGTAGCATTACAGTATGCACTGCAGTAATCGTTATCGGAGTTTAATTTGATTCGCTTATTTTCTATTAAGATTGGGCAATTATTTGTACATATAAAAGGGAACTTTACTAATTATCAAATAAGCAGGATAATTAGACGAAACTATACTTGAATACAGTTGAAGTCTTATAGTGTTGTTAACTCGCTGTAGGTCGTACAATATACATTTTTCACTATATTCATCTAGAATTTTCATTTTATAACGTTCAAATTCACTGGTGCCTTTTGGCTTAAAGTCTATTCTACGATTCTCAAATGAAATACTTCTTTAATGTATAATATCCAATTGTATTTACTTTGAGTTTTACTATTTTTTGATTGTTCAAGTAGTCGATTATAACATATTTTAGGTAGTCTAAAGTATTTCATATTTTTTAATTTTTTCACCCAATTCATTGTTCTTTTCATAATGTCGCACGCTAGAGTTTGCTTTTGTATTTCCATTCAAACTGCATAATTGGAGCAGAAGTTTGGCAGTCTAAGTATTTTCTTACAGTAAGATATTTGTACTTTCTCAATTTCATTATGGTATCGTAATCTCGATACTTCGACTCCGTAAAATAGTACGCTCTCAATTAACGATTTAAATAAAACGTACTTTGTTTCCCACGAATTTGAGTGCGTTCTACCTAAAATACTCAAAACTGAGCCAGTTGTTATTTGTGCAGAATAACGGGCAGACTTCAGTGCTGATAGAAAGAGACCTAGTAAATTTAACTCCCAGGTACGTAAATTCTGAGACGACTTTTAGTGGTTCGATTTCACACACGAAGTTCATCGTGTTTTTGGAAGTTCTACCCTTGTAAAATATTAAAATATTAGATTTATTTTTATTTATTTTTAGTCCGTTGATTTTACAGTAATCTTCCAATATCCTAATTTTTTTAAGGTCAATTTGTGAACTTACAAAGAGAGCTATATCATCCGCATAAGCAATACATATAACGTCATTTAAGAATAGCGCAAATAACAGCGGACTCAGTATCTCTCCTTGTAAAACTCCTTCAGTAACATAAATTTTTTCAGATATCCTACCATTTTGACGTACTACGCGTGTGAGCTGACGCCTAATTTGAATAATTTTTCCCATAGTCGCTTATGCTTAATTGCATCGAACGCTCTTACAAAGTTGATAAAAAGAGAGAATACCTTTTGCTTAGGTTTACCGAGTTGGATTTGAACAATGGAATTTAGGATAAAAATATTGTCCATGCAACCTCTTTTTTTCCAAATCCAGATTGAAATTCTGGCAATACTCCGGAGACTTCTGTCAATTTAACTAAACGATTATACATTATTTGAGTAAATATTTTTGTGATTGAGTTAACGAGAGATATACATCTGTAATTAGAGGGTTTGTTAGTTTCGAGAAACATGTTCGTGATCTAACATAGTAGGTATGTTTATAATCTCAAAATCCGCGATTAGATTTAAAGGGAACGAATCGGAGACGAATAGATCAATGACACTAGAGCCAAAGTGACCATGGTAGGTATATATCGTTTGGGTACATCGGTTTGGAATCTTCCGTTGGCTATGACTAACCCTTCAGTTTCAAAACATTCAACTAATTTCTTGCCTCTAGGGTTTACCTCGTTGTCTAGAGAAATACGCTCAAACGCTATTGTCTGATTCGTAGAACTTGAACACAATGTATTTAAGCTTCCTATTCGTCAATTGAAGTTGCCTCCTATAAATACAGCTAATTCGGAAAACTCGTGATTTATTTTTATCATAACCCAGTTTATTTCAGACACTCCATTTTCCATATTTTTGATTGGGCTAAAGTATGTTAGTATGATAGTGCATTCAAACGTTTTGGATTTTATTTTTATTGCTATTATATATTTAGTTTTTTCAATTAGTTCGTGAGAATTTAAAAATTTATTGTACGCAATACACATACCTCCTTTTGCTTGGCCCATTATTTTTTCTTTGGTCGCGTTTAAGGTTACAAAGTTATAATCAGAGATCTCATTGAGTATATTTTCAAACGGTTTGTGTATCCAAGTTTCCGAGAAACATAAAACATCGATGTTTGAAACAAAATTTGCGATTTCGACATTGTTCTTAAAAACGTTTACATTCCAATAGACGATTCGCATAGATACAGGCTCGCTGTTCGTGTCGTTCTGGAAGTTCGAATATGTTGTGATATTTACTGCTGTTGTTGGCGTTGTGTTGGTGTAGCTACGCTGTTATACTCCTCTCCCGCTCATTGCTATTTCTTAATTATATTACTTTTCCCACCTTGATTGCTTCTTGTGGATCTTGGGGTTCCCAAAAAATAATCTAACGTTTTTTCAGATTGAGAAGACGTAGATTCGGCCCTTTTACGACGTGTCTTATTATTCTGCATACCTTGTCGGAAGCATTAAAAAACGTTTCAGCTTTATTAAGCTTGTGATGTTTCGGTGTACTCCTGGCGTTTTCAATTTTAATTTTTCTTTGTAGTGTTGCTTCGGGTGTCTTGTTTTTTCTTTCAGTTTCGTACGTCGTATTTAAACAGTTTGTAGTTTTTTAATGCTGCTGTTTCGCCTCTAGTTTTTAGTAGATAACTCGCTTTTAGAAGTGTTTTCGTTTTCGCTCTTTCTTTAGCAATTATGTTGTACGAAATAGCAAAATTCAGTTCTTTGAATTCTTTGGCTTTATTAAACAGCAGTTTCTTTATACGGGGCGCACAGAAACTTATAAGAATCGTTCGATTTTTGCCGCTCGCCTTTACACCAAGTCTGTATATGCTTCAGATACACCAATCGAGAATATCGACGTTATGACTATTAAATTCATAAAGTAAACATGAAGATCATTATTGATACTGTCTATATCTTCAACTTTGTATAGAATTAAATTTTTTGCTCTATGTGATTTTTCAATTTTGGTCATTTTGTCGTTTAGTCCAGATATATTGCCTTGCACTTCTCGTACTTTCTACGAGCGCAACGCAGTATCTGCGGTAATTACAAGTGACAAACCAAAAAGAGGGCGATGGAGAGCAAAAGGGTCTACAAAACCCTCAGCGCCTCATTGCGATGTATCTGCCCAACGTACGAGGTTAACCCTTAGTGGCCACACCTCAGCCAGGCCACATAGCGGCCACATGGGGTAACTCATTACCCCACGCTGAAAAACCTAGTTGTACAAGACATATGGGTGTTTTAACACTTGTAACCGATTGTTTTTCACGTTTGTTGAAGTGTTCTTCAATATTTCTAATGATTTTTATCGGTCAATTTATAGATGGCGTTCTAAAAACTGGTCAAATATTTTAAATGTTTTAGACCTCCAATTTCACTTTTTCTGAGCCTGAGGTAACTAGTTATCCCGTGTGGCCGCTAAGGGTTAAAAACTGTATAGATGTTGGTTTAAGATCGTGGCTTTTTTTTGTAAAGAGAGTATAAAAGATACTTTTTTGTACTTGTGTAATAGAGGAAGTCTCCGTTATCTAAAAATGTGTCTAATTTTCTGTAAAGAAGTTGACATCGTACCGAATAAATAACCAAATTCAACTGGATAATAAAAATTGTGTACAGTGCTTGTGAAGTACCCCCCCCCCCCCTTATTGCCAAATATTCCTCAAA
>OX424573.1:93220623-93263324 GCA_949152435.1 Gastracanthus pulcherrimus | reverse complement strand
GGCTATTCATTAGCTTCTCCCAGTACCCGGACATGACACTGGTGACAGCGGTCATGGATGTTGTAATTCTGTACAAAATTTTCCCGAACACGCGTGTCAATCAAATAAAAATTTATAATTTTATAAATTTTTCAAATTTTTGGAGAAGTTTTTTTCATGACTGTAAGTACTATATAAAAGTATTTACTTTTCTCGGAGGAGTCGTGGAATTATCAGAAAAATATCGTTTCATTCTCGTTTGTAACGCATTTAAAGAGGAAAATCTCCTCGGAAAATCTTGTCAACATAGTTTGGTTTTTAACTCAAAAATAGGGACTTTTGAGAAAAAAGTGTAGGGACATTTTTTGGTCGAAATAAGGTGAGAAATATAAAAAAATATTTATTAGACCCTATTGTGATATTTTGTGATCTCAAACATTGTGATGTATTGTTTTATTAAGATTCTAGAAAATCGCCCTATTTTTTAGTTAAAAATCAAACAATGTTGCCAAAATCTGAAAATATTAAAAATACGCATTATTCAACTTTTATTTGCCTTTGACATATAATACCTTAGGGTCCGAATTTTTTTTACATCCTCTGGGTACACATGCCAACATTTTTGTAGACTTTCAGACATTTTTATTTTTGGACATGGTCACTTGACATGGACCCATCCATATATATAAGATATATACATATATATATATATATATATAGTTAATTCGCTAACTCTACCACCCAGCCCCCCGTCCCCACCCCTCACCCCCTCGACCTCCCCTCAGCCCCTCCTCTCACGATATCTCCTCAAAATAGCGTTAAATTTTACTTTTTTTACGTTATTTTTCACTTTTGTAGACTTCCACATGGACCCCCCTTCTCCCCCCTCATCCCCCTCATACCCTCATTTGACCCCCCTCCCCTCTCCTCCCCCTCTTTCCCCTCCTCGTGCCCCGTCCCCCTCCGCCCCCCTCATTGTATTTAGTTTTATATAATGTTTTTAAAAAATCTCTCATAATGATTAAAAGGAAAATATCCAGACTTATAAATAGATTGAAACGATCTTTCAGGTAAATAGAGAAATTGATAAATAGATAGCTGCGTTTTTTTGTGTTATATGGAGTGGTTACATTATTTGAAAAATATTTAAAAACTTAAATTAAATTCAGTTAAATTGTTTTAGGATTTTAAGACAATTTTTTATTGATAAAGTTTTCAATTATCAATCCAATTCTTTTTGTAATATAACATTTAAATAAAAGTTTCTTCTATTTTTTCCACACAACCCAGGAGGTAAATAGATGTGGGCGTTGATTTTTTTGTTTTGTTTAATTTAATATGTTGATTAGAAATTTAAGTATTACTGATGGTTTATGTAACGGTACAAGATTAAAAATAATAAAATTATTTATATATAATATTGAAGCAGAAATAATAACAGGAGAAAAAATTAGAAATAGGGTATTCATTCCACGAATAACCTTCAATACTGGAGAATCATCATCATTACCGTTTATTCTTTATAGAAAACAATTTCCTATTGTATTAGCATTCGCAATGTCTATAAATATATCCCAAGTTCAAAGTTTTGATGAGATAGGAATATTTATAAAAAGACCTTTGTTTTCTCATGGCCAATTATATGTTCTTTTATCTAGATGTAAAGACCCAGAAAAAGTATGTATTCAAAATGAGTCTGAAAATTTAACAGAAATTGCTAATGTAGTATGCCAAGAAATAAAAATAAAATAAACTATTGGAAAAACAGTTCTCATTACATTTTTAATATATATTCGAAAATTATAAAGATGGATAACATAGAACGGAAATTAAATCAAGATCATAACGAAGGAATGGAAAATTTACGAAACTTAGAATCTTTAGAGGCTTTAGATGAACAAATTGACGATAGTATGGAGTGGGATCCAATTCAAAATTGTTACGTTAAGTTAGAGGATTTACAAAATGCCGAAGATTTGCAAAATTTACAAGATTTAAACGAACAAATTGATGAATATTTAGAACAGGAAGAAAAATATGAAAATTATTTACATTCTGTAGATAAAAATTTGTATTACACTAAATTAAATAATGAAATAGACAATTTTGTTGGAAAAGATGGTGATTTAGAAATTTTCAAAAATTGGGAAAACGTACCATGTTATATACGGTTGGAGGTCTCTGAAATTTTAATGTTAAAGGTAGAAAACAATGATCCAATTTTAAATTATTATCTTTCACAAAGTTTGGAAAAGTATTATAAATACGTTACAAATATTGCGTGTATTATATGGGTTATAAAATTTGGTTAATCATTTATTTATTTCGAAAATGTCATATTTCCACTTCAAATTTTTAATATTTCATATATATTCACATATTATAACTAATTATTAAAATAAAGAAAAATTAATAAAATATTCAAAGCAAATTAGCCAATCATAAAAGTAATCATATAACGTGATTATGTAATATTATTTCAAGACATGGTGTAGTAATATTTTATAAGCACAACCTTATTAAGTAAGAAAGCATTTCATTTTATTTTATTAAAAATTTTTATTATATGTATTTGTAATTGTAATATTTTTCAATTCAACAAGTTTTTTTCCTTTTAAGAGTATATTTATATGATTACTTTTTTATACCCATTAGAAAAAAATTAAGTAGAACATGTTAATTTTAAATTGATAAATAGATCTAAATATACACAAGTGGTATATATAGATGTATTTTACAAGTTAAATAGTGTTCTATAAAATTTTATTTTATTGGATATACACACCGAAGATACGAAGAAGAAGAGGGTAATCTCTATTGCAAATGAATAGATTAAAAATTATAACAAATACTTAAATGATAAATATAATATAGAATTATCTACGTTAATTATTATACAGGTTATCGTAATGATTTTTAAGTTAATCTTTTTCAATAGAGGTGGGAAAGGGATTCTGATAATTAAATGATAATCATGAAAAATATATGTTAGTTTATCATGTCAATAAATCACATTTATTTATCAGTACATTATTAAATATGATTATTAGTAAATTAAACAAAAAAAAATCAACGCACCTTTCTATTTACCTCATAGGTGGTGTGGAAAAAATAAAAAAACTAATTATATTATTTCCTTATAAGAATTAATAATGTCAAGCAAACAAATAATTTTAACTATTGTTGTAAGCTGTGGGGTTTGGTGAGCGGAGCGAGCAGGGGGCGCAGCCCCCCTAGTATATATCCAATAGTAAGGTCGAAATCTACCTTACCGACGGTAGACAGTTACAGAAAAACTACGTTGAAGATAATACGAGCGGTCGTTAAGGGAGAACGCTGAATTATCGGCAACAGGTAATCAGTAGGGTAGATTAGTACCTTACCTAAAGAATGTAAATTGCCATCCTGTCTTGTTGATAGGTGTCATACCTGTAGTTCGGAAAAATCACCATACAAGCCTTCAATAAATTTTATAAATATTTTAAAATGTCCAGCAAATCTGTCGAACAGTTTTCCGCCGAGGAATTAGGTGAATATTTACTCGAATTAAATTCGCGAACGCAAGCAATCGCGGAAAAGGAGGAACGTCTAGCAGCTGGTTTGTTTCTAATGAAGCATCAGGTAGCCGGACGGAAAATCTACACATGTTAGAAAATTTTTTTTAAATGTGGTTGATTCATGGGACGACGCGAGCAATTGTAGTGGGGACAGGGGTGCTTTGGAGGACGCTGATACTGACGAAAATCAGGTTAGAGTTAAGGATCCATCGGCACTGCGTACGAGGCGAGTTACGGATCATTCGGAACAATGCGTGACAATAAATGATAACGTAAGCGTTTTAGAAAAGTTCCGGAAAATGCAAAGCGAAATAGCAAATTTAAAAAACACTTGTAGGCCAAATAACTATAGACTTACTGGTCCAACGCGTGACCCGAACAGTAGCCTTGCCAATATAATGGTTTAAGAATGGGAGGTTACCAACTTATTTAAAAATAAGATGACGGACGCGGCGTGTATTATTGTATAATGGAAGAATACAACTTCAATACGTTCAATGATTTCATTGATAGATTAAAAAGAGTATTTTCGCCAACTGAAACTTTAAATAATTTGCGAAGGAAGTTAGACGCTACAGTAAGGGTTCGAAAATAACCTTTAAATTTGTATATTGCCAGAATTTTAGAAATTCGCGATACGATTGTGAATCGGAGAGAACTTGATGTTGACGACAATTTATCAAATCATGAATTAACTGAAATCGAAGGTGTAGGTAATTGAAGGTTTGCGTGACGGACTGGCACCTACTTTTAGACATAGTTGAGGGGTTCACGAGGTATGACCTTGAGTCATGTGATAAATGACGCCATCTGAATCTACAGGCAGATGGAGAGAGATTGTATAAACTATTATGATTGTAACTCAATTCTTGATGCCCAGAAGAAGCAGCAGGGTGGCGAGGAGTGTGATAATGTGGCTAAAAATTCTAATCATCGTGCTAACGGCAACTACAGCATTAATGGTAGCAACTACAATAATATTTATAAAATGGATAATAATTACGGGAATAGGCAAGATAATGATAAGCAAGGAAACGGTAATAGAACCGGAAATTATGATCTTTGCACATACAGGTGCAATTATTGCAATAAGCTGGGTCACATATGCAGACATTGTTGTTTCTATAAACAGTGTCACGGTCAAGTAAATAATTCGAGAAATGGGGACTCCGCGCAGGACGTGTGTGCCACGCGCGCGGACCAACCAGCTTTGCGCATAATAAATGCGATAGAAAGCCAATCGTGTAGTTTATCAGAACTACGCACGATGGAACCAACCCCTCCGTAACGGTTGAAGCCAACGATTTTAATCGGTTCGAAGGCGAAGCAATGATCGACTAAGGTGCTCAGACTAATTTAGTCAGAATTTCGAAACTCAAGGGCGACGTGCTGGTTTATGAAAGTAATAAGCCCATATTAAAAGGTATTTCGGGTTGCGATACTGTATCAATGGAAACGTGCACGATAGATTTTTATGGGAAACCTAAATAATTCGTAGTAATTGATCGGAGTGTTCCAATAAAAGCGGATATACTTTTGGGTTCCAGATTTTGCGACGAGCGTGGGGCCATAATGGGTTTCAAAAATAAAACAATTAATTTTGATAACGTTCCACTGCCGTTTGTAAACTTTAAAAGGTCGTATGTCCTTAACCAAATAGTAAGTCCGAAATTACGTTTAAATTAGCAAATTAATTTTTGGGGAAGAAAGGGTATGTAGAACCGCTGTTTTTCTTTGAGCAGACCATCGACGGAGGCGATGTGATAGCTGATAATAATGACGGATTCGTAAGATTAACGGTTGAAAATTCAGGTGGGAAGGAAGAAGCAATTGAAATATATGATATAAGTCCAGTAGTGTCCATGTATGTGTAAATGGACCGAGAGATAATGATAACGATAGTACTGCAAGCGAGTTATTGAACGGTTTTGTTGTTTTAAACAATTAAGGTAAATCGGAAGTTAACCGCATTTTAAGGCGAGATCGAGGAAGGCCCCCCAGTATTAGTAAGGAATCAGATGGAAGTATACGCTGTAATTCGAGTGATAGTTTGGAGTTTCCGGGGGAGTCAGAGGTAGCTGTGCCAATGCCTACAGCAGGAGGGTCTGCTGGGGTGAATATTGGGCCCTAACTTCGCGATGATATCACTGGGTGCCAAATCATCGATCCGTGGGCGGTCGCTAATGTAGAAAATTAAAATATAGCAGGAGGGTCTGCTGGAGATTCCGTGTAAAATGTTAATGTCATAAATATAAAGGATATTTTAACCTTATGAGAATAAACTCGGGATAATGCAGCTCTATTTTCTGAATTTAATGTAGATGTTGTAAACCATTTAGAAGTACTGCTTATAGTTAATGAAAATAAACTCGCTTTATCAGACGATTTAGAATTGGGAGAAGCAGTGGAACTGGGTGAAAATGATTACAAGTATACGGAAACATTTAGCTTAGGCTTGGTTGAGGAAAATAAGGACGTATACAAGTCACAATCTTTCGTGAAAAGATAGGATTTTAAATTAAATCGATACTAGTCATTTGGATGACGAAGGGTATAAAATGTTAGACAATCTTATAGAAAAGATACAAGATACCAAATGAAATCTTAACGAGCGTCTTCGTTGGTTGAGCATCAAATAATAACAACTGACAACGCTCCGATTAATGTACGACAGTACCCTATACCTCAAGTTCTCCAAGAGGTTCTAAAGGAGCAAATAAACAAACTCTTAGAGAGCGACATAATTCAAAGAAGCGAATCGCCGAATAATAGTCCATTATGGGTCGTAAAGAAACATCAAGTTAAGGGTGTAGTCTGGAGGTTGAGGTTCAAAATATCGATTCTTTTTTATAATTTATTTTGCAAGTACAATATTTGGAGAATATACTGTAGAAATTTCAGACCGAAATTCGCAATATTAAGGAAGTTATAGCACATATTCGAGAGCATCTTATAGTTGTGCGCTATAAACCGCGCGGCAGCTGCAACGGCCGATCCCCTCTATTATTATTGTATAACGTTTATACCGGCGTATAGCAGCTGAAAAGTTCGTGTATACTTAAATTTTATACCTGTATATATGTATATTATATTTCAGAGCAGAGGTATTACACGTTTTGGAGCAAAACGGCAGTAGCAGTTTATAACTCAGTGCGTAAACATCGATACAAAAGTGAATCGAAAAGGATCAAAGCGCAAAACTAGAAGTTCTGGACAAGCTGCTGTACCGAGAAAATTTCGAGGTAATCAGCATACTGCTGAAAAAGACACTGAGTTTTTTAGCACTTCTGCTTATAAAATAAAAAATCGAAGTGACTTCGATGTGCCTTTGAATGAATCAGCTACTTATGTACTACTAAATTTCACTCTAGTGTTCACAGCATTACAATCCGCGATAAAGTGCAAGTTGTGTAATGGTGATATCCAGTTTTCGAATAAATCTGTGCAAGGACAAACTGTGTGTGAAGTGCACATGTCAAGAATTTTTAATTAACTCTTGTCCGATGATCAGAAATGCATACGAAGTAGACAGACAATTTACTTTTGCTATGCGGCTACTCGGCGTCTGTTTAGCTGGGATAAATGTGTCTTGCTCATTGATTGATTTAGGCTCCGACGTTAGTAAAAGTGGTTATTATTTTATAATTGACCAAATATATATTTCTGTAAAGGCCATTGTTGAAACTGTGTTCGAAAAAGCAGTGAAAGAAAAAAAGAATAAAATGCTGCAAACGTTCATCCGGAAGATGAGATAACAGTTTTTGGCGATGGTTCGTGGGCGAAGCGTGAATTCACATCGCTTTTGGGCATCGTCTCTTTGTTTGGAAAGTTTACGAATAAAATCGTGAATTTTATAGTAAAATCAAAAGTGTGCAAAGCACGTGAAAAGTGGGTAGGCAAAGAAGAAACGGACGAGTATTTGGAGTGGTACGAAGATCATGCGAAAGAATGTACAGTAAATCACGAAGGAAGTTCGGGAAAAATGGAAGAGGATGGTGTGTTCGATATGTTTCAGCGATCTGTAAAGTGATTTGGCGCAAAGTATAAGAAAATCGGAGATGGTAATTCTAAGACGTTCAGGAATTTATTGGAAGCTGATTTTTACAATGGTAATCTTGTGGTTGTAAAAAAAGAGTGTGTTTTACACGTAAAAAACGAATGTTTAGGCGCGTAAAGGAAGCCAAAAAATCACTTATGCAGTTGTTGAAAGCTAGAGAACAATTTGAAGATGCTGAAAAAAAAAGAAGCAGAAAAGAAACAGAAAGCCGAAGAAGAGGCAGAAGCAGTCAAAGCGAGTTCGACAAAAAAAACGTAGATCGGCAAGGAATTCGTCGACTTACTAGTAAATCTTAATACATACTACGGATTGGCAATTTTAAGAAATCCAAACTCTCGTGAAGACACGAAGAAAGCTGTGTGGGCAACATTTTATCACTTAACATCGACCGATCAAAATGCGCAGCACTCCTACTGTTCGGAGGGTCCCGATTCATGGTGCGCTTATCAAAAACACAAATTCGAAAACAATGACTTTTGTATACCCACCTGCTTTTGACAAAACATTACGACTATTTTAATGCCTATATATGAAGAATTATTATCCGATGATCTTTTGGAAAGGTGTTTGGGCCAAAAAACCGCAAAATAATAATGAAAGCTTCAACCACTGCATATGGAGTTTTAATCTGAAACATATTTTTGTGGGACAAAAGACATTTTCAGTGAAGGATTTATGCCACTGTTAAAAATTTTGGAGGTCATAGGTGTCGCAATAGGGCCGCGCGCTATTACCTACGCCAAACTGTACAATGCTCATCGGATAGAAAGAGCAGATAAAGGAACTTAAGAGTCTTCTCAAGCGGGCAGGATCAGCCGTAGAGCAAAAAAAGTTGCTGAAAATGATGCTTATGAAGAAATCGAAGGATTATTGTATGCATCAGGTATAGATGATTGCCGTAAGTATCATTTTTTTATAAAACATTTGTTACTAAAACTTTAAATGTGTTTCTCTCGAAACAACAGTTTTTCAATCGGCCCGGGGCAAAAAAAAAATCTATTAATCCGATTGTACTGAAATTTAGATATGTTATTCTACACATCAATGGCTCTCGCAGGTAGCAGAATTGTTTATTTTCAATAAAAATATCCTACTTTTTACCCCATTTTTCGAAGAACAGAAAACGCGATTTTTAATTTTCTTTTTATAAGTCCGCCATTTTGTTTATTTTTTCAATATAAATGTCTCAATCTGCTACCTACTATAACGACAAGCTTACAGAACAATAATCCATTTGAATTTTTCGTTTCAGATTACCTGTATTAACGCTACGGCCTGGGCCACTCACATACCTTTTTCTTGTGGTCGCCACTTTGGCCGTAATTGGCATTACCTAAATATTGTAAAATGAACTTAAAAAACTTTTTTGTTAAGTTAAAGATGTCAGTAATAATATATAAAAAATTTGAAATGATTGGATTTTATTTTGTTCTAAAGAAAATTCCGGAAACATCCTTGTAAAAAGTGCAAAACCTCCAGACTACACCCTTAAATAAAAAAACTGTTGGTTTTCCGCATCCAATTCCTAACCTTCAAAACACCTTGGAAGAATTGGGAGGAGCAAAGATTTTTGCAGTGTCTGATATGACTACTGGCTTTCATTAGCTTATGCTGAAGCTAGAGGATCGTTGAAAAACTGCTTTTTCCACGCCCAGGGGTCATTTCCATTTTGAGAGCGATCCGGTTGGTTTAAAAAATGCACCGGCAAGTTTTTCAGAAACAGTCAATCGCGTCGTAAAACAAAATCGCGGACAACATGCTTTTTTCGATGACATAATTTTATCGGAAAAAACATTAGAAGAACATGACATACAATTTTTATAATTAGCCGGAAATTTACAAATAGCAAATTTAAAGTTAAATCCTGGGAAATGTAAATTCTACAAAACTGCAGTCCGTTTTTCATAGGTCACATCATATCTCCTGCCCGAATTCAAGCTAACCTAGAAAAAATTAAAGCGGTAAACAATTTCCATAGACTGCGTACCAAAATCAACATCAAGCAATGCTTGGGCCTATGTGTGTATTATCGTAGGTTTATTGTGGGATTTACCAAAATAGCAATACCTTTGACCAACTTACTGATAAAGAACGAAGTCTTTAATTAGACTCAGGAACACGACAATTCCTTTAAAACTTCAAAAGATTGTTTACTTAAGGTGCCTATATTGCAACACCCAGATTTTGAATCTCCGTTCTATGTAACAGTAGATGTATCTGGATATGCGTTAAGTATAGTACCATAGAACAAGAGCTTTTTACTACCTTATATAGCATTGAACAATTAAAATATTGTGTATATGGTCGCTATTTCACTGTTATTACGGACCACCAACCGCTTGTGTGGTTCCATATATGTCAAAGATTCTACTTCGCGACTAAAATGATGAAGTATACGATTTTGAATATATGCCCGGAAGGGTGAATAAAGTGGCGGACGAGCTTTCACGAAATCCTCCGGATATGTCAGCTATTAGCTCCGCTTCCGGTGTGAACTTGCCGAGCGACGCGTATCAGGGTCTCGATGACGATGATGTGTAAATGCATTCAGCATCGATACAAAGGGAAGGAACAGTACGGAAGCGCATAAACCTTCAGTCAGAATCCTCGGGTAGTCAACTCACTCCTTCCGATAAGAGAGTCAAGCTTGACGTGCGCGACGATCCCTTGCTATATCGTAAGCGTGAATAGCAGTCAGAAATGTAGAGGGTACGCTTTATTTGTGTAAACCTATCCATAACATTTATCAGCCGACTAAGCGCCCACACGTTCGATGGCTATCAAAGGTTGAGGATCGGCTCAATACATATGTTCAAGATTACTTAGATTATATTGAGCCGGGATCTATACTTATGAATTTGGCTCTTAAGGAAATAAGGAGGGACAAGTATTTATTATCAGAACAAGACTGAATAAGAATAAACGAACAATTTTCCCTTTCTATCGAAGCAGAACTAGGAGGGACAGCAACTTGGTCTTTCAAACCTGCTGTTCGACAACCATCAGACTAGGCTGAGGACAGCAACCCGATCCAACTCCCCACTCCAATGGACCTTCCTTCATCTGATCCCATTGGTCCTGACGATATAAGCACGGAAAATGAACAGCTGTCTATGCTAACTTATATTCCATCGCCGGGTAACGAGAGTGTAGTTGACCTGTTACACGCGAATCCGAGTATCAGTCCGCGGATATGGGAATGGTAGCGAACCACCGAGCGGTAGATCCGATAGTAGTGCAGGTACTGTGGAAAATCAGGAGCCGTCGACCAGCGAATCTAGCGAAGACAGTGTTGATCCGGCAAACGTAAATTACAAAATAGGTAATAGACAAAACGAACCGCGAATCGCGGTAAATATAATTCACAGTCGAGATCTCTTTGTAAAGAACAATAAGGATAACCCAGCATAGTTTGTAACAACGAGGAACCAACTATTGTGCTCGGGAGCTGAATATTTATCGGCTCATGCTTTGATAGATAGATGCAAGGTAACCGATCAGAACGGTCGTTTCCTTGTCGCTATTCCAATCAAAGAGAGTCTGCGGTATCGATTAGATAACCATGATTTTAGAGAGGATATTGAATCTCTATCTGTTTGTTATCTGTATGTTTTGAATTACATTTAAGATCAGTTAAACTCTCGGAAACCCTACCAAAATCATTATATGTAAAAAGAAAATCATTATATCTGTAACCAATGAGCGGGCAGTTTTGATAAAGGATGTTCACAATTCGCCTATCAACGGAGACACAGATATTTCGATAACTTATAATAGATTGCGTCATAATTATTTTTTGCCAAATATGAAGGCTCAAATCCACCAGGATATTGTAGGACCACTCGATGCGACTGCGAAGGATAATGAATACGTTTTGACGATGCAAAATTTGCTAACGACATGGATCATAGTTGCTCCTTTACAGATAGCTACATTGGTGGCTATTGCCGATGCTTTCCTTAAGCGACTGGTATTCGTACATGGGTCTCCAAAAGCAGTCTTAACAGATCAGGGAACACCGTTCGTTAGCTCGCTGATGCGTAAATTAAATTATGCAAGATCAAAACATACGTCACCAATGCTTTCCGATCTCAGTCAAACGGGTCAATAGAGAGGATGCATCAATCCCTTAAGGAGTACATTCAAAACTATGTGTCAAAGATCAGGCAGTCGGAGGAGTGGTATGAATTTGTAGCATTTAGCTACAATACGAGCATGCATGAAGGGACGTGACTAACACGTTATGAATGTGTATACGGAAAGATTGCGAGAGTTCCTTCAGAAACTTTCAGAATCGATGAAGATTTAACGGATACTTATGCGGACTATGTAGCCAGATTAAAGATAAACTTATCAGAAATTATGAACTTCACCAGAGTAAATTTGATTACCGCCAAGGAAAAATTTAAAGAATATTATGACCGAAAGATTAATTATGTGCTCTTCAAGGTGGGCAAATCCGTCATCTTAGTCTTAGAACCCAAAAAGGGAAAATTTCCGAAGATTCTTTCAGGTCCGCATAAAACGTATAAAGGAAAAACGCGAATCGTATATACTAATTAGTTAACGAGAACTAGACTAAGTGCAAACGGTAAGGAAACCGACGACTTCTCTGATAATAATAATGAACCCGACGAATCTAATAATAAATAAAATGTAAATTACCTGTACATATATATGGCGCCAACAATTATGCATATCTGCAGATGATTTCAACACAAGGGCGTTTACTGCCAATCTTGTCAATGTAGAGGTTGTTGACTGTTGCCAGAGCCATTACGCAAGGTTACGAATATGGAACGAAAAGCCCAAACATCAGCACAATATCACTTACGGAAGTGGAGGCATGTATCCCACCACAAAGAAATATCGAAATCCAATCCATGGCTATTCAACTTCTATAGAAGGACGACTACAGGGATATTTCAGCATTTCAGTGCAAAATCAAGGTCGACCAATCGATGTTCTGCTGCGGAATGCACTCTCACAATTCGTTAGTTCATGATGGGAACCAATTTCGTGTGCACAAACTCATTCACGATGTGTGCAGTGGTTTAGTGAAATTCGGACAATTAAGATACGGTCGCGTATTGCTAAATGACTTAGTGGCAAATACGATAAATTATAGAATAGTGACGAGTGCTGGCTCAGTTGGTGGCAATGGTAATTGCATAGGTGAAATGATGGTGTTTAATAACGACGAATATAGAAACGTAGTAGTTACGGTAAAACTAGAAATATATTTTTCTGAGTTAATCGCTAAAACTCGTGTAAAGACTAATGAACTAATTATTCCAAATGGTATGCGATGTGCTTATTCTCAATCAACATGTGTGGACAATGGCATTGATTATTATTATTGGAATAAGGCATCAGCCAATTCCTGTGACGGAAAGGTCCTCCAGTATATTTCGGAAATACCAGTAGGGAACTCTGATTTGGTTTGACAATCAGATGAGAGGAACTCCTGTGTGGATACTGTTTGCTCAAAACGAACCAGGCAAAACTCTTCATACTCGAAGCCACTCCCGAGAGGTTATTCACCTTTAAGACAGAGACACCGCCGGAGGACATTCTCCTCAGCACCTACTTCAAAACGAAAATCTCATACTTGGAAAATCATGTAAGTAACCAATTTAAATCAATCTACGCCGATTTAATGTTACGAAGCTGTCAGTTAAGAAGACAGCTGATCTTGTGCCTCCGATCCATTCAAGACCAGATTTGTTTGTTCTTCGTATTCTGAAAGAGCCGGGCTGCACTGCAATTGCATTTCGTGAAGTCGCTCATCTAATTCAGTTCCAACCTATAGCCTGCAAGCTGAGACCTATTGCAGAATGCTATATGGAAATTCGAATTACTATTCGTGTGAGGACAAAGAAGTTTACTTGAGAGGAGAAACAAGAATCTTCTCACGAACGGGTACAATAATGCCATGTAACGTGCAATCACCGAATATCTTTCAGGTAAATGACCATTGAAGACAAATTTCAGGAATACCCATGCAAGTTTTACCACCAAATGTTCTCCAACCAGCCACCAGACCTACATCAGTACCTGTTGTTTCCTAATAAAAGAAAACAGCGGTGCTTTACGCAATCGCAGGAAAATTCACAGGAGATTCTGTCTCTTCCTCCAATTTCAGGAATTTGATTGATGAGGACAAAGCCAGAGAACTGACAATTTTTCATTTCTCCAACCTATGGAATGGATTTATTAAATTCGGTTTAATTTCAGCAGGAATTATAATGATAATTATCATATTCCAATTTTTAAAATGAATTATAGACACGATAATTCATGGATATACCATCCATTCGATCTACGGTTGGAGCAGCCATATGCTTGGATCATTGTGCAGCTCTATAACTGGTCTATTAATCCAAAAGGCCAACAGTCAACAATCATATAATAACAGAGGTAACTACACAGAAATACAAACTATCCAAGATAGACCGCCTAGTCCAAGACCGCAATTGCCACCTACACCAGGGATGAGAACCAATTCAACTCGTTCTACATTACCAATATCAGCCTGCAGAGAAGCATGCATCGCAGATATCTAACAAAGCATTTTTGGACAAATTTTATCTCAGTGAGACTGAATTTTGGAGCCAACCTAGGGGGTATTATGTCTTGGCCTTCCACCGCCTTAATTTTTCAAAATCAAGAGACAAGAGAGAAGATCATACATGCCATATTTACAAATTTAATTACGAATTTTATTATATATATATATATATATATATATATATATATATATATATTACGAATTTTATTATATATATATACATATAATATATATATAATTTTCTGGAGAATATTTTTGTGAATTATTTGACAGTTTTTAGTGCATTTTTCAACGTAAGTTCTTTTTTTTTCAAAAATTTTTTTTATCTTATATATATAATTATATGTATTATGTGTATACAAAATTTATATTATATCTTTCTTTATGCACTAGATACAAAAAAATTTTGAAAAAAAAAAGAACTTACTTTGAAAAATTCACTAAAAACTGTCAAATAATTCACAAAAATGTTCTCGAAGTCGGCGTCAAATTACAAATTGACATATACCGTCACCTCTTTTTGTTTCATTGGGAATCTTACTCTTCTAAGCACATTAAGATTATTCCGGGGATAATACATAAAAGCTCGCGCCAGCAGTTACAATTGTAACAGTATTATTTGAATTATATGTGATAGTTTAGCCGATGACTATCATTTGAAGAAGATTGTTGCATTGGAAATTCTTTTAAAAGCAGTTTCTCTCAAACCAGTGTTTTCAATTACGAGTTATTAACTTTAAGTGGGATATACGATAGTGGGACACATATTTCGTTGCAGGTTTAACGAAATTTGACCCATTTCAATATTATTTATAAATTATATTCTTCAGCAAGATACTTCCGTCATGGACCCTATTGTGGAACAGTGCCTCTATTGTGAGTCAGTTGATGTTATTATTTTGAAAGCACTTATTCTTATGTATAAAAATAATTAAAGAAGTAATGCAAACTTTTATAATTCCTATTTAGAAGTAAATGATTCACAATAGAGGCATTGATCCACAATAGGGTCTATGACGGTATATGTCAATTTGTAATTCGGCGCCGACTTCGAGATAATTTTTGTGAATTATTTCACAATTTTTAGTGCATTTTTCGAAGTTGGTTCTTTTTTTTCAAAAAATTTTTTATTTTAGACTTGAGGTGGGTTGAGTTTCATTCAATTTATATTGTAATATGGGTCGACCAACAAATGATGATGCACGTAAGAGAAAAGACCGTTTGCACGAAATGCAAGAGGCTAAATCTGAACGCCTTTCTCGAGCAAATAAGGCAATGGCATACATTCGTCGCGAGGAATCTCCTAGCAAATGCGTTGAAAGACTGTCCCGGATGCGAGAAAGAAGTGCAAAGATTGAGAAATCTTCCATGCAGAGATGGCATACATTTATTCTAGTTCCTCTGCATGAAATATAAAAATAACATTTTATATTATTGTCATATCGTCATTCCTGTTCCTACGATTCGCTGGATGGTTGGGTAGGAGCTGGGTGGAACTCGAATTGCAGCCACCTCCACGTGGTGAGTTCTGTTTTTTTATTTTCAATATAATTATATTCAATATAATTATATTATCAATATAGTTATATGCAATATAATTATATTATCAATATAGTTATATGCAATATAATTATGTGATCAATATAATTATATTCAATATAATTATATGCAATATATTTAATGATAAAAAAAATGAAATAAGCAAAGAGCTGCAAGTTTGACATAATTATTTTCAACCGAATCGGTCAAGTATTTTTTGGACTAATCGCAGGACAAACATAAAATAAAAACGCCAGTACTGACGTAGTACAGGCTTCATACTGGCCCAGTTATATAATGGAACCAGCCTGGGATAATTCTCTTTTATTCAAAAAATAGTTTATCTAAATCGGTTGAGTAGTTTCCGTATAATCGGCAGAAGAACATAACAAATCGCCAGTACTGACGTAGTACTGGATATATACTGGCCCACTAATATAGTGGGACCAACATGAGATCATTCTCTTATATTAAAAAAATATTATCAAAATCGGTTCAGTAGTTTCCGAATAATCGGCGGAAAAACATAATAACTTACCAGTACTGACGTAGTACTGGTTCAATACTGGCCCAGTAATACAATGGGACCAACATGAGATCATTATCTTTCATTAAAAAAAAATATTATCCAAATCGGTTCAATAGTTTGCGAATAATCGGCGGACAGAGTTGGCAGAGGCCGAAATGTACAGAAAAAATATTCATAAAAAACTAAATTACTAGCGAGATACTGGACCAATAATCACAAATTTGAACGAGACCACCGGAGGATAATTACCTTTCATATAAAAAAATTTCATCCGAATCGGTCGAGTAGTTTCGGGATAATCGCTGGACAAGCATAAAAAAAGCCATGTCAAATTGAGAACCTCCTTCTTTTTCGAAGTCAGTTAAAAATAAATTCTTATTACCAACGAGTAGTAGCTGCAATGATAAACATCTCTGCTTATCATCGCAGCTGAACCATTGCTGGTAACATAGAACTATCGCTGAACTAGGGTAATTATCATTATCATAATAAGTAATAATTATTATTACTTTAGATTATAAGTCATTTATTACATTCACCGAAGGTAATAAATAGTAGAGTTTAGGTGTGTGTATATATATATGGGTAATTCCAGCCAAGTTTTACAAAACGCTGCGGGGGGGGGGCGGGTCGGCCATTGTTACCGCCGATTTTTTCTATGAAAGTGCTTTAGAAAACAAGGTTGTTCATAAATTTTCAGCCCTCTTGGTGCCACCTGTGGCCCTGTAGAATTTTTTGAATTTTCAAAAATCGCTAAAAAGTGGCTAATTTAAAAAAGTTCCCACAACTTTGCATTATGAAAAAAAAAAAATTCTAAGGAAATCTGTCTGTAATTATGTTAAATTTGAGTAAAAAATACTCCCATGACATATATATTTAAATAGCGGAAATGGCTCGAACAGCAGTAGACACCAAAATCAATGGTTTTTTGGTGATTTTCAATCAATCGCCATTACATCAGATTCCAGGCGATTTAGGCTCAACACCTCTTAAAATGTTCATTTTGGATAGATATTCAACTCTACATGTCGATTTTTAAAATCCATCGATTAGAACTAGATTTATAGGTCTTGGAAGGTAGCCTATATTTCAAAAATCGCGAAGTTGGCACCTCTGTAGCACATTTCTGCATGTACCAATCTTAACCTAACCAGGCCTAAAAGTTAGCTCAAACATAGTAGAAAACCACCCTAAAGTTTCGTTCTGCCCCTAGGCTTTGTTTCGGAGCTGTGTCTTTTTTCTAACGTCAGATTTGGCTGAAATCGAGCATAATTACACGCAATATGCTTCCCTTCCCGACGCACGTGCGTATACGTGCGCTAGCCGCTGCACCGGCGACCTGTGCATGGTCCACTTTGTCTCGCACATTGCCAACAACGAGACAGAAGTCTCGATTACATAGCGAGGAGTCATCTAAGCCGCATTGCACGCGACTGACGTTCACGCGGCTGCAACGAATAAGACGACACCGTTATATTTTATTATAAACGAACGTCGCGCGGCGGTATAGCAAGCAAGTTAAATATAAAATAATTATTTTACGTAATAACAAATCAATATTTTTTTAATTGACAATGGAGCACGTGTTCCGTGTGCTCAATATCTGTTCCTCGTTCATTTTTCTGTGCTCATATCTTTTATATATGTTCCTTGTTACTTTTCTGAGAACAGGCCCTTTATGTTTTCTGTAACATAACTAGACACTACACTATTTATATTTATGTCCTCTAGAGGCGCGCGCAACGCTCTGTGATGTATCAAGAAGCCCTCTGAAGTTGCTCCATATCGCAATCTCCCTTTTACAAATGGATTCTACACTGTTTATATTGGTATATGAAACTATACTGGAGTACATGTTTTGGAACCAATACGTTTAACGAGGAAGAAAAAAAATTTATTTACACTGTTTGTTGCGGCCTGTTTTTTTTTTTAATTTGGGATGCAACATTGAGTGATAGTCAATGTTATATTGGCTCATTAATTGACGATGAATGTCATTTAAGATCATTATCAAAGAAAGCCTGTTTGCATACCCTAAAAGATTTACCATCAGATGATCTAATACTGCTAGAATATAGAGTTCAAACTTTTACAAAAGAATCACAAGGTTTTATCTGTGATCATCATAAGGTTAAATATTTGGATTATTACTCATCGTTACAGCGTAAGTGCTGTGAACCTTTTGAGAAACATGGTACAAGAACAGGAAATTTGAGAAATATTACTTTAGAAATTGGCAATAATTTCAATCAAGTTGGTGAAGAGGTTGTTTTGATCCCTGGAAAAAAAAGTGTGTCCTAAATGTTACGACATAGTAACTTCAAAAATCAAATCTTGGAAAGATATACAGCAAACAACTGCAAATTTGTCTCAGGCAACTATTTCTGACAGCATTCCATCAATCGAATCAAGTTCACGATCAGTTTTTTATACCGAGAGTGAAGAAAAGGAGAAAAAGCAAAAAAATTTAAAAAGAATGTTGGAGTTTTTCGACTTGTCACCACCTAAAAGACAAAAGCTTACAAAGGACCGTGTAAAAAAGAATGCTGTAAAATTAGTCAGTACTATTTGTGACATGTGACTGGACATATAATAAAGTGTTCCAACATTTACGCTGCTCACGTTACTATTTTCGAAAAGCTAATGAATTAAGAGAACGTTTCGGTAAGTAATTAAACTAATTAATTAATAAAAGTACTATTAAAATGTTATTTCTATATCTAATTTTTTTGAGATAAATTTTATTTACAAGTTAATAAAAATTGGAATGCTTCTTAGTTTTTAACTTTAAATTTCAGGTGTTATGGCAGAAACTCCTCGAAAAATTAAACAGATATTTTCACCAGAATTTATTGAATCGATAAAAGAGTTCTACAGAGATGATTCAAATAGCAGAATTTGTGCTTGTGCGAAAGAATGTATCAGTGTTATTAACGAGCATACACAAAAATGAGAGCTCCGTCAAAAAAGATTAATTCTCTATAACTTAAAAGATCTTTATGGAAAGTATGTAAAGGAGAACACGTCAAACAAAATACCAGGTTTTTCAAGCTTTGCAAGTTTACGCCCGACTGAATGTGTCTTGGCAGGAAGTCCTGGAACACACTCTGTATGTGTCTGCTCTCAGCATCAAAATGTTAAGCTAAAATTACAAGCCTTAAACTCTAAAATATCTTATAGAGATATACTTGAACGTATGGTATGTTCAGTAGATAAAAGTAATTGTATGCTGCATTTATGTAACAATTGTCCTGGAAAGCAAGCTGTTTACAATTATTTTAAACAAAATAATTTTTTAAAAAACGATAGCAATATAACCTATTATAACTGGAAGCCAATAAATATTGAAAATAAAAAAGATAACCAAAAATCACAAACAGTTAGCAGAGTTACTCTTCAAAGAATAACTGAATTGTTGGATATCTTTATGAAGGACTTAGAAAATGAACTCTGGGAATTGTCCGAGCATCATTTTATACCTGAAACTCAAAAAGATTATCTTGTTCATCTGAAAAAAAACTTAGTTTCAGATACATGTATAATAATAATGGATTTTGCAGAGAATTATTCTTTTATTGCTCAGGATTCCATTCAAGCTTTTTATTTTAATAACATTCAAGCTACATTGCATCCATTTACAATGTAAAACTCGGAATGATGATAAACTACAATGTGCAAGTTCTTGTGTAATCAGCGATTACATGAAGCATAATGCTTTTGTTGTTAATGCTTTTCAAGAACCTATATTGAAAACGATTAAGGAAACGTATCAGTGGATACAAAAAGTCATCTATTTTTCTGATGGTGCACCTACTCAGTACAAAAATAAGTAAGTAAATATCAAAATGATTCTTCGTAATAGCGTACAAAAAATTTGTTATATCATTAAATCTACTGAAAATATTAATTTGAATGCATTATAAGGTGTACAGATTCAATAAATGTGGGTTTCGAGTAGTTTCCAAAGATTACCCTTTAGTCGGTCATTTGGTTAAAATTTCAACTTTTTTATTGAAAGAGATAAGTAAATAAAATACTGGCTGATTCTAAATGAAAAAAGAACACAAAAAGGTATCTATGATTTTTTCTGTAAACCCAATAGTTTGTGAATTAAAAATACAAAGAAACTTGATTTTTTTTATCTTGAGCTATTTTTAATTCACAAACTATGGATTTACAGAAAAAATCATAGATACCTTTTTTTGTTCTTTTTTCATTTAGAATCAGCCAGTATTTTTTTATTTACTTATCACTTTTAATAAAAAAGTTGAAATTTTAACCGAATGACCGATTAAAGGATAATTTTTGTAAACTACTCAAAACCCACATTTATGGAATCCATACAACTTATAATGCAATAAAAAGTTATATTTTCAGTAGATTTAATGATATAACAATGTTAATATTTATTTATCCAAACAAATGTTAAAAATGTAATATTGATATAATCTTTTTATAAATTTTTAGGAATCATCTGATAAATATCTGCCATCATGAAGCTGATTTTGGAATTAAAGTAGAGTCATATAATTGTTTTGCTACCAATCATGGAAAAAATCCATGCGACGGAATTGGCGCTGTAGCAAAACGGTTCGTAAGACGAGCATCACTACAAAATTCAGCTGACCAACAAATTTTAAATCCTTAACAAATGTATGAGTACTTGAACGCAAATTTGCACTCCATTAGGTAACAAAAAAAATTACATGTATTTATAAAACCGGTGTTTTACGAAACAAAATAATGATAAACATTTTATTTTTGTTATTATAAACAGATTTTACTGGGTTAGTAGTGAAGTCATTCAAGGAAAAGAAGAAAAATTAAAATCACGATTCACCTCAGCAAAAACGATTCGTAACACAAGAAAATATAATTATTATAAGCCAGTTAATGAATCTACTTTAGAGGCAAAATATACATCTTTTAATGAAAGCAAAAATGTTGTTAAATTATTGTAACTATAAAGGTTAATTAATTCATTATCAGTTTACAAATAATGTATTACTTTCGAAACTTAAAAAAGTTTAATATATAATATTTCATATTCATTGTACCATAAAAGAATTATTTTATATTTAACTTTCCCACTATACCGCCGCGCGACGTTTGTTTATAATAAAATATAACGGTGTCGTCTTATTCGTTGCAGCCGCGCGAACGTCAGTCGCGTGCAATGCGGCTTAGATGACTCCTCGCTATGTAATCGAGACTTCTGTCTCGTTGTTGGCAATGTGCGAGACAAAGTGGACCATGCACAGGTCGCCGGTGCAGTGGCTAGCGCACGTATACGCACGTGCGTCGGGAAGGGAAGCATATTGCGTGTAATTATGCTCGATTTCAGCCAAATCTGACGTTAGAAAAAAGTCACAGCTCCGAAACAAAGCCTAGGGGCAGAACGAAACTTTAGGGTGGTTTTCTACTATGTTTGAGCTAACTTTTAGGCCTAGTTAGGTTAAGATTGGTACATGCAGAAATGTGCTACAGAGGTGCCAACTTCGCGATTTTTGAAATATAGGCTACCTTCCAAGACCTATAAATCTAGTTCTAATCGATGGATTTTAAAAATCGACATGTAGAGTTGAATATCTATCCAAAACGAACATTTTAAGAGGTGTTGAGCCTAAATGACCTGGAAGCTGATGGAATGGCGACCGATTGAAAATCACCAAAAAACCATTGATTTTGGTGTCTACTGCTGTTCGAGCCATTTTCCGCTATTTAAATATATATGTCATGGGAGTATTTTTTATTCAAATTTAACATAATTACCGACAGATTTCCGAAAATTCAAAAAATTCTACAGGGCCATAGGTGGCACCTAGAGGGCTGAAAATTTATGAACAACCTTGTTATTTAATTTACTTTCATACAAAAAAATCAGCGGTAACAATGGCCGACCCCCCCCCCGCGCAGCGTTTTGTAAAACTTGGCTGGAATGACCCATACACATATATACATATATATATATATGAAATGTATATATAAATACGTAAATATATATATATATACATTTCATATATATATTTATGTGTATATATATATATATATATATATATATATATATATATATGAAATGTATATATATAAATACATAAATATATATATATATACATTTCATATATATATTTATGTGTATATATATATATATATATATATATATATATATATATATGTCAAATTGTTCAATTGAAAATGTAATTTTTGTTTATAATTTGTTATAAATGATAAATACAGGAAATAGAGCAAATCTACTTGCAGGGACATAAAATATTAAATACGAAAAATATGTAGAAGTTGGCCAAAGAGCGCACATACATGTGTTTACAATTATTTATTTAACAAAATCATTTATTTACAATAATTCTTAAACTTTTATAATTTTCTCATATAAAAATGAAATTAATCGGCTTCAATTAAGTATTTATAAACGAAAAATTAAATAATTTATAACGTTTTTCTAACAACTTATTATGAGTAATATTTTTTGTAATCTGAGATTTCTTTTAGTAACTTCTAAATGGAAAATATAGGACTTTTGCTCTTTGCCCAACTTCATAATTAAATATCACCTACATTGTGAAATTAGTCTCGAAAAATATAATTAACATTTTAAGGGTCCTCCGATAAGAGACCCATGTATAAGAGCGATAAGAATAAGTTGAAAACTACCGTCGTTGCTCTTATTGTGCGAATTTGCGGAAGTCTAGTTCGCGGGGCTGCAGTCTTAACCCATCTTAAGTACCTATTATCACACCTTGGTCAACCCATCTGAGTTAGACCAATTAGAGGGCGACGCGCGAAAAATTATTAGAGAGTAGGGAGCTCGCATAATAGCGTCTCTAAGTCGCAAGGGCAAAGGCAGCTTGCCGCCGCATCAGTCACCGCTCAAGTTTAAAATCGGAACCGCGTACTAATTACAGCATGGAAGCTGCATCGCTGCGAGCGCAGAGAAAACGTAAGAATTGTTAATTGTTAATTACCGGTGCTCCTTCGGTAATATCGCCATCGCAATAAGAAGTGTAAGAGAGGAATTCTCCGATATCTAAAAATTTGTTGAATTTTGCGTAATGAAGTTGACATCGTAACGAATAAATAACCAAATTCAACAAGTTAATAAAAATTGTGTTGAGTATTTCTGAAAAATATATATATTATAGTACATATTAAGTGCAGTGCACAATAACCACAAATGAGAGTGATTATTAGCAAATCTCGTCATCAGCACGGAAATAAGGCCAAGGTAGGCTTTTGCTTGCAGAACAGAAGGAGTGAGAAAATCGCCGGAGGTAGAGGCATCAGCCTTCACGACCCCCCCCCCCCCCCTCTCTCTCTCTCGTAATACCTCGACAATTCAGCCGACATTTCCATAGAGCACGTCGACGCAGCGGAGCACCGTCCTTTCGCTTCTCCGTCACAACATTGCCCTAGACTGTCAGTTGGCGACTCTCCAAGAAAAAGGATAATCAAGATTTGTTGAAAAGAAATAAAATAATATAACCTCTTTAAAAATAAACTCCCTAAAATTCAACATCTGAGCGAACAAAATTTAGTTGAGGGAAATTGGGCGCAGCTATTCATTGGATTCGCCAAGTCCCCGGCCATAACATCTACTTGTTCTATCATTCCTGGTTTGTTCATAGATATTTGTCTACTAAAATTTAATTTAGAAATATCTTAAAAGAACAATGAGATTAATTATTAATGGGATATATAAATTTTTAGAAAAAAGTAGTAACAAATGCTTCATCATTGATGATGAACAATTAGTGATTCTATCAGTAATTATATAAGTGATTAGGGCTTACAATTATTCCTTGTTAATTAAAAATAAATTTAAATACATTTTTTTTAATGCTTTTAAAGTCTACCCCTGGTCTACGCTATTGGAGTTGGTGGTCGTTATTGGGATTGGTGGCCTAACAGCCAGTCAGATTAAGGGTATAGTATAGTAGGAGACTAACTAGGTCTTCTACTGTACCCGGCGGCTGATTAGATGTTAGACCGAAGATGGAAGCAAGCAGTAGTGCATGACGTCACGACCACCAATCCCAATAGCAGAGCGGCAGAGTCACATCTCGGGCGATCGGCAAAGTTAAATATTGTTATGCGCGACTAGTACTTGGATGGGTGACCGATAGGGAACCCCGTCATTAATACAAATACACCAACCATCCCAAAGCAGATTTCATCCTGATCCAAGTTTTCCCGACTCCACAGACGTAACCCCGGACAAATGCGCGATGTGATTAGATATTGTTACGTATGAATGGGAGACGAGGTAGGCAGCCAAAAAAGTAGACGACGGGACTCGAACCGAGGTCCCCAGTGTGCGGGTCTCGTGCTCACACCACGGAGCTAACGTCTACGATGCAGGCCAAGTACGTCGTAGTCCGGCTCCACTTACCGCTGACTCGTCTCATATGCTCGCACTGCAAGTGTTGCAGACGTGTGTGTCTGTGATACTTCCCCCCTTTGAGATGAAGCCGTCCTCGGCTTCCGAAGTTCCTTACCGATGCAGTGCTGCTTTCTTATCCAGTCATCTGTCTTTACCACACAGCCCAGAGGCCTGGTGCGCATGGTCTCCTGTGGACTCAGAGGCGCGTGCATGTCTGTGGGAAGATCGGCGGAATAATGCGAGGGTAAAGTGGAAATCTTGAACTCGTTGATTCGAATACTCAAGAGAGTTGTCTACATTAACTTCTCCTGCACAAGGGATACCAGAATGTTACGTATGAATGGGAGACGAGGTAGGCAGCGAAAAAAGTAGACGACGGAACTCGAACCCAGCTCCCCAGTGTGCGGGTCTCGTGCTCACACCATGGAGCTAACGTCTACGATGCAGGCCAAGTACATCGTAGTCCGGCTCCACTTATCGCTGACTCGTCTCATATGCTCGCGCTGCAAGCGTTGCAGACGTGTGTGTCTGTGACAATTGGATTATATAATGGTACTAAAAAATAACTATAAGATGCTTGGTATGACAAGAGGCTGTATAATATACAAAAATAATTTACCTTATTGATTTCAGAAAATCGTAAAATAAAAAACAGATTACAAAAAAAACAAGCCGATGAATCTTTAAATTTCTTTTTTAATTTCAAATCTTCATTAAACGACGAAAAAAATGAACACCATTAGGTAAAAAATAATCGTACCATTCTCGAGATATATGCGATCAAAAAAGTTTTCAAAAAATACATAACCTAAGATATCTCGAAATGTAAAGGTCTTTGAGATCTGGGCAAAGAACTCGTTCAAGAGATATCAAAAAGCTATCGTTTTGAAAAGTTTCAGATCAAATGCTGCTAATTTATTCCAGTATTCGCATCTGAATAAAAATCGATTTCTTGTACACAAAGATTTTTTGCTTTTCAAAAGAACAAGTTAAAGCCTAAAAAGTTTTACAGAATATTCTTATCCATATTCCTATTTCAAAAATTTTCCTTCTTGTATTTCACAGATCCGTTTGAAGAAAATAGACGACTTCGTGAATAACAAAACAAGCGAAATAGCTTACTCAGAATTTCGAGTCAGAAAAGATGAATAATTTTATGATCTTTCAAATGCATTATTACGATCACGATTGATGATATTATTTCTAACGTACCAAAAATTCGGAAAAACTACAAACTCAAAAATCGAATAACCGCTAAAAAAAATTAATCTAGAGAAATAAAAACATTATTATTGTGCCCCCTTCGTTGCCAGAAAACAGACAAAATTAGCCCTAAAAGATTAAATTTTACCGTGCAATACTCGAGATATCGATGCCCACATACACCCACACGCGCCCGCACACACACACACACACATACGCACACGCACACTCGTCTGCGCCTTACTTTATGTGCAGGCCACCTTCTTTCTCTTTCTCAGCTAAAAGCACTGCGGAAATGCGATATTTGATATGCATTACGTTATTATAGAACGTGTGATGTTATATGATTTTAATATGTAAGTAAATTATGCTTACAATAAATGAATAAAACCTATCTATTTCTCGCACAATTCTGTAGAACCATAGGTGTGAGGTTGAGTTCACCTATTAACTAGGAGCTGAGTGAAGGTGGCTCTCGAGTAATTTTCGACCAAAATTTCAAAATAATTTTTTTTGTTTAAAAAGTCAGTTGAACTACTAACTCATTATGTAAAAATAATTCTATAATGGTATTAAATTTGTTTTCAAAGAAAAACAAATGCTTACGAAAAGATTTTTTTATCATTTAACGTCATTGGTTCTCTTTTATGCATTAATTTACATTTTTGAGGAAGTGAATAATAATTTTTTGCTTCAAGTTTTGGAGGTTAAATACTCTAACATACTTGTTAGATGTTTTCTAAGAGTTATTGATATGTAAAATATATTTATAATGAATAGATTTCTAAAATTGTGATGAGTTTATTCAATAAAGTTACTATTTTTATTAAAACACTGTATTCTCACAAATTTGTTTTTTAGACTTTAATTTTATCCAGGCGCACACCAAATTAATGAATCTGTTAAAAAAAATTGTAGAATATTCTTCAAAGTATTCAGAATAAAAGTATATAATATAAATTTGTTTTTAAATTATTTTGAAAACTTTATTATTACAAGTCATTACTCGTAAAATTACTGTAAAACTAGTGTCTTTTTAAGCAAAAACATAAATCAATAATGTTTTATTTTTTACAAATTAATAATATATTTTAGAGAAAATCAAAATGCATACTATTTTATGTGTACTTTAAAGAAAATATCCTAAAAATTTCATCCGGGTTCAAAAATTAGGTGTGCGCCAGGATAACTTTCCTCGTAACCTTATTTTTATTCAAATTTAACAGATTTCCAAGGATAACTCTAAATCTAAGAGAGGTAAATGGCTGAATATTTTTATGTAACTTCATAATATCAGTACAAATATGATATGTAAGTTTCAATTCATAAAAACCAAAACTGTAGAAAAATTTGATTTTACTAGAGAGTCACCTTAAGGGATTACATTTTGCGAGCTCGTTCGGCGATGCTGCGATGCGTGTAAAAGACTATAGCCAACAATGAGATTGAATGCGATGTTTCTAAAACTATGCTCTATATTATACGATGTAGCGCACTAAATAGCATACGTAACAGATAATTACTCGAAAGAACTTCGTTATGTTTGTTCGGACCGTTTAAACACCGTTAGTTTTCGCGCGCTTTGAATTGACACGCGCGCGCATGCACCGTGTCACCGTAATTTGAACGCGGAGCCGGGATTATTATGATGTTATAGAAATTTGTATACAAATGTTTTAATATAGAAGTAGAGTTATAAAAATAATTTTATACTTTTACGTAAGAATTATATTCCTTACCTTCAGAACTATAATTGCAGTAATAAAAATACAAACAACATTGATGAACGTCAGGCATGCACTGATCAATCCGTTACAAAAAAATTCAAGTGGTAGGTACTCAGCATAAATATGTGCATATGATGTGCTGAAATTAGTTATTGATTCTCCTTTAATATGAGGTATTTTTATCGGTTGATATATTAACCATATGCACCCCAGTGACCAAAATAAACCCTAAAAATAAAAAAGTTTAGGTTTATGCAAGTCTTTAATTATTTATCAGCAAATGTTTTAACAGCAAATTTCATGGTCCATTTGCTGCTATTTTACAAACTCAACATTAATTTAATTTGAGAACATTTGGACAATCAGATAGTTTATTTAAAACTATTTGGGATTTTTAAACTATAAATATTCAAATAATTAATATAAATATAAAAAAGGATTAATTTGGAATGGTAAGATGGACGAAACCAGATGTCGCTTAATTCAAATTATTACGTATGCTTTTAGATCTGGTGTATTATCCAAAAGTGGCAGAAAGCTAAATTTTTATTATTCATACATTTTCCAGGCACTTAAAGAGAGACATTATTTTTATACGAGGTGTCAAAACCCTTAAGTTTACCACATATAAAAGTTACGTTGCCACACAGCTGGGTCATACAGGTTTTGTCTATTTTCAAACGCTTGTATGTTGGACTACATAGCATGAATTTCGACAATTTGCTTCTTCAAAGAGGAAACTTTGTGATCGTAAAAAAGTAACTTTTCAAAAAAACTCGTTAGAAACATATTTTGGAACATTTATAATCAAAATATATTATTTTTAGATAATGTCCGTATGGATGTGTATGTTTGTGTGTGTATGTATGTGTCGCTCGATATCTCGAATAATTCACGATCAAATCTGACATTACCTATAGTTTCGGACCCGTTTGCTTTAATAAGATAATTAATTACCTTCGTTCGTTATGAACAAAAACGTGTATTTTTCCAAAGTATTCCGAAAAAGGTTTCGGAACACTTTGATGTTAAAATTAGTTAATACCCGTTGTGGGGTGAGAACGTACTACATACGGATGAAGCTTATTTTGCTGCACCGCAGTCACCTGCAACCAGCATAATCGAGTCCAGATTGGACGGAGTGATAGAGGATGCAATAGAAGCCTTTGCAACGGATATAAGAAACTTCATGAAGGCGGTGTAAGGAGAGAAAAGCTTTACGGCACCATACGATTCGGGATATCGTTGATAGGGCTCAGAATAGCAGAAACCTTGGGAGACCGGTGACAAGACAGTAATACCTACGTCAAAAGTATTACAGGAGAATTGTCGAAGGTACAAGGCAAGCTAGATGTAGACGAAAAAGTAAGCGATTTATCGTTAAAAATATTCTAGGGTCCAATTCATGAGATGGTGATAGGAATAGATTTTTGCTGAGACTTCGATGTAGAGCTGATGAAGCAGCACAATCTATGGAGGATTCTTGATGGAGAGTGGTATCATTTTGGAGTGGAGGTTGAGGAGAAACAATCTAGTTACCCGCTGAATGCGCAGGCATCTTCGAGCTGACGCTGAGCGAACAAGAAAGACTCGAGATGCTGGTGAAAAGGTTGCTTGCTGATCAATCCTCAGAAACGTTCGGGAACAATAATTTGACGGAGCATAGTACAGATACGTTGCCAGTGAACAATGCATTTGCAGAACCAGATTCTGAGTTGCAATACGCCGATGACCTTCCAAACCTTAATCGATGTTTATTTGGCCGAGTGTTTGAGCCGATCATATTTGGATATTTGGATAAGATAATCATTGCCACAGTGACATTTGTGGTGCATTTAAAGTGGCTAAAGATCGTGCTACAGAGACTAAAATAGGCCGGGATGACCGTTAATCGAGACAAATGCGAATTTGGCTACTTGAGAGTTCGATATTTGGGATATTTACTGAATCAGATAGAATTGAGACTAGATCCAGAAAGAATAGCATCAGTGATCGAACACCCGGCTTCTAAAAATAAGATAGAGCTAAGAAGGTTTCTGAAAATGGTTGGTTGCTACTGCAGATTTATAGAGAATGATTCGAAGATAAAAATTCCATTGCTCAAGCTGTTACGCAATAGCCAAGCATGGGAATGGGAAGAAAATCAGCAAGAGTCCTTCGAGACTTTAAAAGTGGTCCTTACGAAAACACCCGTGCTGGCAAGGCCAGATTTCCAGAGAAGATTTGCGGTCTAATGCGACGCTTCAAATTTTGCCGCGGGGGCTGTGTTGACCCAGCAATTTGAAGATGGAGAGCCCCCCATATTATACGCGAGTCAAGTCTTGACGGCTGCCGAGAAGAATTACACTACGTTGGAAAGAGAGAGAGAGAGAGAGAGAGAGAGAGTGCCTAGCTCTGATGTGGGCCGTCAAGAAACTCTCGCCATACTTAAAGGGATATCAATTTACAGCCATCACTGACTATATACTGAGGTATCGAAATGGCTCAGGAACCCAAAAGACTCTACTAGAATACTCACGAGATGGGCGTTGGAGATGCAGAAATGAGATTTTCATATAATAGTGGATTTGAGATGAAGGATAAGAACGTGACAGCATTCGATGATGTTCAGGATGAGTCGTTCATACAGAGACTAGAAGATGTACAAAAATTTCCGATAAAATTTAAAAACTGGAAAGTGGAATATAATATGCTATACAGATATCTTAACGACCCACTATTGGACCTAATCACACATCAAGAGGAGGGTTGGCGATTGGTGGTTATATAGGAGAAGCGCTGTCGAGTTATGGATGATGTGCATTAAGAGGCTTCCTGATACCATCTATGTATGGAGAATACCTATGATAGAGTTGCAAGGGGATAGTCCTGGCCTGGAATATGGTATAATGTCCATGAATACGTACAAGAATACGACGAATGCCAGCGGTACAAAACTGCTCATACTGAGCCATAGGGCTTAATAGGGCAGTTTCCCAAACAGTAAAGGTCATTATAAATACAATATATTATTGCAAGATCTCTTTACCCATTGGACCAAGATGAAGTCCTCCGAAAAACTAATGGTAAAATGGTATCAAAAACGTTCGAGGAGTTATTATGTTTAGGTGGGTGACTCAGGATTATTTGCTCACAGATATCGGTAAAGAATTCGGTAATAATCAGATGAAGAAGACGCTGGAGGAGTATGATGTCAATCATGTTATCACTCTACCCATCACCTGCAAGAAAATCAAGTCAAGAGAAGTAATCGAACGCAAAAGACGATGATAGCCAGCTTCATAGTGAAAGAGCACCGTAACTGAGACAGGCATCTTCATGAGTTCCGGCACGCCGTTAATACTGCTATGCAATCGAGCACTAAAGTATACCCGGCATTCCGGAACTTTCCTTATACTGGTCAAGAGTCTGCGGAGGGAAATCGAGACTAAGGGATCCAAAATTGCAGCTAGATCCAGAAGTATGGATTGATTGAGTGAAACGGTAAGATGGATTAACCCCCCTGCGCAGAGAGCCGAGTATACTCGTCCAAACGGAGTTGTTCCCGTATGCAGGAGGACGAGTATACTCGTCCAAACATTTTTTATCATAACTTTTGAACAAAATAACTATAAGACATCAACGACCCCGCAAATTAAAGCCTAAAATATATGTAATAAGATAGCTGGAGTTTGAATTACGATTTTGAATGTTATTATAAAATTATTATAATCTGAAAAATAAGAAAATTACGTTTTTTTATACTTATTGTATGCAATTGTAAAATCTTTCGTTAATTGCTTAAAATAGCTCAAAATAGCTTGAAAACCCTTACTCGGGGGTTTTCAAGGCAGGCCCACCGCGCTGAAGAAGTAACCGCGCCACCAATGTATGAACCGACTATACAACCGCTTATTCCACCATCACCAGCACCAATGCCAGTATCATTCTGGGGAATCCAGCCAACTAGTACTACGGTACCACCGAGTACGCTAGCAGTAACGAGTAACCAAAAGTACAGCGACAACTGCTACAGCAACTGGCTTAGGAGGATCGGGTAAAACAAATAACCCGACCTTTTACTGCAGTGAAGTTAAATTATTGGGGGTTCTTATGAATCGAGATAGATTTCGACCAGATCAAGAAAAGATCGCCCCAGTATTGGAGTTTCCTGCTCCAAAAAATCTTAAACAGCTTCGACGATTCCCAGGAATGGCCTTTTGAATGATTTCGCCATGATTGCGGACGCGCAGATGACGTTTGAACAGATAAAAGCGCTCATCGTATCTGCTCCTTTGTTGCATAGTCCCTCTTTTGATCATCAGTTCGTCATACAGACTGATGCTAGCTCCACTAGTTTGGGGGTGGTGCTCACGCAAATTCTTAATGGGTTTGAACACGTGTTGTGCTTTGCTATCTGCACGTTGACATCAGCTAGAAGGAACTACTCACCAACAGAACGAGTGTGTCTTGCAGTATTATGGGCCATAAGAAAGTTCCGATCTTATGTCGAAGGTATCACTTCAAGGTTATTAAAGACCATATAGGTCGGGTAGGAAATACCATAGGACCACCTATATTGTACCTATATTGTAGGCCATATAGGAAATGGTTACAAGGAAATCAGAACCTCACACGACGCTTGGTACGGTGGGCTCTCAAAATGCTTGCCTATGACTTCGAAGTTGAGTATAGGAAAGGCATTGAAAACTGGGTGCCAGACGCATTATCTCGCATGTGCGAGAATGAGTCGGATGTACCAATTTCGTCAGTCAGTTGCCCAGAAGGGGATGCTAGTGAGGCCTGGTATCTGTCGATGAAAGTGAAAGTTCGCGCCAATCCCACGGAGCATTCATATTGGAACATAGTTAGCAACAGACTATATTACTATCGATCAGATCCTTCGATCGAAGATCTTTTAGAGGACCAGGATGCTTGAAAGTTAGTTTCCAAAAGAGATTCGAATGCAAGTCCTGAAGGGACGTGAAGGGCATGACGAGCCGGCAGCTGGGCATTTGGGACGCGCAAAAAAGTATGAGCGTATCGCATTGCTGTATTATTGGCCATCAATCGATAAGGAGAGAGCAAATTACGTGCATTGCTGCGCAATATGCCAGCAATGCAAAGCTATCCAATTAGTACCCGCTGGATTTATGGGCCGGTGTATTGTAACGAGGTAGTGGGAGGTAGTAGCCGGATATATTATGGGTTCCATTCCCGTATACCGCGCGGTCATGAATACCTACTAGTATTCATGGACCTTTTCACGCGCTGGATGAAGTGTATCCCCATTCGCAAGGTAAATGCGAAAACGATTAAAAGGGAACTCAGAAGGAAGATCTTCCTACGCTTCGGAGTAACGGAGACGTTTCACTCTGATAATGGAACGGAACTTAAGAAGAAGATACTGGATCGAATTCTTGAAGAACATGGAGTGCTCCACACGACAATAGCACCGTATCATGCACAAGCAAATCCCGTGGAGCGAGTAATCCGCACTTCTAAGAGCATGATCACGTCGTATATTGAGACAAACCAAAGTACTTGGGACTTACACATTTCCGAGGTAGTGTTTGCCTATAATACGTATGTGCAAAAATCCACGGATTTGTCACCAGCCTTTCTGAATTTCGGACGCAACTTTGTGCCTCCAAATACGCTACGACGGCAAGAAGAACTCGCTGCGGCGCATGAAGCAGAGACAGCTGCGTTAGAAATTTGGACCGAGCGCATGAATAAACTGCGTGAAGTGCGAGATTTAGCCGCAGAAAATACAGCAAAAGCGTAAGAACGCCAACCTAAATATTATAATGGCAAGCGGCGAGATGTGCAATATGCGGTTGGCGAGAAAGTATTGCGGCGTAATCGCATTCTTTCATGTGCGCCATCAGGAATTACTACTAAATGGGCCCCTAAATACACTGGGCCATACGTCATTTCAAAAAAGCAAGGTTACAATACTTACCAACTGACTGACAAAAATGGAAACAAGGTGGAACAAATATTCGTAAATGATTTGAAACCGTACTTCGACGACGACATCGTGCCCTCCGACTCCGAAGAGGAGGCTGTAGAAGACACTTCGAAGGGTAGCAAGGGACCGAACAACCTCGAGCTTCAGCCAGACGAGTCGCGTACGAGCGATGCGCCCCTAGTAGTAGGGAAAAAGCGTGGTAGACTGCTTCAAACAAGTGTAGTTGTCCAGCGTAAAGCACAAATTGTTGCACAATGGGTTGCACAAAACCCTCTGCGCCTCGAAGTGACGTATCTCCTCGACGCACGCGGTCTAAGACGGGAACAACATAATATTAATATTTCGACCTTCTCGCAAGTTTATTTAGACATGCTCGTTCTATTTATCATCTATTGTAAATGCGCCCTTGGGCACCTGAGAATCCCCATCTAAATCTCTCTTCCCCTTCCTAGGAATAAAATGAACCAAAGACTAGGATCTAAGGACGCCAATGCGACATTCGCCGTTCGCCTAGATTCGAGGCAATCCGTCCTGCCTAGACTCTCCTTCGAAGGATTAACCCTCCGAGAGAGAGAGAGAGACTGTCCAGGGCTGAGCATCGTTACGTGCGACAATCGCCAGATACCTGGTCGAGGAGGTGCCATAAGTCAGGTTGACTTCAGTTCTCTCTCCCTCTCTCTCTCTCTCTCTCTTTCCGGGTATTCTTTCTCTCTCGCGAGTACGCCTGCGGAATCACACGCGTACAGTGCACTTGTACCCCTTCCTACATTTTCTGAATATATCTATTTTGTATTGTACATTTTGATTCGTCCTTGACTATTCCTTCTCCCTACGTATTCGTGCTCTAATAATAATATAACAATAATATATCGTGGGTTTAACAAGGTAAAAATCCCGTTATAGTGTATAATAGTTTAGTGACAGGCTGTACTATGTTATCTGGTACTCACACTACCAGCAACCTGTCTAACATTTTTATGGATGATTAAAATTAAATGATAGTTGATAAATGATATTTTTCCTCTACTCGAATTCACAAATTAAACTTTTATTTATTTATTAATTTGTATCAATTATTATAATTGTAATATACTTGAGAATTTGATAATATAACTTGTCTATTTGTAAAATCGATTTTCTGTATTTTTATTTAAAGATTAATAAAAGTAGATTTAACTTTTAATATATTTTATAAATTTATAATAGTTTTATATGTCTCAGTTGTGTATTTGATTGAGTCGCGAATCAGCCTACTGTTGGCCTGACGAACGAACTTCCTTAATTTTCTGTTATACAGTCTTTCTTATTGTTTAAAAATATGCAATATTTTACATTTAAAGGAAACTGTATTTCTAAAAGACATATAATACTGCAAGTATATCGTTTTATAACTGATGCGCGCCTGTATTTCGAAATTACATTCCTTTCGTCGAACTTTGCGCTTCTCTTTCGCAGATACGCCACTGGATTCCGTATGTTAAGTTTGACAAAAGAAAGTATGTCATTACTCCATTAAGAAAATTTAAAAATAATTTTATGCGTATAAAGCATACGTCTTTTAGATGTAACACCTGGGCGACCAAATATTGCTATCCGTAGGTTAGCAATTAATTACATTAGTGATAAATCGTGTATAATATTTATAAATGGCTCAGATTTAGTGTTTATAATATAAAGAAAGTCGGATAAAATTTTGTTTGGTTAGGAGTTTCTATATTAGTTTGTTACGTCGTGGCTAGTGCTTCTGTGTAAATATTGCTGTATTAGTAAAACTTAAATGGTATATAACTTCAAACTGGAAGAGTTTTTACATTCGAACTGAATCAACAATAATAATGGGTTGTCGATATCAGAATTTTCCTCGTAGGAGATACGAGAGAATTTGCGTAAGTAAAAAAATGTTATTATTATTGTTATTATTATTTCTAAACAAAAATGTTGGTTATACTATTTCTATTTATATACAAACTTAAAAATTATTATTATTATATATATTTTTACTACTTTGTTTTGTTAATTCCGTAATTAATGATTCATTAATAATGCATATATTTTTATGCTTGTATTTCAGTTTTCTGATTGGGCATGTCTCCGAGCGTGGAGAAGGTGTAAGCAAAGGATCAATGAAGAGAAGCAGGAAATAAGTTACGCAAATGCCGATTTTGATGTGTGGGAGCTGGCCCGGCTGTTCTGCAATGAAATCTTTAATAGGGCGGTAAATGGAATATACCTGAGTACATAAATATTCCAGTTTGAATTTTATATATACGTAGGATATATACGATGTGTTGAAGGTATACATACTATGCCGATGTTCGAAAATGGCAAATCAAATTATTTATATAATTTAATAAATAAAAATCCTGGACTACCTTAATTATGATTTATTTCTTATTTATATCCTTTTCATTTCCTATTGTATCCCTTTTATAGTAAAATTCCAAATAATAAAATAGTGCACATATACTTTTTTGAATAGTTTGAAAATAAGAGTGAAAAATATGAATAATTAAATAAACGTTGAACCGCTGCTAAGTGCTTTAGCAGAATGCTTCATCAGAGAGATTGGATGCACAATTATTTTTTGAATTTTTACTGTGAAAAAGTTATTTTATGAACATACAACCATTTTACGTTCTAAACTTATATAAGAATGGTGCGTTGTTTCTATATTAAATTGATGAGATACTGCCCACTATACACCTTCTTTGCGAATAATTGGACATTATATGATATATAACAATGCTGTGTAACTAAATAATCACAGTTTAAAGAATTGAAAAAATACCAGCACTTATAAAATGCAAAGAAGGTACAGTCAAGAGAGGATGCAATATTAAAATAGGTAAGATCTAAGCACGGTAGCAATTGAAGATTTATTTAGCATATAAAATGACTGAAATTTTTTTTCAATTTTCACAAGTTTCAATATTGAAGAATACTTCAAAAATATAAATTTATGACTTTCTAAAATTTTCTGAAAGAAAATATAAATAATATGAGTGCTGACAGTCATTTGTACTCCTCATCATCAAGATCATACGTAGAATAGAGAAACATTTAAGGATTCATTTAAAGTTCAAACACAATATACATAGATTTACTTTTGTTTTTGAAAGTTCTGAGATTGGTGGAATATTTCGAATAAGTGGTGGTAGTGGTAAGGGTAATTTTTATTTGATGCTGGTAGTTCATTTGATATTTGAAATGTTGTTGGATGCGAAATTGGTTATGGTACTCGGCGAGAAACTGGCGACTCCACTTTAATTTCCTGTAGTTCAGTTTCTTCATATTTCGAGATTTTTTCATTTGTCTAGTGTACTTCTTTTTTCATAGTCTGTTTTTGCTAAGTAAGTTAACAAATGTGTCATAGAACTAAATACAGCTATTAGCAGGCGTATTAACCAGCCAAAATATTTGTAAAGCGCGTGGCTTCTAATCATAGTATCGATGACTAATTTGATTATATGTAGAATAATTAGAATCATTATAACTACTGATGAAACAGATCCACATGCTATTAATTGGTTTATAAGCATATTCCAAGTGCTTTCTGCTATATTTGTCAGCGTGTTTTCTGTTAATAGTTTATTTATTGAATTTCCAACAGACCTCTCCTGCCATTTCTCTAGCAATCATATTGAGAAAGGATGATTTTTACAAGGAAAACATCAATTGCTGCTGTAATTTATCCAATTATATTTGAGAGTGGACTCCATTAGTCTCTAAGGAATCCACGGTTTTATATGTCCAACCAATCTTGGTACTTCGATAAAAGACTTTCGGTGCAATTGTTTTTGTTGGAGTAGACATAACTTTTATCCATTCATCTGATATATTATAATAAGTTGGTAAAATTGAATTGCAATTGACCTGATCTCCTTGTTTGACGAGAATATGGGTTCTTGGAATCAGAAACCATATTCTATTTCCTGAGATTACTGGAAGCTGATTATAACATTATTTTAAATGTATTAGTTTAACGTTTTTGAGAGTGCACTGTATTAAATGCACCACTTCTCCTGCTAATCTTGCAATATATCCAAGTTTTTTCGTAATATTGAAAGCAAATTCATCTGGGGAAAGTGTGGCTATGGATAAGGAATGGATGATTTTTCTTTCTATTTCACATCTTTGTGAGATTAAATATAAATTATTAAGTTGATGCCTTAAATGTTTTTCAGCATATACGAACTGTGAATTAATATACGTAAATAAATCTAGCTTTATTGCATTATTAAATCTAACAACATCATTTTATGTTATACTCGTTTGCTTCAAAGTTTCTTTCGAAAATCATCAGTTTCGGGTGTTCAGTGGGACGCAAATTTTATTCCATGTACCAAAATTATCTGAATAGGACACTTCAACACTTTGCTAGTAAAGTTTGCTCCTGTATCCGTTAGTATAATTTTTGGTGAACTAAAAATACATATAAATCTTTTTATAAGCATCTGCTACTGATACTGCAATTTGATCTGTAAGTGCTATAGTAACTAAAAATTTTGATAATTGATTCTGAATTGTCAAAACATATTTATTACCATTTTTTGTTAAATTTAAATGTCCTACTATATCCATGACAATTTTATCAAATAATTTTGCAGGTGTGTCTATAATTACCATATGTTGTTTTGTTCTAGTACAAACAATTTTTTACTCTGAAAATTTACAACATTAATCTAATGTTTGCTTAAATGATCATTTCAAATTAATTTTTTATTTTCGTTTAACTTATCAGTATTTTCATGAACAGACTTTCTTTGCACTATAATTAAATGCACAACATTATTTTTTTGAAACGGAATACAATTATTTGAAAAGATAATCTTTTGTAGTTTATGTACATGCAGTATCACCTACTCTAAATTCCTATCATCACTTAACTTTTGACTTTTTTTCTTCTTCTTGCTTTTCATTTCTTTTAGACAAAGACGTTCACCATTTAATTTTTGCATTTTCATGTCATTTGTTGGTACTATTTTTGGAATATTTGTTAAACCTAATTCTTTAGCTTTTTGAGCTCTAGTAATTACTTTTATCAGCTTTATAAATTACTTCATAATCATAGACTAATTATTTTAATCGCCATTTTCGAACTCTGCTATTAATATCACCTAACTTTAATGACAGTAAAGGTTTATTGTAGGTACCTATAGTAAATTTATTTCCATATATGTGATTTATAAAGGTTTATATACCAAACATTATAGCTAGGGCTTCTTTTTCATAAGTGTGACAATTTCTGTCTGCAGGTTTCAAAACTGTAGAGGCGTACGCAAATGGTTAATTCTGTTCGTACAAAACGGCACCCAAAACTACCCGGCTAGCGTCTGACGTAATTACAAATGGTTTTTCGATCTCAGAAAATTCTAATACGGGAGCTATACATAGTGCTTCAACTAACTTGATGAAAGCTTCCTCTTTTTCAGCGTCGCATGAAAATTTTATATCTTTTTGGACATTTAGAGGTCAAATCCTTGTTTCGAACTTCTAGGCTGATGTTAAGGCAAGAAATAAGTGTCGGAACAGTTGATATTTATGTTTTTGGGGTCACTGATAACGATACCGATGATCATATGACCCCAGCACGTCTGACTCAATGTCAAATGAAGGTCAAACCCCCTAAATCAATCGATATGATTTTTTTGACCCAGATTCTTATAGAACGGAAAATTTTACGTCCAGACACGCTTCGAGCTTTTCACCAAAGTGACCCTTACAGGTCATTTGAAGGACATTTGAAGGTCAAATACTCCTTTCGAAATTCTAGGCTGCTATTACGGCAAGTAGGGGTCGGAGCAGTTGCTCTTTATGATTTGGGATCGTTGGACATGATGCCCGTGTCCATATGACCCCAGCATATCTGGTTCAAGGTCAAATGAAGGACAATCCTCTTAAATCCATCGATACGATTTTTTTTGATCCCGGATTCTGAATGAGCGGAAAATTTTACGTCCAGATACGCTTTGACCTTTTCGTCAAAGGACCCTTAGAGTTCATTTCTAGGCTGATATTAAGGCAAGAAATAGGTGTCGGAACAGTTGATCTTTTTGTTTTTGGGGTCGCTGATCACGATGCCATTTTTCTCAACAAATTTTTCTCAAAAGCAAAGTATTTGGGTTATTGTAATGATGTTGCAGGACGAATAAATGAATATGGATGTTTTGAATATACAGCTAGTGACTGGCGACTATTTATCGATTTATCGGTGAGGAGTTTGCAAGCTGTCTTACTTCACAATAGGAGCAAATATGCCCCTATACCGGTTGGCCACTCAGTAATCTTAAAAGAGGAATACAATAATCTCCATTTTCTACTTGAGAAATTGAAGTACCATACTCATAAGTTGCAAATAGTTGGAGATTTTAAAATAACCAATATTTTATTAGGTCAACAAAGCGCAAACACTATGTATCCATGTTTTCTTTGTGAGTGGGACAGTTGTGCCCGAGATCAACATTATATAAAAGACGATTGGCCAATCAGGCAGGAATTAATTCTAGGATCTAAGAACATTGTTAAAGAAAGTATCATTCCTATTCATAAAGTTATTCTTCCTCCTTTAGATATCTAACTTGGCTTAGTTAAACAACTTATCCAAGCAATGAAGGTATTAGAAAGTGATGCTTGTATGTATCTATTCGAGAAATTTTCCAATATTTGTGAAGCGAAAATCAATGACGGTATTTTTGATGGTCCTCAAATAAGGTAACTGATGAAAGATGATGAATTTGATATGAGAATGACAACTAATGAGAGAATAGCTTGGAATAGTTTCAAGGAAATTCAAAAAAAAATTTTGGGTAATAAAAAAAATCCTGATTATAAGAATATTGTTGACAATCGATTGGAAAACTACCGAAAGATGAGATGTTTAATGAATTTAAAGATCCATTTTTTGCATTCACATATTGATTACTTTCCAGAAAATCTGGTGGACTTCAGTGAGGAGTAGGGCGAGAGATTTTACCAAGATTTGAAAGAGTTTGAGAAAAGATATCGAGATATTTGGGATGTGAACATGATGTCAGAATATTGTTGGTCCTTAAGAAGAGATACATCAAATGTGCATAAAAGAAAATCTCTTCGTAGATCTTTTGCGAACAAAAGAACACGTTATTCGTGAATAAAATCTGCTGGGCATATAACAACAACCTAAGGGTTAAGTTACGTGAATTCAAAATTCATATAAAACGTGTTCAATTATTCGCAAAAGATCTGCAAAGACATGTTTTATGTACATTGGATGTGTCTATTTTCAAAGACCATCAATAGTCTTCAAGTCTTACTGAAATCTCTCGCTCAGCTCCTAACTCAGATTTTCAGGGAATTAATGTCTGAATGAAGGAAATAAATCTTTAAACTCATTAAAAATCTCATCTTTCTCTGTTAATTCACAAATTTTATAATTAATTTCTTTGTAAAAATCCAAGCTGCTCTCTTATTGTCATTCTCATTTCCAAATCGGTCGTTGCCCACCGTCACCACGTGGAGGTACCCTGGGGCAAACAAACAGCATATTCATATCCGTTCGTATCAAGTGGGAAATACGAGTGATACAAGGGAGATGAAGATTACTGTAACATGACTTTGGAAACCTTTTGGGAAAGAAGACCTTAACACAAACCCAAGATACTCAACATTAATCGTCTTGAGACTTACACCGAGAGAGAAACCCGATAATGAAGACAGCTCTGCTCACGGTTCTTTTGAGCTGTGGTTTTAAACATGGATGTTACAACCCTAACGAGTGGAGATTGTTCAATCAATCAAAATATTAAAGAGCAGTACAAGAACATGTTTGATTTAGACATGAAAATTGATGAATTTGATTTGGTTCCTAAAATCATATGCACAATATGTAGGAAAATGCTACAGAAAGACAAAAATGGTAAAACTGAAGTAAAAATGAAAGTGCCTAAGATATGGAAGGAACCTTTAAGAAAAGAAGACTGTTATTTTTGTAATACGAATTTGCATGGAGTTAATAGTAAAAACAAGTCGCAAATTAATTACGCTAACGTTGAAAGTGTCACAATACCTATATATGAATCGTCAATTGATAAAAGAGAAGATCCACTGGGTATGTACGCAAGTGGAAGTATGGATCTTGAGGAAAATTTAGAAAGACATGATGAAAATGAAATCTTAGAAGAAGAAATGGAGGAAGGAGATATTATTGCGGAAGAAGAAATAGCACCTGATGAAGACAATGACGTTGCTAGTACAAGTGATACAAGTGACGAAGAATACATCCCCTATAATACTAAGAAGGAGAAAGGTCCACTTACACAGGAAAAAGTGAATGATCTCACACGCGATTTGGGCCTACCAAAGGATGGGGCGGAGTACTTGACTTCATGGCTAAAAGAAAATACTAATGAAGCTGGAAAAATTATAGTTTCTTACTACCGAGACAGAGATAAGAAATATCGTGATTATTTCGCTAAAGATGAAGAATTTTCCTTAGTTTACTGCAAAGATATAGTTAAGTTGATGCATTGCTTTAAACATGGGTGTTACAACCCTAACGAGTGGAGATTGTTCATCGATTCGTCAACGAGAAGTTTAAAAGCCGTTCTGTTACACAATACAAATGTTTATGCAGCCATTCCCATAGGATATTCGGTAATACTGAATGAAGAGTACTGTAACATGAAAGTAATATTAGACCGAATAAAATACAATGATCATAAATGGCAAATATGTGGGGATCTTAAAATCATAACAATACTTCTGGGGCAACAATCGGGATTCACAAAATATCCTTGCTATTTATGTGAATGGGATAGTAGGGATAGAAAGAATCATTACATAAAGAGTGTCTGGCCCCTTAGACAAAAGTTCGAACCGGGTTCTAAGAATATAAAAGATAAGTCACTTGTTGATCCATCAAAAATTCTTATACCACCTCTGCACATTAAATTGGGACTTATGAAACAATGGGTAAAATCTTTAGACAAAGATGGTAGCTGCTTTAAGTATCTGCGAAATCAGTTTCCCAAATTAAGTGATGCTAAAGTAAATGAAGGAATTTTCGATGGCCCTCAGATTCGTAAGATGATAAATGATGAAATTTTTGTTACGAAAATGAATCATACAGAGAGAGAAGCATGGTTATGTTTCAAGGACGTAATTAAAAACTTTCTTGGAAATCATAAGAGCCCAAATTACCAACAAATAGT